>VZRR01013418.1:0-180479 GCA_013398015.1 Oreocharis arfaki | reverse complement strand
GAGGCGCGCGCCCGCCGCTCCCGCCCGGAGCCGGGCACCGCGCGCCGCCGGGAACCGCGCGGGGCCGGGAGCTCGGGCACATCCCCGGCACGGGCACATCCCCGGCACGGGCACACCCGCCCCGCGCCCCGCCTGGCCCCGTATCAGCCGCGCTGTGCCGCCGCCTCCTCCAGGTGGGGGCGGATGCCGCTGGAACTTCGCTACAGCCGCGTTGGCACCCCGAGCTAGATGGGCAAAACCCCCTAGGCAGACACGATCCTTCAAAACTCACGGTCATGTCAGGATAGAACTTCCCGCGCCTTCGGGGCAAGGAGAAACATAGAAGCTCGCGGATCGCCTGAGTGCTGATGGAGGCACATTGTCATGTCGCCTGCCCGTGCTGTCCGCTTTTGTAAGGATCGTGCACTCTCCCCTCTCTTTCTGGCTTTTGTCTTTTAAACAGCAACAGGGCACTCTCCCCTCCCTTTCTGGCTTTTGTCTTTTAAACAGCAACAGTGTGTTAACTCAAAGCCTTCAATGACATTCGGTTGCTTTCCCGAATTAGTTAAATTTAATTTAGAACTGAGCAAGGTGCATAAATAGTTCAATTACCTTTCCAGCATAGCTGTCTCCATATTTAAGTTCCATCTGCCATCCTGTTGACCTAAATAATCTAATTTTTACCGTTAGCTTTATTCCCTAGACGTGAGTAGCACTCTGCTTTTTATGTCCATATTAGCTGCGTGTTGCTAATGTTTTTAATAAAAACTATTGGGAAAATAAGTTCTCCCACAACTTTAGTAATTCGGTAGAGGGAGTTTAGTTTCGGTAGAGGGAGTGGGGCAGAAACTGCGGGGTGGCCTCCGTGGGAAGAGGTGTGGGGCTCTCCCGTTTTGGGAACAGCTGGCTGCTGGCAGCTCCACAGCGGACACACTGAGGCCACAGCTAAGCCCTTCGGCAAAGCTAGCGGTGCCTCTGTGAAAGCATAGCCAAGAAAGGGCAGAAAATGCGGTGCGGAGAGAGGAAGTGCGAACAGAAACGGTGAGGAACACCAGGGCACGCCGAGGTCAGAGAGATGAGAAGGTGCTCTTCATAGCAGAGCACTGCAGACCCTGGGAGACCCATGCCAGAGCAAACGCACATACCCAAGGAAACAGTGGCAAGCCCACACCAAAGCACATTTTCCTGAAGAACTGCAGCCCATGGAAAAGCCGTGCTAGAGCAGAGGAAAAGTGTGAGAAGGAACGAGCAGTGGAGAAAAACTGTTACATACGAACTGTACGAGCCCTCAATTCTCCCTGTGCTGATCAGAGAGAGAGGAGTCTGGAATGAATCTGAGCCTCGGAAAAGAAGGGAGAAAAGCTGTTGTTTTAACATGTGTTTTCTTTTTTACCACTACTCAGACTAGCTATTACACTTTTATTTTAATTGGCGATAAATCTTCTCCCAGTCAAGTTTGTTTTGCCTGCAACAGTAATCGGTAAATAGTACTCCTGTTTTTATGTCAACCCATGAGCTCTCTCACTCCAGTTCATCCTCTGCTTGTCCTGCTGGGGAGAGGGGCTGTGAGCAGCTAGGTGAACATCTGGCTGTTAGCCAAGACTCACCCACCACCGGGTTGCCAAGTATGTTAAGAACACAACACTCCCAGTGTGGTTGCTGAAAGTATTTTCTGTGGTAAAATATGAGTTATTTTCAGACTTAGAACTAGGGTCAAGTCCATCAAGAGATTCTCTGATGGTAGAAAGATGCCATTTCATGCAAAAAGAGAAGTGATCATGAGATTGCCATTGATCTCAGCAAGTTTTGATTTTGGTCATAAGCTATAACTACAGACAGTAGTAATAACGTATTAATTTAATCCAATAACCTACATCATACACTACATAATACATGGCATTTTGTTCCTAAACTTGTATCGCTAAAATCAATGAAAATCCTGTCACCAATATGACAGATAGACGGGATGATTGCCAGATTAGGATTTATGTGCCTGACTCTGAAAATGCTACCTATCCAGAATGATATTATATTCTGTAATAAATGAATCATAAAATTCAAAGCAAAGAGGCACAGAGGCTAAATGAGAATCAATAAAACAGTCATGTTATTCTCAGGGTGGGTTATAGAGTCAGTCCTTTATAGAATCATTCTCTGACAATCCAGTTTGTATTTGTCAGTCTTAATGTTAATTTCCTACAAATTGCTTTGCCCTTTGGCAAGGAAGAAGTTTCTCTACAGAGCTAATAATTTTTTTTTCTTAAGAATTAGTTTTTAAAACTTTTTTAGCAGCGTCCCAATTCCTAAATTTGTGTTTTCACTTACCTAGCAATCAAGGTAACTTATTTTGGTTTTGGTCTGCTTCATCTGCGTTTGACAATTTCATCCAGATAATATTAGTTAGTACTTTAAAGTTACTGTTCCTCTTTCCATACTTAGAGAAGGGGAATAAAAGTGGCTAGGATTTGCATTCAGTAAAAATTCTTAGAAAAGGGAAATCTCTTATGGTTTGAGTTTTACAAAAGTTTCACTGCAATTTGTCTAAAAAGTGATCTTCAACACCTATGACTGCAGTTTCTACTGACAACACATACTAATGATCAATTATATGTAATTTTGCCTGAACCAAGCTATTTGAAGCCTTTAATAATTCTAAATGTATTCCTTATAATTTTAAGCACTCTGATCTCCACATAATTGGTTTAAGAGCCTCATTCTGATCAAGGACTTTACACAAGTTGGTAATTCCATTTATTCAAGCACACAATGATACTTGATTGAAATGGCATTTTGAAGATACAAAACTAAGAAGTTGGGTTTTTTTCTCAATAATTTCACTTCTCTTCAAAGACTGAACTTATGTATCTTGAGAAATATTCTTTATTTTAAATGTACATACATTTCTTACAGAAAACGTAACTGTATTGTTACATACTGATGTGTTTAACAATAGCATCTCTAAGATGTGACAGGGAATCTGTTACTGCAGCAGTCTTAAGAGAATAATACTAATGGTAACAGGAACATAATTTTAAACTGAGCGTTTAGAAACTCTACCTCATAGCTCTTCGTCATTGTCCAGTCAAGAAGCATTGTTGTTATTAACAAAAAATTCTTTCTTCTCGATTTCAAAATATGATGTATTTTGCAGTTTTTTGGTAACATAAATATTTTAATATTAAGACTTACTTATTCAGAATCATAACTATTCAGGTGTCTTTACCTCTGCCTAGCTGGTGGAGCCTACAGAGAGGTAGCAATGAAGGTGGTGTAGCTGGTCATATACTTGTAAGTTAAAATACTGGCGTGAGCAATATGGTTGTTGCACAAGGAAAAGGATGGAAAAAGAAAAAAAAAGAGGGAGTACACATTTAAATATGTATTTTGTGTACATATCTGTACATTATATGAAAGCATTGGAATTACGTAACATATGCATGAAGATATATATTGAAAGAAAAGTTTGTATGCATAGATTACTGATGGAACACAAGGGACATGCTGAGAAATTATTAGGAAATGCAAGGAAATATATGCCCTGAACACCGTGTCACAAAGGTGCTTTACTCACTTCCTGCAAATGAAGAATGTGTCCACTCAAGGCAATAAAGTATGGAGTTCATTTCTTAAAACTATTTTAACTGCAAAGACTCTGTTATTATACTTGAATCAACTTATATTGAAGGGAACCCCAATGGAACATCCAGGTATCCCACTGCCCACAGGCAAAGCCAGATATACCTTGTCACTGCTGGCAGATGTGGATCCAAATCTACTTCTAGAATCCCCATCGGTTGAGTCAGTCAGTGATAGAAACTCCACACTGATCTGTGTCAGTGTGTTTTACTAGTCTAACTTTAGAAGAGGTTTCCAATACCTGAAACAAGTTAATCTTGCTGCAATTTAAGCTTATAACTTATGGTTATGAATCCTATTCAGCAAAAGCATGAAGAACAAATTACTCTTTTCCTCCGATTAGCAGTCTTTCTCGTATTGGAAACTATTATAACACCACTCTTTATTTCCTCCCTATGATATGTTTATTACCATCTTTTTACCCCGTTCTTTTAATCTTATACCATGGTTTTGAGAACTCTGATCACTTTATTATCTCACTGAATCTTTAAATTTGGGCTATGGTGTTTTCTTTATTATCAATGTCTAGAACACTAGAACACAGTTGAACAGAGCAGAATGTTTACTTCATAAACATAAATGATTTTGGCTTGCTGGGATTTGCATCTACTTTGGTATCTTCCAGGCATTTAGACATAGTGTGCTGAATTACCTGTCCCTGTATTTTCCAGAAATTGAGAGTAAAACGACAAGAGTTTCATTTTCTGACCTTTTTCAACCTACTCTTCTGAAGGTCCCTTTTTTAAAGAAAGCATTTAATTTGCTCTGGTTTTTTACAGTCATCTGGTACCTGCTTGTTCTCTACAGTTTCTCAAAAGCAATGACTAATAATTCTGAGACCCTTTCAAATGATTCTGTGAATATTCAGCATCAGACTTCATGAGATGATCATAACAATCACATTTTTACAAAAATTACAAAATGGATTCATTACAGACAAAGTCTTATCTAAGCCCTTTTTTTTCCTTGTCATTACTGTGATGACTGAGCTAACGAACTGCATGCCATTAATGATTGGTACATAGGTTTTAAATTATTGTTTCTTCCATTTCCTCCTTTACTACATGCTTCCTCCACAATGGGACTCATCTTTTCCTTTTATCTTCTTTATGGTAATACTTACTATATTTGCAATGATTTCTTATTAACCTTGATGTCTTTTTCTAGCTACATCTCAACTTCTCCTTGACTTTTGCTAGTTGTGTCTTGAACTGCTTTGAAGTATTCATCTCTCATTCTTCTTTGACTTTCATCTTCTACTTCAGGCCATTGCAGACTTCAAGATTTAATGTATTAGCCTTCTATGGCCTTCCCTATTCTTCTGCTATTACTGCAATTTAATCCTTGATATTTTTCCTGTAGGGTAAATGCTCCAAGGTGCTCATATTTCTTATTCTTCAAGAATTTGATTAGATGGCTAAACACCCGTGGATCTCTACTAACACAAGTACTGTCAAAAAGGCAGAAACCACAAAGATCCAGAGAGCATGGTCACTGAGACGGTCAGCATTAAGGGCACGTCCATCTGTTTTTATTGACATCTTACATACACTTCAGAATAAGGCGTTGTTGTGTGGACCTGTCCAAGATCAGAGGCAGAATACCATCTCAAGGCAGGTCTAAGCAAAGCCCTCACAAGCTTACAAATGAAACAGAAAACATCTTAATGGTGTAACACCTCGGCCTGTCACCCCATTGTTGCAGTTGCAGCACGGGCGGCAAGGAAAAAAGGGAGGTCCAAGTCAGAGCTCAGGTTAAGGGAAATGATATCCTGCTTTATTTAATTACAGGCAGGCCTTATATAATCCTTGGTCTATGGCAGGGATCATTGGTCCCTGGTCCAACCATCTCTTCAAGTGATTGGCCAGACCCCACACAACCTGTTAGACTCCTAATAAGACACAGCTGCAAGATATTTAGAAAACCATCTTGCTTGTTTACGTGGAAACCAAGGACTTTCACAGAATACTTGCAAAATGCTGGATTTTTCTCTGCT
This sequence comes from Oreocharis arfaki, assembly GCA_013398015.1. Lineage (NCBI taxonomy): Eukaryota > Metazoa > Chordata > Aves > Passeriformes > Paramythiidae > Oreocharis > Oreocharis arfaki. The sequence goes on along the minus strand of VZRR01013418.1, from coordinate 174,868 downwards.
AGCAGCTTTTCAGCCTCCACACCCCATTTAATATTTCTGACATTCTAAGTAGCCCCAATAACCACAGCAGGTGCAACAGGAATTCACAAAGATAAACCCTGGAACTCAGGCCTTCAAAAATAAGAGAACTTCCTCTTCATCCAGAGTTGTTAAACACAGAAGGATCTGGATTTTTATGTAACACAAACTGAAGAATTTCCCCAACCAACCTCAGCAACTCAGGTTTGACCAAGCCTATTCAAGAAAAATACCTTGTCTAAAATCTTAATTTTTCACTTTGACTACTGAATATTTTAAGTTGTCATTATCAGAGTTAAGTTTATATCTCTAGAAAAGCATGCAATGAATTTTTGTATTTGCTAATGTTCGGAAATTCAAAACTCTTTTCTTGTCCAGTGAACAATTTAAACTGTATGTTAAAATTTACAACACAATAATAAGCAGTGTCTGGATTCCAAGGACAATCTTCTCCCTCTATATATCAATTCTTTTAGATGTAGTTTATTCATTATAAATTGGGAAGTCTTCTCATCTGACTGTTCTCAGTATCCGTAAAAAATCTGAAGCTTTTCCTATCCCAGGGTTTTATCTGGCACACATCACAGCTTCCAGAAAAAGGCAAATGTCTCCCTGTGTCCTAGTCCCAGACACACCCTTTCAAAGCAAACACTGTATGCAGTAGATTTTCTGTGAACAAAACAGTCATATCATCAGATTGATGGAGCTTTTAAACCAATGCCTATTAAGACATTCCTGTGTTATTCACAATCTCCTTGAGAAGATGTTTTCCTAGTTTAAGCATCTCTTGCTATTTTATATGTTCCTTATACAGAAGTACTCAGTGTGAAGAGCTGTGGCTAAATTTTCAGATTTGGCTTCATTTAAGCACCAAAAAATGTTGGGCATCTAGTTGACATTTGTGTTTTGGATGGTCATGTGTTTTAACCATGTGACACCATAAAATCTCAATAGAAGCAATTCAGAAGTTGGGTAGGACATAGGTACCCTTTGTGAGCTTTAACTTCTCTAAATTTCTTTCTTGCCTTTCTTGCCATTTTGTGTAATTAAGTATCCTAGAAGTTTAAGGAGTAGGTCAGCAGTTTTCTAATTCATACCCCCTATAGTTTATGTTTTCCAAAGTATGTGACTGAAGAAGGTCTCCCACATGTTTTTTGTTCTCAGGCGAAAATGAGAGATAAGGATGAGCAAAGAGAGTGTGTTACTTCTATTTTTACCCACTGAAATTTTCCTGTTTGCTCAAATACATTGGTCAGAAATACAGATGTACAATTTGAATTATGCTCAACAAAAGGTGCTGTTGGTGATAGTATGATGTGAAAGGTATATTTAGTTTGGGTGACCTTATTTCACTATGGATTTTCAGGCCTGAAGTAAGTTATAATTTTGCAAATTCACTTGTATAACTTACCTGGGCAAGTAATTCTAGTGCAGAAAAAACTAGAAAATGAAGTATGTAATGAAACTTTTTGCTCTTGATTCTTTTGTATAAGAATGAAAATAACATGAAAAAAAAAAAGCATATTACATAGCAGAAGAGTTTAGGTTTTTTTTTAATTTTCTCTCCAAAACACACTCTCCTGTTTTTCTTTATTATGTACGTCACCAGCATCTTCTAAGAAATGTCTCTGCAACACAGTTTGAAAAAAACATTAATTTTTCTAATCATTGTGGTTGATTAAACAGGTAGGGGATCCTTTTTGATTCTTCATTTACCACTTTTTCCTCCTTCCTGAGAGTTCTGCACAGCTGGAGATTTTCAGCCCCATTGTAACCTCCTCATCTTAGTAAAGTTCTTTTGGCATGCTAATTAATCTCCTTCCTAATATTTACTCTCCCTGACCACAAGCCATTGTCTGCTCTTACATCTTATTTTGAAGAGACAGGGTTCTTGAAATTCTTGAATGTCTCTCTTAACAATAGCTCTAGCCTACACATAATGTAGCAAGAAAGAAAATTATTTAAAGACAAATTTCTAACCTTGAGAATTTTTTCAAGTTTTTCTTTAAACATTTTACATGAATTTGCTTTTCTTCGGGGTTTTTTTGTGCAAAACTGGGGTTAGTATTTTTCTGTTAGAAACACTAATCAAAGGTTTACTCAAATACTTCAACTAATTTTTAATCTAATTTATCCAATACAGAAATGTTCTGCTTTATATTAGTTCCTATTTCAGGGTTTTTTGAATCTTATTTATTGAGAAACTAATGTTTTCCTGTAAAATGTTTTATGCATGATATCCAAAGCATTGGATACAATATAACATATCTTGTTATACACTGGACATATATTTTACATGTATAGGATATATATTGGTTATTACATAGCAAACATCCTATCAAGCTTTATCTTCTTAATGGAGCACATATTATGAAACAGTTCTAATGTATTCATTGACATTGAGACTGTTACAGAGGATTTAATAAAATCTCAATAATTCTGATGTCTAGAAATGTTCATAATAAGGTGTCATTTACAAAGAAAGCTATCCTTTATCAAAATGTTTTATGTGAGAAATAAATGAAATAAGGCTCATGTTTTTAGACATCAAAGATAGGTAGCTACAAATTCAGCCTAATGTCATGTCTCTGAAAGATATAAGTCTTTATAACTCAAAAGGGAACCAAATTCTTCATAAAACCAAAATCTAAGCTCATCAAAATAAAACCCTTTATTCTGTCAGAAACTGAGCAAAAGGCTTCACCCACAAGTGTCTTGTATTTTATGACAGGTTTACATGCAATACTTTATTGACTAACTGTAGGCTGATGAATTAACCTATGGAACTAGCTAGAGACAGTCTAAATATAATTTAGAGTTTGGTTGAACCCACAATGCCTCCTCCACCTAAAACATCTCTTTGCTATAGAATCATAGAATCATTCAGGATAGGAAAAACATCATCAAGTCCAACCATCAACCCAGCACTACCAAGCCCATCCCAAACCATGGCCAGAACTGCCACATCTACAGGTGTTTAAAATACCTCCAGGGATGGTGACTCAACCACTTCCCTGGGCAGCCTGTTCCAGTGCTTGAAAACCCTTCCCATGAAGAAATTTTTCCTAATACACAATCTAACCTTCCCCTGGTGCAACTTGAAGCTGTTTCTTCTTGTCACCTGGGAGAAGCGAGCAACCCCCATCTGGCTAAGCCTCTGTTCAGGCAGCTGTAGAAAGCAATAAAGTCTCCCCTGAGCCTCCTCTTCTCCAGGCTGAACAATCCCAGCTCCCTCAGCTGCTCCTCATAAGGTTTGTGCTCCAGACCCTTCACAAGCTCCATTGCCCTTCTGTGGACCTCCTCCAGCAGCCTAATGTCCTTCCTGTGTGAGTGGCCCAGAACTGAACACAGGATTGGAGGTGCGGCATCACCAGTGCCATGGACAGGGGGACAATCACTGCCATGGTCCTGCTGATACAATCTGATGCCATCACTTCTGAGACAAACCAGGATGCCACTGGCCTTCTTGGCCACCTGAGCACACTGCTGGTCGAAAAGCATCCCCGGTCTTTTTCCAAAAGTCATCTTTCCAGTTGCTCTTCTCCAAGCCTGCAGTGCTGCATGGGATTGTGGCTGAAGTGCAAGACCCAGTACTTGGCCTTGTCGAGCCTCAGATAATTGGCCTCAGCTCACTGATCCAGCCTGTCCAGATCCCTCTACAGAGCCTCGAAACCCTCCAGGAGATTAACACTTCCACCCAAACTTGATGTTAATCTGGTGGATTGCGCGCATTCGAAAGCATGTTGCTATGAAAGTTAAGTTTTGCTTAGTTAATATGTTAGATTTTGGAGTGAAGTGTAAGCATTAAAGGAATCTGTATCACAACAGAAGAGGAACCTTTGTCAGTTTTACAGTTCAATCACAAGCCGCATCTATTCTTTGGCTCTCTTTCTAGGCCTGTGTAAGATATTTCAGAATTACATAGGTTAACTGGCTTATTTTTCTTCTGCAAAACCACATTTACAACTAAAGCCAAGTCCATTCCTAATCAAACACATAATTTGACAGGAGTACACATTTGTGCCCATTACGTTAATTTGTTTTGGGCCTGTAGGCACTATTACACATGCTGTACGTCTTACCTTGTTACCAATTCATTCAGAAGTGAGAAGAGGCTATGCAATTAAGTACAATTTCTTTACAAATAACCTCCATATAAAGTCTAAGTCTCTGAAATGACATTTCTTTTTTTCTTATGAATGTACTGTAATCATTAAACCTTCTGTATAATTTAAAAGTAAGTTAAATTGATCATAAATCTTGCAAAAAAAAAAAAAAGATAGACTTTTTAGGATATAACTCAGAAGAGCCTCTGCGCATTTCTACCCAATATTTAAATATGAAAATANAATTGATCATAAATCTTGAAAAAAAAAAAAAAGATAGACTTTTTAGGATATAACTCAGAAGAGCCTCTGCGCATTTCTACCCAATATTTAAATATGAAAATATCAAATTTACTGCATGGAAAAACCTTTCAATTACATTTCTTCACAGAAATTTCATTTATTAAAACCACCAACACCTTTCTCATCTTTCTCTCTTCCTGTCTTTCAAAATCACTTCCTTCCAATTCATTTCCTTTTCTCTGGTTTTCAGAATACAAGTATGTAGCTTCTCTTTTAGCTATTCTTTTTAATCTTTTTTCATCTCTCCCTTCTTCTCTCACTTTCTTCAGTTAACTGCTTTGGCTGTATTTTATCTTAATAATCACATACATGGTCTATTTCAGAAGCAGAAAATTAATGTGGAACAACAACAGCACTGCTGTAGAGTTGGCCTTCCAGATTACCAGGACTGATGAAGCTGCTGGGAGTAGATTGGTACTAATTTATAGATTATTGCAGTTTCCAGCCTAATCTCTCTATATTGAACTGGACATTTTGAATTGGCAGCAGTGTTTCACAATTGGCAGCTCGTCTTAACCAGGACATCTAGGAACTAAGTATTTTTCCATATGATCATTCTTGCAACTATTTTGATTTTTTCATCACCTTTAATACATTAAAAATCAGGAAAAGAAGTTCTAAAACAAACAAACAAAAACCCCATAACCAAACAAACTCCAAGCCACCAGAAAATAACCCAAGGAACACAGGAAAGGAACGCCAATTTCATGGCACTCCAATTAACAAATAATCCAGCTAAACAGTTAAAATATGTTACTGCAAAATAATTTCTTCCTGTAGGATGCTAATTCTGCTTATACAGTGGGCATCTCCACATAGCAAAATTTACCACTTTATCCAACTAAGCCGAAAGATTTCATGTTGCCAAAATTTAGCTGACCTACTAAAAAGTAGTTTCCATCATAATTAATTGGCTGCAATTTGTAGTTTCTTTCTCAGAGTCCTAGGCCAGATATCTGCAGGCCAGATATGTCTAAACCCCAGAGGACACCATAACAAGTTGTAGACGACATAGTTTTGTCACACAGCCTGGTCAAAGACCTGGAAATATCTAACCATCTGGCTTCTTAGGTAGCCCATAGGAGAGAATAGGAACATAAAGTGTTTAGACAACGAAGAAGTAATTTAGAGATACCAGTAGATGCAATTTGACATTCAATTAAAATTAATGTTTCAATCCAAGGCAATTAAAACACTGAAATAAAAAAAAGAATCCTTTTTAAAGTTAGGATTCTACAAAGAGTTTTAGAACACTGACTTTCCATCTCAATCTAAGAATCACCTAATTCTAATAACAGGATCTCTCTCAGATTCAGAGTTACAGAACAGGAAGAGTATTAGCCACATGATAAAAGACTTCCTTTTAATTAAGGTGTAGGAATGTCCCCATTCTTCATCACCTGTAACTTTTTGTATTGGTGACCGCATACCAGAGTCACCATACTGGGGTTACTCAGACCTTTGTTTTTGAGAGGGACTCACAATAAACAGTTACATTTTCACCTAAAGCTGGAAGAGGGAGGGAATCATGCACCAAGAGAAGTTTAAAAACCAGCAAAGAGTAAATGACATAGAGCTTTCTGATTCTTGACATCAACCTGTAACTATCTCAGTAGTATGAAAATTAGCTCCAAGACAGACCACAGTTCTCAGACCAAAACAGAAGCTGTGGCAGTATTTTGAGACATGGCATAGACATTTTTAGACAGTGTCATAAAACTTGTGCATAGGAAATCATCTTGGTACCTCCACTCAGAGTTTGTTCTGAAAATGGTGCATAGAATTTGAACAACGGAAGCAAATTTTATCTTTCACGTTAAATGAATAGGCTGCATTGATCAATATATACCAAGTCACATTATGAATGCCAGAAGTCTGTACTAATCACTAAAGACTTGAAATTGTGTTTGAATCTGATTATTCCTGATCCTAGGCCACGTACACAGATAATACAAAAAGATAGAGAGTTATAAAGCATGCAATGAATGCTTTTCTCTTAATAATAAACTTCATATTTAAGATATAATTGTCCTTTCCATAACTTGTTCAAAGTGTTTTTGCCAATCTGAAAAAGTGTGTGTACATATTGATTAAAACTCTCATTGTTCTAATCCCTTACCAGACATTTGGAGTGAGGTTTTTAAGAGGTTACCATAAACAAAACTGAAAGGTAAATGGTGAAATCTTTGGGGATTTGATTTATAACAGATTCGTGTTTTATAGTGCAACTACTCACTTTTAAAATTTTTTTTTTACTTTTTGAATTGCAGGTGAATAAAAAATCCCTTTTTTATTCCTTTTTCCATTTCTCTGGTCCTATTCAGATATACTCATTAGCCAACTGCTTTATGCAGCTGGAAATGAAGTTGTTTTGTCCTTTGTACAATGCCAATGCACTTGCAGGGAATGAAACACACGTTTTGGTTTAAGGCCTGAAGAATAGTAGTGGTCAACAATAAATATACTCTGAAAATTTGAAAAGCTTTTAACTTTTGTTCCTTTTAGTCAAAGAGTATTATAAATTTCTTCAGAAGTATATGAATAATAAATGGGGAAGTATTGACCAATGTTAGGTTAATGGCTACAAACTGACAATGAAGATTAAGAACATGACAGTCTTAAGAGAGTATATGTGAGCTCTAAGCAGGAATAAGATATTTAATAATAATCTTCATTAACTGAAATCAAGGACAATACGTTAAACATTGCAGTTCCTTAAGACACATTCATTTCTAAATTAATTTTTAAATTGAATGTAAAATAGTCAAAGATTCCAGAATTCGAGGAATGTGAATAAAATTTAGCTGCAAAAATATTCTTACCTTGCAAAATTTACTTCTAGAAACCTGTTTAAGCAGACCCATGCCCGCGCTAAGGTGTCCCCAGGATAGTTCATGGAATGCGCAGTTTGTCCCTTGTTCCCGAAGTACTCGGGAGAGGCGCGCCCCCCGGTGGCGGCGGGGAACCGCATTTGGTCCCTTGCGCCTCGCTCGAGATGGGTTCGAAAGCTGAGTAATTAAGATTCTGCTACTTGCTCGCCGTCCCAGCAATAACTCTTTCCATTCCTCGTAAAAAAAAAAAAAAATTAATTTTCTTCCTAATTTTTTATTTAGAGAAACTGGATATTATTTGTGTTTCTGGAGGGGTTTCTGTTTGTCCCTTACACTGCAGCTAGTTATACCTATAAAAATTCTTGATCCTGGAAGCCTTGCTTGCAGGTACTAGAACTCGTGCCTTGACAACTATCCTAAGGTCTTCTGGCACCCCAGTGTGATTGCAGACGTGTTTCAGGACTGCTTTTCTTTGAACAGATAATGCAAGAGTGTCAGTAACAGCCATGAAGTAGATTCTTGTAGTGACCAGCATTTTAATGTCCATAGAAGCCCGTTGTGTAGATCTGTCTTTAGAATCAGTAGTGTTTCCTCTCAGCATGTCATTTTCCTGCTACAGCACTGCAGCAAGCAGGCAAGTAGTGCTATCCCCCTGCAGTACCACGATGCCAGACCCAAGTCTCATAGTCTCTGCAAATCTGTGCTGCCTTCAAAGACAAGAGAAGCTGGAATTAAAGCACTGTGACAGCACCTTATTTTCTTATGGTGCTTGAAAAGCATCTGCAATTTTTCCATGGATACCAAGAAAATACAACAATTTTTCAAAGTGTCAGCCTGTCACAAATTAATAGATCTATGTACGTGTGTGTGATAAACTAGATTATACAGCAGGAGGAAGGCTGCCTCTTGTTAATGAGGAAAATATGTTGGTCATATAATCAAATGCTGTATTAATTGCTGTTGGCAATTTCATGGAAAATGACTGAACATTTTTTACTACTGTTTCCTACAGATAATATTTTGTGAGAAAGATTTAAGCAAAGCAAATTCATTGTTAATAATAAATCCACTTTCAGGAATACAAAAGGAAAATTTATGTACAGGTCATAATTCTGACAGAGTAAAGGAGGCAAGATCAAAAGAAATACTTCCTGGTTAGAAAGTAACCCAGCCAGGAGATGTAATGAGAAGTGCAACAGGATAGTTTGTCATTTTCAAGCAGCAAAGACAAATTCTGCAAAGACACCCACAAAACCTCCACATCTGTGGAAATGTTTACACTTCAGCTGGCTAGGAAATGTATCTCAAAGCAGCAAAGCCATACACCCAAAACAACACAACACTCACATCACTAGCTCTGCCGCTTAGAAAACAGTGCTGAGTTCAAATATGGCATAAGGTTAAGAAAAAAGCTCAGGATCAATTTTTTTAAAATATGAAATTTATGTAAGACTACTTTTTATAAGCTTTGACTGTTAATGTGTCTGGGTATTGTTAATACGTTATTGCCTGTGTCTAACAATATACTGCATCAGAACACAAATTTAAAATGGGCTTCTGCAAATCATTTACTATGTGTGCTTGAGCCAAGTACAGCGAACAATTACAATGATTACTCATTTTTGACTCTGCTAGAGCTGCATCACAATATATGATGGATCCTGGCACTCTAAGGCAGTCTTTAAAGTCACCCTCAGACAAGCACACTAAACGAAAGGCTTCTGTAACTTCTGTCCAGCTGTTGCAGCTTGCTTTCAGCTTTATATTTATTCTTTCCACTTAACATTCTAATCTTTTTTCTTTATTACAATGGCATATTCCATATTTTTGGATCAGCAGATAAGGTCCATAAAACCAGTATTACTATCAGCCAGATCTCCCAGTAATTCACTTGCACTCACAAAAATACTTTGTACACACAAACAACATTAGGTGTTGACAGGTTGAATGTATCCACCAACACAGTTCTGGTATCTTGGGGTGTGCTAGCTCTTGTTTTCTGCGTTGTCTAGAAACACCTTTCTGTAGGACTCAGTATCTCCTTCTGCACAGCTATCATCCCTGTTGAAACCACTCAGGCACAGACACACAGCAGAATGGAGTTGCCTGTTTCCCTTCAAAGCTCTGCTATCTTAGTGTTCCCATCATTAAGAGTCTCAGATGAGGCAAGCTCCATACTTGAAAGGTTTGCACGTACGCAATTATATTATTACTACTTCCTAATACTGCCAAGCTGTTTTTGAAAAATTTAGAAGCCCCAGTAGACAGGGTGCAGAACTAGTTGTCAAGGGTCTGACAGAAGCTGAAACAGTTGCATCTTTTCATCACCTTCAATTCTCTCATTTCCAAGCTAATACATAGTGGTTTAGTAACTGAAATGCTGTAGAAACCATGCACCTTGTTTCTGAAATGGAGATGAGTACACTTTGAGCTGAACAGGATCTACCTTTCAGCCTAGAGCAAGGCCAAAAGGCAGTCGTAGGTGACCACAGGAGGAAAGGCCTAGATGATATGCCATAAGATTATAACAAGAAAAGGAGCTATGACTCCTTGGATTAGAATGCCCTGAATTCTTCAGGTGAAGTTTTTCTACCTGACAGTGAACTAGGTGAAGGTATGGGAGGCACAGAAATCTGCTGACAATTTGTCTTGAGGAGGACAGATTTAACAAGAAGAGAAATCAGACAAAAGATCTAGATAGCACATGCTGCTGTTACCTGTTTACTGGCAGAATTTCCCAGTATAGATGTGACTGTAACTGTAGGAGACTTTTTAGAACCTCGGAGATCTTTGCAGATTCCTGTTTGTCTTGCCCTGACTGAAGGGCATAGGTTTTGACAAGTTTATATGTACTACATTCTGTTGTACTGCACGCGTGTTGGTTTTTTTTAAACTATGGACTTTTATCACAAAAGCAGTTACTACAGCAGATTTTGCTTCAACGTAAAATGACAGTCTAAAGCACTTACTTTCCTTTCTCCTTGTATTAGCACTTCACTCTGTCCTCCAGGCTGCCAGAAGAGTATGCAGCTTTTGAAAGTGTATTTTAATGGCAGAAAGTATCTACCTGTCCATCAGTTTCCTTACATTTGAGTCATACCTCTTCCAACTATTCAGTGACTTCATTATCAGGACACGCTTTTCCCAAGTGCCATCGGACAGTAACACAATGCCAAAAGAGGCAATGTGTCCTTCCAGCCTCACCCCATTCTTTGGCTCAAGAATAGCATGCTTCAGAGTCTCTACGATTTTAATAGGACATCTAAAAGTTTGAATAGTCCTCACAGAACAGATGTTACTTCAAAGCAGTCACAAAATGCAAAACACACTACAAGGGTGCAATTTATTTTCCCGCCATAAAATATTCTAAATTTTGTCTTTGGAGATGAATATAACATTTTCAGAAATTCCATTAAACTGTTTATAAAATAGACTGATTCTACAAACGCAATACTATTTTTAAGGTACACATTTTTACCCCTGTATGTTTTCCTTTCTTGCCAGTAAAAAAAACCCGAACAAGCCAAACCCAAGAGTTCAAATTGGCACTGCCAAATTTAGCTTCTGCATACTCTGGATGCACTATTAAGCCCTTAAATAACAAGCTCCATACTCCTAGAGCACAATACAGGAAACAGTGCATGGCAGACTCAGCTTACCTTGCAGAAAGCCACTTGTAGGCAATCAGGTTGAGCGGACCTGGGTTTTTCCACTGGGACACAGCAAAATGTTGGCCTCTTGTTGATCTTCTGCCCACAGCTATTGGTCTCAAGCACCTTCTGGAGAGTGGAAAAAGTACATCAGCACTACTAAGCTGCTTTTTGCCTCCCAGATAAGCTGTGCTATACATACTTCCCTCTGTTCCCCTAATCCCTTCAGTGTCTCACCTAATGCAGTCTTCACTGATTGAGCTTTATGAACACTCCTTGCAAATGAACATTAACAAAACTCTGAAGGGCATTATCATTTGTGAACAATAAGACCTTCTCTTAGACAGTTTCATTGAAGTTAAGTCAGTGAATGAAGAACTTTTGAAGAAATATTAAACCATGTTTGTGCCAAAGTACAAGATCATCAAAACTTTCCATTAATGAAGGCTTATGGTTTAACTGATGGTTCCAAATCTGATCTAACAGAACTGAAAAGCAGTAAATCTCCAGAAGTTCTCATACAACATAGGATTTTTTAGCCTTCTTTCCATTAGACCCTCAATAAGGTCATTTTTAGCACCCAAAGACTTGGCCTCCAGGTGTTTCTTGGTCCTGACTGTCAACTATGCTGTGCCATATCAAGATTGTAAAAAAAGGGAAAAAACATACCTTGCAATCTTAGAGGAAGTTACACTGTTCTATTTTTAAGGAATACTCGTAATTTCATCTCTTATCATTCCCTCTATGTCTTCTTTGCAATTGGTTTGATTATTTTTTATTTCCTCTGAAAAACTCTCATTTTAAGATGAAGGAATTCCAGTTCCACCATCCAATTAAAGAGGAGTGGTCTCTCCTTTCATAGATAGCCTCATGCATATCATTGCTTGAGATAACAAAGTCCTTTGTAAGGCAAGATCTTTGCAAGTCTTCTTCTTTAAGAGACTATGCGACAGAGATGGAAGAGGGGAAGCCTGAAAGCTGTCAGCAGAAATAAGACATTTGATTCTTTTATTTACTGTAACTAAAAAAATTAACTCTCAGCTGCTAAGAGAGAGTTAAACAGCATTACACTCTTCAATGAGTATTATTTAAATTCAATGACAATGTTCAGTTTTCCCTTACACCATTTGGAAATGGCTTAAACCTAACATAAACACAATTAGCCAGTTCTGTTTCCTAATTCGGTCAATTTTCCTCCTTCAATGTCAGTATTCCATATTTTAAAACTTATTGCGACATCTATATTAACCATATAAACATCCCATAGCCAGAGTCCCAAACAGATTTAGATGTTTCAAATTTGTAACTCGCTCTGAAGTCAACAATGTACATACAAAACATGCCTAGACATGAAAAGACACTCAGGTTTTCCAGATAACATTACTGAAATGCATGCTGTATGCTTTTCCCTGTCAAAAGGGACTTTAAAAAAACACAATTTTCGGCATAAAATCAGTGGGATCTCACAATACGAAAATTATTCTTTTTCATATTTTTCGTAATACCATAACACTTCTTAATATTTTTTAATCTAGTATTTGCATATCTGTTTCACTGTGAAGTTCATCACATCAGATAGAACTAAAAAAGAAGTAAAAGTTACAGTTGAGAACTACGCAAATGCTTTCTTATTCGCAATTTGGTAAACACAATAGATTGTAACAGCTGGAAAATGTATTTATACGGCTTTGCCATTCCTCCAGCCTGTTGTATGTTAAAGACAATTTCACATACACTGCTAGATCAGTTACAGTCTTTGGGGTTTTCTTCTTGTTCCATGTCCAGCGGGTTGTTTATGTGAGTGGTTACTTTTAGAAGCACAGCAGCTGGAAAACTGGAGTTCATCTCCATAGCAACAACCACATTTTTTCTAGAAGTTACTTTGAAGATTTTCTACATACATGTAATTAAGATGGAGGTAGAAAGCGTAAAGTATTGTTTTATTTTAATGTAAGGTGATATTAAAGTGCTGTGGAATATACAATGGTATTTTGAAAGACAACTGGTGGGCAAGAGTAGAAGTAACTTAAATCTAAGTCCTAGTACTAAGGCATTTAATTTCAGACTGGATAAGATAATTATTACTAAAGGAGGTTTTCATGGCAACAGTCTGATTATTTCTTCTAAAAAGACTAGTTCACTACACTACATAACACTGGTAAAATGAACCAGATATTTCTCCAATTTGTGGACATATTGATGGAAAATCGATACAGAAACTACAAGAACAGTATATTTTATTTGCTCTTTTATTTAGTTTCTTTAGAATCTAGGTTTCAAAATTAAAAATCTCTTATACCATCTAAAGACTATCCAAATGTGTATTAACTCTGGTACAAGGCTCCTATTATAAGTAGAACATTCTGGTTTTTTTCTTCAATACCATATTTTCAAATGAACTCCAGTATTTCACTTCCTTCTCTTTCCTTTTATTCGAAGTTTTGCACAGGCAGGAGCTGCTGTTGGGCAACACAATGTCCCTTCCTGGACAGACAGACCAAGTCATTAATTTCATTTCTGTATCCACTATTTACACATCTTCTTTCCTATTTAAGTTAAGACTTTTCATTGTGACTTTAGAGGGCATCATTTGTAAACTGATTCACTGCCAATTAAAGGATGTTCTTCCAAGGCACATAACTTGTTCAGCTGATTCTTTAAATCACATTCAGTACTTTTATTTTGTATTCTGTTACTTAAGTATTGCAGTTTTTCAGTAATTTTACAACAGGTTAGAATTATCAATAACCTCCTGCACCTCATATACTTTGCAGATCCTATAGCTTTTAGAAGTACACTTGTGAAAAGCAAAATCTAATTTTCAATATGTCTTTTAGACTGTAGTTTGGTAAAAGCTGTTTAATGTCCAAAAAATAATTTTTCCTTTAAAACATTGTAGAAAAAAAATACTAGTCCCTAAATGACAGTGTTTTCTACTGACTTCAATCATCTCTGGCTATGACCTTGCATTCCTACAAAAGATACTTTTAAGACTACCTAGACTCGGCTTCAAAATGAAATATATATTTAGCATTAATTTCACCTGTACTTTTTCATAAGATATATGTCTTATATACTCTATGTATTCATATACCCCATGTGTATACATAATAAAAGGGGCTTATAAAAACTTGTGAAATCCAAGATACAATTTATTCCAGGAACCTGTATCAATTCAGAAGAGATGATGAAGGAGAAAGGCAGGACATAATTCAGAGTTATCAATTATTTCAGTTGTTAAAACGAAAGAAACCCAACTAGAATGACAAAAACCCAGACAAAAGCACAAGACCCACTGAAAGGGCTCCAAGCATTCACAAGATCTACTAAGAGAAAGTGACTGACTACTCTTTCAGTCTTAAAATATGATTTGCTAGCAAAAGTGAATCTGTAAAACAACACTGCAAGAGAATCACTAAGTAAGCAGAAAATGCATTATTCAGAATTCAAAAGGAAATAAACAGAAGTTTAATCAATATTTTTTTCTTCTGCAATATGCTCCTTGAAAAAGTGTATCGCACATTGAGTATTTGAAGTACCTAATGAAACATTCAGAATGTGCACAACATCATAGGAAGAAGCCTTCCCTGCAGCTAAAACAAATCAGAGAGAGAAATGAAAATATTTCTGGGTAGATGAACGCTTAAAATGAAAAATGGGACAGCTGAGTAGAGAAATAGTACCACTTTGGAAAGAATCAAAATATTCTGAGAAAGTTATTAAAAAAAATTTCAATGTTTCATCTCATAGTGAGAATGTACGGTCCCAGGTTTTTTCCCCTAAGTTGTGGTGAATATAGGTCAGATTTTAAGTCATGCTGCTTGTTGAACATTTTAGTTTATTGTTATGCAGGTTGTGATGATATCCTATGGTCCAACCAATTCTAGCATTGCTCTATGCTGTATTTCTTTTCACAGTTGAATGGCCATTAGTTCAATTCAAAATGGATTTTTCAGAGAAGAGGCTGTGCATGGCAAACAACAAATACTGTTATCTGATGCACAACTGGGAAATTCATTTTGAGATAGTTCTTGGAATACCTGGCGAGTAGGTTATAGTCCCTGAAAGTCTGAAGGAGAAAGCATGTGGAAGTTTTCACCAAGGCAAGCAAATATTATGTTTAGCCAAAGAGAACAAACTAGCAGATAGATCAGTAAATCACTCTGAATTGGCCCACTCAAGACACAGAGGTGGGCTAGATCCAAAGCAATTTACTTTCCTTCCAGGAACTAGAAGGCAGCTAGGGAAATAACTATGATTTGCAGAGTAAATACTCCCATCTTTCTTAATTCATAATAGAATTTAAGCTAACAATTTGATGCTAAAGGTTTTGTTTAATAAATAGCTGTGGAATGATGCTCTGTACAGGGATGTTAATCACAAAGTTTGGAAATACAATAACTGAAAAGAGATATTGTGCAGCACTTTTCAATGCTGAGAGTTACCTGCCTATCTGCACCAGCTCTTTATAAGCCACAATATTCTGACTTTATTTTTCTTTCTCCTTTCTAATAGTTTAGTTTTCTTTGCTTTATTTACTTCCTTACAACAGAGCAAGAAGATAGTAGTGTATACTGTTTAATAAGATTTTATATTTAATTTATGCCTTCTCTTTTTACTTTGTCTTGCTCTACTTGTGACTTCTTTTACTTCCTTCTCTTAAAAAATGACAAACCCTCCCAAGAGTGTAAAAGACATTTGACTCCTGATTCTAGTTCCTACACTGCTGTACATCTAAGTGGAACTGAGTCAGTGCATCTATAGGCACTTTAAATTGATCTGTTTGAAAGATAAATGACATCTCTTATTCCATCTCATTCTGGTCCTACCTCTCGACTTTAAGTGTCTGAAATTAGCAAATCCCTCTTTTAACCCATGATCTAGCAGCATCTAATGCACAGCACGGATGATGACGGTCAATCATAATTTACTCATACACAGTTAATATCCATTTTAAAGCCACTGTTTTCTTCAAAATCTTCAATGGAAGGCTACATTGAGGTGGGGGAGAAGGGAAGGGAAAGGTTACTTAAAGAAAGAAAAGAAAAAGAAAAGCAATCTATAGTCAAGATTGTGAAATTAGGCTTCTAAATAACTATTCATAAGCTCTAACATTGCCAAATAAATAAGCCTGAAAATTTAATGCATTTTATATTTCTAAAAGTTGTCAAGACACTAATACTTCTAAAATTGAATTCATATAGATTTTATCTAAAGTCTCTAAATCCCTTCTCGAACTTTAGTAGACAGCTGTATACAAGTGAAATTGTTTTGAACACCAGGAGCTCTTCCTGTGAAGTGCCAATATTTCCCTGGTCTGGTGTCTGATCTGATTCCTTGGTGGCCTGGTTTCTACCTCCTCTTTCCATGACAAAATTGACTTCTTCCCTTCTCTGCTGTTTCTGTGACTAACTGGTGTTAACTGAGCCTTTGCACAGAAGAGAGTGTGCCTAAGATACCAGCAATCCTATTTAGTCTTCCACTAAAGTGAATCATTTCTTGTTATTGTGCATGTTAGGAGGAGATAAGGGACTCTTAGATTATATGGAGACAAGATACAGAAGGTTTTACTGTTGTTAGATGCTTCTGGAGGTGGCAAGGGCATCTGAGAAAAGAGGAAGAGGTTTAAAGTTATCGGGTATACCTGAATGTTTCCTGGGTAAATGCCATAAATTTAATTAAAAGGTATCTTAAAGGAAAAAAAGTGTTCTACCCGTTAGACAATACCACGATTAGGAAAAATATCCAATTTGAAACCTGAAGCCTGTGACTTAACTAGCATCACTGATAACATGGAAGGAAGCCTTTTCCTTTATTTTATGAATCTAGAATAAACTGAAAAGAACAAGGATGCATATGAAGCTACACAAAAAACCTGCTAGCTCACAGATGTTACAGTGATGCTGTCACCTGGGGCACTGGCCCTTAGCACTGATCACCGTCACAGTAAGGTCAAAATTATAGTCTTGACTGTTATGAAACCTGATGTTGGAAAGTAAAACATTAGGAGTTTTTGTGCAGCCAATAATAATAATCAGTAGCTCTTAAAATAAAACAGCTTATCCATTCCCATCCAAATTATCAGGCTGGAGCATGGTGCTGGGGATGGTGTATACGTATGCACTCAGTGCTACAGGCACCAACCAGTGCAGTGGTGCCATTTCAGAGATACATCTAATTCCCCTTAAATATCAATAAACTGCTGAAAAGGCAAGTTGTTAGAGCAGAAAAAAGCATGAACAGAAAGTTCACTCTGAAAATATCATTCTAAATTTTAATTTCTGCCATTCTTAGACTATCATGCTGGGGAGAGTAAAGCTGAAACAATTTCTACTCAATGGCAACAAAAGTTCTAAAGCAGCACAGTTAGAGCACAGAAATACACTTCGCAGAGAGGAACATACTTTACAGAATAGTTTGACAAGTTTCAGAGATATTAAATCAGATGAAGAGATTATCTGAAAAGTGTCTTCCAAGTGGAAATCATTCAAAACGCTTCCTTGTATTTGAGGAATTTCATCTTTTGTATTTCCTTTAGCAAGACTGTTGTACAGCAAAGAGATTGCAGATGAGGGAGAGAATGCCATGCAATTGCACTAGGTTTTGACTGTGTAAAGATAGATTAATCCATAAACCTGCAAGTTTTCTATCAATTTTAGAGAGTTTCTTAGAAAGAACACTATGGCTCTGGTAATGAATGGAAACTGACAAAACTAACATTTTCAAAGATGAGTTCAGAACGAACAGGTAATGCATTCTTCTTCAAGTTCTTTGAAGATGTAACTGTTAATATAGATAAGAGAAATTAAGAAAAACAGCTCTCTGAAATAATCAGATAGCCTTTCACCACTTTCTTCTACATCAAAAAGAAAAATAGTTGAAGTAGAGAGTCACTGTGAACAATGTGTGAGAGTCATTGAAAGAAAGATGAGCCAAAGTTACAAAACTGAATTTCTGGTAGCTTCACACTTGAAGTCGAACCCTGAAATATTTCTGTACTTATCCAAGCACCAAACAAACTCCTTTTTTCTTTTTTTTTTTTTTTTTTAACATACACGTAAGTTAGAGTCAAAATATGGCATGAAGTTTTTAAACGAAAAAAATTTTGTTTTCTCAAAATAGCTGAACTGGAAGACAGTGATCTTGGTTCTCTCTGTTGTGAAGAGAGGAGTATGTAATTAGATTGTATCCCATTAGCAAATGGTACATGAGAATGGAACAAGCCACCGTATTTGTCACCTGGACATCAGCCTTGCTTGTCCTGAGTCAGCGAAGACCTAAGAGCTCTGCTTTGCTTCTCAAATACAATAAACACTTCACATGGTTCTGATATCAAAACTTTGCATAGCTCTACTCAGAAGATCCCGTTCAGAGTCAGTATCTGGTATCACCAGCCTCTTATCATCATAGCATACTAGCATTTTAATGTTGTGCACTGCTTCTGTCTCTCTGTTGAGGTAGGTGGATCATCCCACCATTTAACACTTAGAAGGCACTGATGCATTTGCTTAATTAAAATTGCATATGGCTCTTCTTCATCTGGCTCTATTTGATTTGCAAAGAATTTATCCCAGAAGTTGCCATAAAATTTGTTTTATTTTCTTTGCAGCTTTCTATCACTAAAAGGACATGTTCTGAACCACAGTCCTGAAAAACAAGTTTTCCCTCATTCCCTAGGGGATTTTGTTTGTCATTTAATTCTCCAATTATTTAAAATTTTATTTTAAAGTTCTTTAATACTTTACTCAATAAATGGTTATTCTACCAAAATGATTTTTAACTCTTTGATTAATTTTTGAAAGTGATTTGGTCTGTACTAGATGAATTAATTACATAGATTAAGAGATTCTTCTCTTTCATCAGGGCTGATCAGGCAATCAAGGACAAGTGAAAGTCTTAATACTAGATTGGATTAGATTCAGTTCTGAACTTCTAAACTGAACAAGGATATTTGGACCTCTGGTTTTATTCTAAACACTTGTAATTTAAACACATCAAAGGTTATCCATGAGATATGCAGGCTACAAAGCTTCTTTAAGAAATATCCTCCATCTCCCAAATGCTGAAGGGGAAACAGTGCACAGCCCTTACCTGTCAGCATATACACATAGCTGATGGCTGACCTTACCCATTTCTCACTTGCTTAAAATGCCTACCTTGCCTTTTTCCCCACTTTCTTTGAAGGATCTTTATTTCATGGAGGAGAAAACATAATGTATTTTTATTTGTCAAGTACATTAAATAAACTCTATTGACCCTCATACAAAAAAACAACCAGCTTCAAGTCTCCTTCCTCACTTCTCCAGGTTCCATATGCCAATTGCTCCTGTCAAGCATTACACTCCTCTTACCTACTTCAGTTCCCTGGGGAGAAGTTGATGCTCCCATGCAGTAGGAAGTTATTCTTCAGAGAAAGACCCCTTTTCATTTATTCCAGTCCACCTAAGAAAGAGGCTGGAAAACACTGTGTAACACCTGTGGAGGTTATACGGTGGAAAGACCTGGTGTTTAATGCAACACAGCATCCTGAAGTACTAAAGCAACTAAAAGGTAATAGGAGGAAGGAATACAAATGGATAGAAAACACATGAAGTTCTCCCTTATCTATTTCCAACAGGCATTAGAAATAGAAAAAAGATGGTCTTTCACTTTCTATTGCTGAATTTGGAATATGTGGGTCTAAATTAGATGCTCTTGCTCCCTGTTGCTTTACATAATAGATAGAGAAATTTTAATGGACTTACTGATGTCCCAAATTCGTTTAGTTTCCTAGTGATCCAGTTAAATATATTTTCAAACTGTCAAGATAGCTTAAAAATCAATTCCGATATCTCCCTAAGCTCTAGCAGTCCCTGTTTGCGCTCCCAAACCAGCTGGGAAATAGGTGGGACAGCAAGCTTTCTCTCATCTCAGTCTGGAAGGAGAAATTTCTAATAAAAATTCCTTCATTTGTGAATTTCTTCTTTATATTCTGTAGCAGCTGGCTAGAAGTGCCACTATTTAAAACACACAGGGCATGGTTCAGGGCACAAATGATGCATTCAAAAATCACACACACACTCTTCTCAGCTTCTTTTCTCTCATAAACCCTTACTACATCCTTGGTGTCTACACCCAACACGGATGGAAGATGAAGTGTGATAACATCAGAGGCATCACTAGCAACTATTTCAGGAGTCACCAACAGAAGCAAAAATTATGAAAGAAAAGGTAATAACCATGTGACTTAAAGCAAAAGTTACTGGTATCTCAAATGCTGAATATAATTATGAAAAATAGATCACAGAGCACTGTGGACATCTCTTTGAAAAATCAGGTCATAGCAATAAAGCTTAAGAACCTAAAGCATGATAAAATGGCAAAATTTTAATCTTTATACCCTCTTTCTATGCACTTTTGCATGACTGAAGGAGGTTTCACCTTGCCTTCACTTAAAACTACATTGTAACATAACTTCAGCAACGATGTGAAATTTATTGGTGATAAATCAGATTGCCTATATTTTACAGAGGATACTGTTCTCTAGGTATATGCTCCTCAAATTCAATAGTAAATACAGCTACATATAAATACAGAGAAAAATTATTAAAATATTTTCTCTTAGTTCACATATTTATAATCCTCAATCTGTAGCTGTGTTATGAATCACCTTACTAATATGCCATAGGAACCCACAGAGAGAAAAATTACAGAGCTGTCAAGGTCTTTTGATGATTAGTACTTGTACAGAGCTCAAAACTCTTATATTGCATCTGCAGAGGTCTTGCTACACGAAATTGCAGAATAAATAGATGGTTTCTTCAGAATTATTTGCTGGATTCTTTAGGGATATATTAGCATATCAACTCTATGTCACGGTATACTGCTTGTGACCTTCTTTCTGAAGCAGGAAACTTTGTTCTTAGAAAAGTTCCCTTGAAATATAAACTCTGCTGGGTTACTGTGGTCATACCAACACTTAAATTCATCCATTTGTAGAACTGCTTTCATGTACAACTGCTCAGATTTTATACCAAACAATAAAAATCAAAATATAAAAAAAGATTTTATACCAAACAATAAAAATTAAAATATAAATTCAAACATGAATCTTCTGTGGTTTTCTAGTGTTGAACAAAACCAATAATTTATGGAAGAGTATGGCAAGACTTAACCTACAAGCCTTTTTTTTTTTCTTTACACATTAGCAAGTATTGAGTACAAAGAATCCCCTGCCATGACTGTTGAACTGCACTGTTGATAATTTTTTTAGCTGGGCAAAGTAATACTTATTGGTCTTGACAAAAAGTATATAATCATTATTCTGAACTGCACTTATCACCATCTTCATTTCAAATTTCCTGCTTTTCTTTGCCATGGCCTGTTTTCATTAAACCCTCCTGTTGCTGCTCATTTCCTCACTCTGCTGCAGAACTCCACTTCTAGGCAGGGAACACCACAATCATAAAAACTTCAAGTTGAAGTTTCTGTTGAATTGCTAAGTTTCCCCTTTTATGGGACATATCAGTATGTATAAAGCAAAGCAGGCAGAGTGTTAGTTCCAAGCCACATGCACTACCCCTATTACTCATTGACCAAATTCAAGGAAATCATTCCAAGGCAAAACAACACATTAATTTTCTTTGTACCTCTGAGAGAAACGCTATGATAAACAACTTACTGATTTTTCTCCTATATTTAATTTGGATTGTACAACGGGAGCATTGCTTTGCAGAACACTGACAAAAACCAAACCAAACCAAAACCACACACACACACACACGAGTACAAACGAGTACAAACCCTCATCCTGACTGTATTCTTGCAAAGGCTGGATACATACCTGAATAATGAATGTACTTTTACCCATTCTTTCCAAAGTTTTTAGGCATACCTCAAGGGGATCATCCACTCCCTCTCTCTAACCAAGACGCCTCCAGCAAACAGGGATACCACAGGTTATCAAAAGACCACCAGAGGATGACGGATGACAAAGATGTTCACTGAGAGGAGCTGGCACGCAAATCAAGGCTCAGAGCTAAGCTGTTGTGCCTGACCCTAGCTGGAACTCTAGCTAGGCTTTCTGTAGGGTAATCAAGCACAGGAGCTCTCTGCTCTTCCCTCCAGCCAGGCCCACACATCTAAATCTGCCTCTAAAAATCTGCCTTCATTCTGGTTAGGAGGTTCTCCCGGCAACATAGTAAGGACACACCTTGGTTGGTATGAAAATACTAATTAAAAACGCGAAAATGAAAAAATCGTGTATTAATAACTTTTTAATTGATTACCTGAGTTTTACTGGTCGATTGGTTTTGTTGAGTTTTTGATCTGGGGTGTTTTGTTCTTTGCTTTTAGATACTGTTAAAAAGTAATTTGATTGTTGTTATTGTAAAGCAGAGTTTAAAATTATGGTGGATTTTAGTATACAAAATCTGGCCCAGATTCAAACTTCTCTTGTATGGCTATCAATATGGAACAAATCTGATGTAATAAATTAGCCCAAAGTTACACTAATGACAGAACTGAATCTCCTACTTCACAGCTGAAATGTTATGTTATATGCTACATTACACTTACTCCCAGGAGCTCTGCCAAAATTTTAAAAGAAAAATCTTAAAATTCAAAATGAATTCAAAGTAAGTATATTATACAACAATTAAATATAATTACATTTTTCCAACTTCTCACATGGTGTTTTTATTGCTGTAGTCTCAGGTATGTTTCTATTGGCAGGAAACAACAATATATTTGAAAAGCTTTGCCTTGAATTGCCTTTCTAGGCCATTCTGCATGCTTGGCCTAAATAGAATAATTTTTTTTCCCTTAACTACTTTAAACCACGTGGATAGAAAGAAATTGTAAAACATGATTTCCCATATGAATTATCGCATTTCTTGCGATTAAATTTCAGGCAGTTATAATGTTATCTGTTTCTTTTGACAAGTACAATTATTGTTGGCATGTGCACCCAAATTGTATTTCACATTCTGAAAAAAGAGCTCGTTACAATCAGGAAAGTCTCTAGTAAAAGGAAGGCATAGGAAAAAGTACTTTATAAATATTGACTTACCCTTAGTACCTGTCAGCAAAAATGCAAATGGTCACAAATCACAGCTGTAAAGGAAATACAATAAAACCCAGAACTAGATAGTATTAAACACTGGCAACAGTAAAGTGATTTCCAGATTCCCATTTCTCCAAACCGAAAATAGCCTAAACAAAGATGCTCTAGATGGATGTTTTGTTTCATAATTAACATGTATTCTGTATCATTATAGGGTAGAATATTATATATCAACATTGGTTTTGCAAGATAATTCAAAACCAACATATGGTTCATAGCTGTCCTATTCTGTTCCTTGCCTGGTATATTTGACCATATATGCTAGACTTTTAAATTACCCATTACCCAAGAATGCAGCCTGATTTCTGAACTGAACTCTTCTGCTGTTGCTTATTGTCAAGAAGCAAAAACTTTACAGGGATGACACTGAGCAGTTAGTTAGCAAGTGAATCCTTCCCTCTTGGAGAAATGGTGCTCCTGGACCTTCAGAGAACCTCCATATGAAATATCATGTTTCCTGATGCCTTAGAAATGAACTTACTGCTCCAGCAATAAGATTGGTAACAAGGAATAACATTTCTGAGGCCACTGGGGAAACTGTTCTTTCTAAAATCAGAATTTAAGTTTATCTATAAGTTTAGTACCCGTATGCTCACTACCAGAGACAGTCTGGGGAGAGAGAGAGAGGGGTGAGGTGCAGGGGAGAAATAGAGAGAGTGTGCATTCACTGCTGCATTCCCTTCCCACAGAGCAAACTGATGCCTTGAAAGTTTACTGAGATCACTGTGTGTCATTAACTGCAGTGTCTTAGTACAGTTTATATCAATTTTCCCCACTATCAGCTCCAAGTATGCAACCAGGACAACTAGGAATGTCTTCTGGCTTCTCAGATGAAACCCTGCCTCTGCTGAAATCAGTTAAAGTTTAGCACTTCACTAGGATCACAACTATTCTGTCCCCATTGAGCCTTTACTTGAAACGTTTTGCACTTGTGTAGCTGATTAGTCAGAGCAATCTAGAGGAAGATACATCCTGCACAATGGCTTTTTCAAGTATACACACTGGTAATTTCTGTAGAAATCCCTGAATTAATTTATGATTCACATCTCAAGTTGGCTCATTGTTTTGTTTCCGTTATAAGGGTCTTTTTTTTTTTTAATCCCACACAGATACAGAATTAAGTGGCTCATAGACATGTCACGTAGAAAAATAATTTAAAATACAACTTTATTCTTCTGCCTTCTAGTCTTTTTTTCTCCTCCCTAACTCAGAAGGCAACTTCATATACATTGCTGACACAAAACAATTTTAAGTTTCTTTTTCCCAGAAATAGCTTTTTGTTACAGGACAGAAAAAGAAATTGTTCAATTTTATATCTGTTTTATTCATAGTAGTTCCAGGCTCTTACTGAAACTATCATTGCAGAAGCAGAGCCACTTAAAACAGACTTCAGAGATTTTATTTAGTGAAGTCATCTGTGCTTTAGCTACAGGTGTAAGCCTTGATATTCACCTGCTACACTGATAGCAAAGACTGGCTTCCTTTTTACCTCCATGGAGACATTTAGAAAATTCTGATTACTTTAAAAAAAAAAAAAAAAAAGGCAAAAAACCCCTCACACACCATTTTTTCCACATATCCTACTCACCCTAATACATCAAAGGTTGACTGAAGAAAAAACATCATACGGAACAAAAAATACAAGAATGCACATTTTATCAAATGTACAGAAAAAAGCAGTGCAGGAGGAAGGTCAGATGTAAAGGTAAAGAATGATAGATGGTAAGAAATACAGGGAAGTTACGCTGTTCCTTTTGCCTGTCAGATCCATGATGTATACTGCTGTATGTCTGTAGAAAGGTTTCATGGGACCTGTGAAAAAGGCAGGGGTATTGTTTGAGAGAAGAACACATCTGAAACTTGGGACACGTTTCTAGGGATACTTACAAGAAGCCTCAATCTTCCTCTTACATAAATCAGAAGGATTTCTGCCACTGGCTTTAAAAGGGAGTTTCCTTACAAGGCCATGTGGAAAAAGGCTGTACATGAACTCATATGCCAAATGAGAAAAAATAAAGCAGGAGAATTTAATATTAGAGAATAATTCCATAAAGCACTGTCATTCGATATAAACATCCAAGAATGAAAGCACTACAATAAAAATAGAGCTATTTTTTCAATATAAGTCCCTTTGAAACAATGTAAAATACTCTTCAGAAAACATGATTAAAATTTGCAAGGAGAGCAAGAATAGGAGATTACTGAAATTCACCCAAGGTGAAATTAAAAGAAAATAAGGCAACAGAGGCCAATTTTATCAAGTATAATTGAATAATCAAGAACAATAGAAACAATGAGAATAGTTTTAAATACTGAATATTCTGAAAAACTGAAAGGAATTTAAAATTCCTAGGTGAATCAGAAGCAGACTGAGGAATAGGGAAAAGGTTGTCTCTCCATTATAGGAGAGGAAAAAAGAGATTCACACACACAGAGCAATCTCACTGCAGGAAGATCTTTGATTGTAGTATGCATATCTAGTTCTCTAAAAGTCAGAAAATTAACTGGATGTGGCTATCCCACCTTTAAGCAGGAATTCTATCGTGAGTCTGGATTAAGTGTTCTTGTAACTACTTTTTAAGATCTAGTCTTAGAATCCATCTCTGCTCCACATAAACCAGAGTTCTGCCTCTTGCTGTGCTCATTTGTCAGCATTAAAATATTTTCTTTCAAAGTTTGAGATAGTCCCTCCACTTGTATGCAGCTAGTGTAGGACCACATGCCACACGAAGCCTTATTCATGTCACATCCTGACTATTTGGTCCATCCTTTGTCTGAAAAAAATTACACTAGAAGAGTCCATGAAGAAATATTTGTTCAGCTTAACTAGAAAAGCTTTTCTCTTATTTTCCCCATTATTTTGAAAATGTAAACATTAAAGCAGTAATTCTTCCACTATATACTCCCTTATGTACCTCTACTCCCTCAAAAATAAAATTTCCTTGGTTCCTGAAGCATAAGACTGGAGCTGTGTGTCATATTTTTGTACTTACTGCAAAATTGCTTATTCCTCTTGCTTTGGCACTCAATTCAAAATAAATGAGGGATTTTATATTGCTTCTGAATTTTGATGTAATAGTAGCAAGCAGCAGTACATTTTGGCAGTTCTATGGAAACCCTCCAAAGGTTGCTTTTAATACTTCCTTGGTATTTATTTAGGCAAAATAACTAAATATCAGCCATGTGTTTTCATTTATTAACAGTCCCTTAGGAGCACAGGCAATCAGTGTCTTGACTTAGTGGCTTTTCTAATTTGCTTTTAAAAGTGTTTGGTTTGGGGATTTTTTTGTTCATATCTGTCTATTGCTATGTATTTATTGTAGCAAGGGCACAGTTTAAAGTGAGGAGACATGAGCCTTGCATTTGTCAAAATTCCCCGTTTAGTCCATAGTCCCAAGCAAGGGACTTAAGGAGTTTCACTGTCACCAGCAATGAGATTTAATCCTAAGTAGGAAGGTGCATCATGCCAGTTTTCCAAAACAGGCTTTATGCTGTAATTTCTAAAGTTCTTTTAGATGTCTGAATACTTATCTTATGGAGTGCTCTCAAGAAGACAGAGATATTCAACTTGCTTTGACTTTCTGACCTAAGCCTCAAGAATATGAGGGATGGAATGGGTCAAGTATGTTCACAAAAAGCTGTTTTGCTGATGAGATATGCTTTATGGGTGTGCAGAGGTTCATGCTTCCTCAATGCTGAAAATTTTCAAATTATCAAATCAGAAGGTTTGCTCAACAAAAGCTCCCGTTCAGAAATGGCAAGAAGCACATATATAAGCAAGACCAGTAATAAATGCCTCCTTGCACATCCTCCCTCTCACACAGCTCAAAGTTCAGAAGGCAAACAGTTAATAGAATACTAAACTTCACTTAGGGAATGGAGTGTTCTTGAGCTTCAATGCAGCACAGAATGAGGTGTAAATCACAACTGTGGTCAATACACAAACTGAAAGCCTCTGTGCTTTTCCTTCATTTTCCTTAGCTAGAACTTATAGATTTCTTCATGGCAAACAATTCTTGTCAATTCCTAAATAACTATATACATAAAAAACTGAAATAATTAATAGTTTCAACTAACATGATATCTCTGATACTATAGTAGAAAAATAAGGTCACACCTGGTGAACCTGTCACTTCTCAGCAAGAAACAGAAAAGAATTCATTGTAACAATAATGTGCCACTATTGTCATCAAAAATATGGTAATCCTCTTCACAGGAATAGTTGCTAAGAATACAGGGAAAGCTGACCTTGCGGGAATTCAGCCCTGAATTTGTTGTCAAATTATTTGTGCCAAAATGCAGGAAACTTCTTTGGGTTACAAGCCTGCGGCAAATGAAGAGAATATTATCCATCCCAGGTATCCAAAACAAGTTCTGCAGGGGTTGGAGCTATGCATGACATTAACTATTCCATCAAGATTTAGTATCTGTTATTAATAAAAAAATATTAATTCACCATAGGATCCTATTGCTTTCTGTACTATAAAAGTTAGCTATCGACCTGTCTTGGTTAGATGACCAGCCAGCCCTAAAGATAAAAGTACTAAATATGCAAATAGAGAATTGGAGACTGAGATAAAGGAATGGCAGATTTATTAAGCAATTACTATATATTTTCTGCTTTTAGATGAAGAAAGAGGATTGATGGACTGCTGCGTACCATATTGAATGGTATAATACAGTTGGCAATTGTAGTGCACAGATAGCAATGGAAATGGGTCTGAAAAGATTAGTCATGTATTAAAATAGACAAAGTACTCTGTCTAGCGATACATTGCTAAGAGACTGGAAGGAAATGAAGATGGAAATGAAGAAATTTTTTTTTGTCATACTAATCAAAAGCCTGAAAAATATTAGAACATTACCACTCCTCAGAAAATAGCCATAGAAGAGACTCTGGTCACTTTACCCAGTCTGAAACAAAACTATCACAACACCGTCTGAATCAATAGCCAGGAAAAGAAAAACTTTCTGGAGAATGAGCCTTCTAGCATTGCCTGAAATACCACATTAGATGTGCATTTGTAATCTCCCTGACAGCAGAGTGCAAAAACCAGAAGTCTCCTGTGCTGTCACAACATAAGTTTACTCACCCTGGTATTCCAGCAGGTTTTGGTGCATCCGCTGATCTGTAGATCACAGCAACAAAACTTCTGACTTCTGGAAGTCCTGTGACTGCAGAGCAGTCATATATACAAACCATAGCCTGGCTTGAAGAAAAAGCAGAGGGAAAAAAGCTCGGTAGCTAGATTTTCTTGCCTTGAACCTTTAGTATTGATTTCTCCATACTACTACTTTGGCACAGAAGTAAGCGGAGGTTTGAGGCGTTTACTGGTACAAGCTCGTATCCTGTATGTTAAGATTCTCTTTGTACAAAACATAATGCCACCCTCCCATAAGTGACAGATGATACAGTTTTAAGAAAGTGTTCTTAGAAGGAAAATGTCATATTCGCTGTACAAAAACAGGTTCCATGTATTTTTTAAATAGATGAGCACTAGCGGAGGAAGATAAACAGAGTTATGGATATACTAATTTAATATCAGCTTTAGTACAAAAGGTATATTCCACAGTGAGCAGGGGTCATGAAAAACATGCTGTGACAGAGACCAAACATGAACCTAAGAGATAAATGTTGTAAGTGACTTGCAGGAAATTTTTAAAGATCTTACCATTGCTGCAGGCATGTGGAAATACTGTATACTTTAGTTTTACAGAGGCATCGGATAAGAGCATACTCTGAATATCACGTAACAAAAAAACAAGGCAAGAAGAAGCGTAACAAAAGATCCCAGCACCCTCTGTGGGGTAAGAGCAGAGCTGAAGCAAATAGAAGCTGGTGACTGGGTTACAGGCCAGGCCACATGTCCTCATAAGGAAGCAAAGGAGGAGTTCTGCTGATCTCCTGAACTCCTCTGTGTGGGAATGCCAGACACTTTGTATGGGAAGCAAAGGACTCCTGCAACAGACAGAATATAATTTTTGCTGTCAGACAAGGAGGTGAAGCTGACACAGATTAAGGAGAAGAGAGATGCAAGACACCCCATGAGTAAAAATGAGAGAATTTACTTCCCCTCTGATGCTAAGCAATAAGTGAGTTGTGATTCAGTTCTCATCTGATCCCTGCTGTTTGCCAGGGCTGTGCACTGTCTTCCTAGCGTTTGATGAGTTGTCAGAGACCTCAACAGAGCTGCACCAGAATTGCCAAGGTGGGTTTATAGGATCAAATAAATTTATTGGAATGAAAACAAAAGCAAATAAACAATAACAAATAAACCTAACCACCAAACACAAAACCAAAACACAGCTTGCTGCTTGTGCTATAATTATTTTAAAAGTGCGGTACTTTTAATCAAAATTATTGTCAAAGTAGAGAAATTGGTATTCTAAAATGCATTGGAGAGGTCTACCATTTTGCATCCATTTAGAGAAACGGATTTGGTTTAGCCTGTTAGGGAGAGGGGTAACGGCTGGGCAAGAGACAGGATCACATAAGATGCATACAAAGAGAAAAAAAAGTGAACAAGATGGCATTGCCACAGTCAGCAACAGAGTAAATACGTTTTGGTAAGAGGAAGATTAGAGTATGGAATAAATCAGACAAGTGGTATCAGAATTCCCCGGGATTTCTTTTTCCTATAGAAACCCCACTGAATAAAGACAAGCTTTTCAAACCAAGAAGCTTGCAAAAATGCATACAAGTAAAATCTCCCAAGACCTTATTTCGTACTAGTTTTCTCTGCATGGCATTAAATAAACAGATGGACCTGTCTTCTACCACATACTATGTTGTTTCAGGGATTTAGAACATGTGTAGTGAATAAAGACAAGGGCTTTCCCAGAGGCAGAAGCTGCTCCTGTGAACAAGGACACAAATAGCACAATGCCAAGCTGGATGCTACTGCTACATCTAAACAGGATCTATGTCCATAGCACAACACAGAGCTGCGCTGGCTCCACTGAGGCCAAACAAAGCAGACAAGGTAGGAAACCTGTACTAATGCAGACCTGCTGAACTCTGCATGTAAGCAAAGAGATCTAACTGCACAGCAGCACACTAATGTGAACTGTGATAGACTCACAGAATCATAGGATTGTTTATGTTGAAAAATATCTCTAAGATCACCAAGTCCAACCATTAAGCCAGTACTCCCAAGGCCACCACAAAACCATGCCCCTAAGTGCCATATCTACATATCTCTTCAATACCTCCACAGATGGTTAACTAATGGTTCCTACCTTTTCATTGCAAAGCGCATTCTGCACATCGAGTAAGTCCAGGGACCTTGAGGGGCTAAGAGAGCAGTGTGTGACCACATTAAGGTCGTTGCCACTCATATGCTCAAAATGACAATGTTGAAATGATCCTGGCAGTAACCAATTTGAAGTATTTGACTTTGCAGTTCTAAATATAATGCTAAATTCTTTTAAAAGGCTCCAAGTTTGGCCATAACTAAAGCAGAGAAGCCAGTCTACTTCCTAATACATTTTTATGATGCTCTTCTCATCCTCTACCCTTGAATTTTCCCAAAGGGCAGAGATTTCCCCTTGAATCCAAAACATGTAAATAACCCAAATGCAACACTATTACCTTCCAGACATACAAAGACCTAAAAAAATACGTCACAGAGGCAATGCAGTAGCAGATCTATGGCCGACAGGAAAGAAAAATTAAGCTTATATCAGGATAAAATAGATGTTCCAATGATCTTATTTCAGGGTCTCTTTTTTTCCCTTGTCCCCATCCAACCCCAATGCAAAAAATGAATAAATCTACTACTACTGTTCGTGGTGATAACAACATATCACTAGTACACTGCTCCCTGCCCCTCACACCACTGCTATTGGGCTCCCACTCACAATCAAAACCACGAAGAAAGAGGTCCTGCTGTTATGTCAGACCTAGCCCCCACATGGACTAGCCCTGAGGTGGTTTTACCACAACTGCTTGGAAATGTGGTCATGTTAGCACAACCAATATTTTTATCTGCTTGGCAGTGCATTAAAAAGAAAAATCAATTGCTATCGAACTTTAAGTCCAATAGGTTCTTATAATGAACAGATAACAACACAATCATACCATGACAATGACTTTATGGCCATTACTCAATTACAGTGTCAGGCTACCCTCACCCACTAACAGATGACATCACTTTTACAATCAGTTTAATCATAAGAAAATTAAAAACTCATCACCCATCAGTATCAATTGTGCATGGTGTCAGATGCGTTTGAAGAAATAATTAGTTTCTGTACTGGAATTCCCCAGGTAGAGAATATTAGCTCACACATGCATAGCTTTCATTTAAACATAAGCTGTGTAAAACAATAAGCATATGGGTACAGATCTACAGTGCACAAAATCCAGAAATAATTGAGCAGCTTTATATACCCAGATCTTTTCATTACCCTCTTGGCAGCCTATCACACACCTTTTATCCTCATTATTTCACAGAAAGTTTACCAAAGAGAAAAACACAAGCATTATTTTTATTTTGTTTTGCAGGGGAAGTGTCTATATTACCTACTAAACATTATTTCAGGATATGAAGTCTTCGTAGATTTGTGTGTGCACTCCTAAGCAAGTTAGCTGTAAGTTAGGCTCCTAAGCATGAGATGCAGGTACACAGGGAAGCCATCTTCTAGTGCTGCAGAAGGTTGAAAGTCTTTCTAGCCCTCTATTTAAAAGTTCAAAATGATGTTTTGGCAAATTAATAGCTTTTCAGGACCTCAATATACTGGTTTGAGTCCTTACATGTAGGATTTGGATGTGCTGTTAGTGAGCCTATATTTATCCCTAAATACTTTAAATCTCATTGTAATGTTTAAGAGGTGAGGCATTTAAAACTACCCAAAAATCTAAATTCAGGATCAAGTCCACAGAGCAGTGAGATTTATGCAAATAAATTATTTTTCCATTTTTTTTCTTCAGAAATAGGCCTATATTGTGAACTGACACCAAATAATAGGCTACATTTACTACATTTCCTTTTTTTGGACTCTTTTTCAAAAAGAGTTCAGGGAGACCTGGAGGACTCAAAGACTGAAGATTGGAAGCCACTGTTCTAGCACCCTCCCATTGTTCCTTCACCATTACAAACCAGAGAAGGCATGTGAAGCTTCTACCCTGAGGTGCTGTCTCCCAAAGGCAGCTAAGCTGTCTGACAGGGAAAAAAAAATCTGTTTAACCACCTCCATAAAATGTTACTGTACAAAAAACCAAAACCAACCAGCTATCATGCCTAGCCAGTGTTTCAGGCCTAGTTATGGGGCACCCCTAGAGCAGAAGTGCCAAAAAAGTCCTCCAAAGGATTAAAGCATCACTTGCCCTAATTTCTAGAATTTTGCAAAGCTTAGATAAGAGTCAGATGGTCAGACTGGGGCAGCTGTGTGGCTGCATCAAGCAACAGCCCATGTAAATGCCAGATCAGATAAGGAGGAGCTACTGAGCTTTATGGGAAGGTGACTGCTAAATGGGACTTTTTAACATAAGTATAGGCTTGAAGTCTGTTTAAATTCCATTTTAAAGTTCAGTGTCTTTCTGTATGACTCAGCAAGACTTGTAGACGCCTGTGTATTATTGAAAGTCAATGAGAAGGAAGTCCTGAGTCACCAAAGCACTTTTTTCTTTATTGTTATTTCCATTAGACAGTGTGATATAATTATTTATGTCAAATACTACACCAAGATTTTTACAGCAGAGAGATACAAGACTTTCATGTTGACATTAGGTGAGTAGAAAACACAATGTTACATGAGTTTTATAATCCTAATAGAGGAATTAAGTAGTCTGCTGGACTATTGCAGCTACCCAAGCTAAACGAAAATATTAAATTCAATTATTAGCCTGCAATGTCTCTTATTTTTTATCTGTGTACATAATTATTTTTTGAAAGCAACAGAAGTGATTTTTAAATTATTTTTTCCTACACATCTTTTGTTCATTATTATTTGGCTGTACTTAGGAAAAAAGGATTTGTAAACCACAATTGTTCTTTGAAGTACATCCAAGCTAATTACACAAACAACAATATAAACCCAACATAATTCAAGCAATCTTTAGCACACACACATACTCTTTTTTTGTTTATAGAACTTCCCAATTTGTATTCTGAGAACATAACAGCAGTCCTTTTCTCCTACAGACTTAATCTTAAAAGGCATGCAAGTATTGGTAGCACACACTTTGGAATGCAAACCAAGATATTCACGTAGCAACTGACAGCTCACAGAGCGACTCCTGTTCTCTGTGGTCTCCTCCACTGATCAGAGATTCCACTGGAGTGCTACAAGCCTGCTATTGCTAACTGCAGGAGTGCAGACCATTAAGCATAGAAACACTACATTTTAATGTTTTTTTTTCCTTTCTTACTGCAATTTGCTACAGGAGAAGAACTTCAGGTTTGAATTGCAAACTCCGAAACAAAAGGGAAAAGTAAAACACACCTTGTGAGACGTGTCAAAGATTTTCTAGATTTGTAGCCAATACTACAACTTCTGGAACAAAAGAAGAACTTTCAGATCCTCTTCCAGAAACTGAGTCTACTACAGAAGGCAAACTTTTCTCTGCAATCATCTGAGAGTCAGCAAGCAAGAGGTTCAGCTGCAGAATCAGGAAGCGCAAGGGATGCAGCACAGTGAGTTTTCTAGCATGGTGCAGAAACAGAATTTGTTCCGCTCAGGAAAACTTAGTAAATATGAAAGAGTGTATGGACAAGGACAGTAGGAAAGGGAGAAAGACAAGGAGGCCAAGTGACTTGCCCAATGCAAATACCTCAACCTGTCTCTCTCTGATACCACCCAGTGCGTGTAGAGTTTACCACTTGTTTTCTATTCTGCATAGAAATCAAATATTCTGCTTTTCCACTACAAATGCTTCACAACCCATAAACTCATTTGCATGAGAAAACAATTCCCTCCTGGGGCAATGCCACCACCCTAATTAACAGGACACCCCTGTGGAAGAAGCTTCCTTGGAAGTGCTTTTCCTCAGGAGCAGCCTTCTACTGGAAACACACAAACTTGCAGAGGCTCATCAAGCACACCAGTCCAACACATCTGCTACCTTGTTCTCTGGTCCTGAAACCTAGCCTGATAGCAAAGCCTCCTACAGCAGCGCTAAAGCAAGCTGAGCAGTCTGGCAAAGACACACATCTCCTTTCTAGAGCACGGTATCCGCTCTCCAATGTGCAGCAAACAGCTCAGTCTGACAACGGCAAAGCGAATAGACGAGCGGCATGCTCTCATCCGCACTGCGATCAGTGCTGCCTTCGTCACTAACACAAGTTCTTTGCCAGCTTTGTTGTAGCTTATGTTACTTGTACCAGTATCTCCCTTTGCCCTATTCCCAACGAAAGTAAGAACTAACCAGAAATTACTATACTTTCAGGTAGAAGTAACAACATAGAACATATTTCTGCCACACCAGAAAGGAGGCTATACAACATCTAACACTGGCGAAGAACTCTGCTGAGATTTTTTTAGGAATCAAGATGGCGTGGGTATACAGAAAGATTTGGCAGACCCCTCACATACTTAAGTGAATCCCAGTGCTGCGCTGCAGAAATGAAGCTATTGCTATTCCACTGCAGCAGCAGGCAGTGAAGAGCCCACCACCTCTGCCACCTTTCTGTGTGCTCTGCTTGTTGCACAGCATTAGCTTCCCTACCAGCACAGAGGCAGCTCAGCAGCAAAATAGAAACACTATGCTGAGAGATGAAGAGCAGCAAATCCTTGACTAACTTCATCTCCTTTATGACAAAGTGACCCATTTGGTGGATGAAGAAAAGGCCATGGAGGTTTTCTACCTGGAGTCTTATAAATCTTTTGGTACTGTGTCCACCAGCCCACTCCTGGACAAGCTAGCTACTCACGGCATGCACTGTTTGCTGGGTGAAAAGATGTCTGGATGGGTGAGCCCAGAGAGTGGTAGTATTGAAAAGAATTAAATCCAGTTGGTGGCCAGTCACAAGTGGCATTCCCCAGAGGCTAGTTCTGTTTAGCACCTTTGTCAATGATCTGGACAAGGGATCAAGTGCACCCTCAACCAGTTTGAAGAAGACACCAAGCTTAACAGAAGTGTTGATCTGCTGGAGGGCAGGAAGTCTCTACAGAGCAATCTGGAGAGACTGGATAAAAGAGCCAAGGCCACTGTCTGAGGTTCACCAAGGCCAGGCACCAGGTCATGCCTTTGGGTCACAACAACCCCATGCAGCACTACAGGTTGGGGGTAGAGTGGCTGGGAAGCTGCCCAGAGGAAAAGGACCTGGAAGTGCTGATTGACAGTAGCTGAACATGAGCCAGCTGTGCCCAGGTGGCCAAGAAGGCCAATGGCATCCTGGCCTGTATCAGCAACAGTGTGGCCAGCAGGACCAGGGCAGTGACTGTCCCTCTGTACTCAGCACTTGTGAGAGAGCACCTCCTGTGCTGTGCCCAGTTCTGGGTCCCTCACTACAGGAAAGACCTTGAGCTGCTGGAGTGACAACAGAGTTCATGAAGATTCTGGATCACAAGTCCCATGAAGGGCAGCTAAGAGAGGTGGGGGGTGTTTAGCCCGGAAAAAAGGAGGCTCAAGGGAGACCTTATCGCTCTCTACAACTGCCTGAAAGGAGGGTGTAGCCAGGTGGCGGCTGGTCTCTCCTCCTAGATAAGAAGTGACAGGACAAGAGGAAAGGGCCTCAACCTGTGCCAGAGGAGGTTTTCACAGAAAGGGCAGTCAAGTATTGGAACAGGCTGCTCAGTGGTAGAGTCACCATCTCTGTCAGTATCTAAAAGACATGTAGATGTGGCACTTAGGGCCATGGTTTGGGGTGGGTGCAGCAGTGCTGGGTTAATGGTTGGGCTTGATATTCCTAGAGGTCTTTTCCAACCTAAGTGATTCTATCCTCCACTAATGCATGAAATGCATCCTAAGGCTTAATGTACTCAAATTAGAGACTCCTGACAGGTGATCACAGAAATTGCCTGGCAGTTCTTCCACCCCAAACATGCTAGATGTCAAGAGGAAAAGCTTCCATTTCTTCAGCTAATATCATTTCTTCCAGCAGAGTCCACTTAAACTCGAAAGTAAGGATACAATTTCACTTTCCAATTGCAGGACACAATTTAAATGCATGTCTATCACTGAGAATAAATTATCTTAAGAAGTGCCAGGAGGTCATCATGTTTATTCTGTTTATAATTGTTTAGTTCTCCTTTTAATTTTTCAGCTTTTGTTTTATTTATTCTGTTGAATAGATTCTTGTTTGTGCCTGGTTTTTTGCCCCTATTGTCCTTGTTACATAATCTACATTCTTCAGTAATATAAATAGCCTAAAACCAGAAAACAAAACACTTTGAAATAGGACACCTTCAGTACTTACCTTTCAACACTATGTATCATAGTTACACATTCAAGATCATAGACTAGCATGTCCAGTTAAGCATCTAATTAGGCTGATCAATGCCCTTGTCCATTTAAATACCTGCATGAGGCCAGTTTCTTTCTGCAGTCTCTTATTTAGGTACAAAATCACTGATTTTTAAAAAAAAACTTTCATAAGCATGAGCTCCATGAGATATTTTTTCCACATTCCTATTTTCTTACATATCTCTGTTATTATTACTGCTTTCCCAAGTATCAGGTATTGATATACTTTAAATTCAGAGAATAATTCAGTGCTTGGTTAAGTGCACAATAACCCAGGCAAATATGCAGTTCCAGACATGCTCTAAAATTTGTATTTCTAAGTAGCACGCAGTATGTTTATAAATTACTGACCTGATAAAAATTACTTCGCTGATATACATTTAGCTCTGTTTTCAGTCATTTCTAGCAGGCTCTTGGGAAGAAACAGATGACTAACTCATAACAAATTCCAACATGCATAGATGTATATAAATCAAGAAAAAAGCAAAACCACCAAAGTTGCATCTTAATTTTGGAAATGGATAGAAAATTATGGCAAGGATCTTTTACTCTGATGAGATTTCATTAGCCTGTATTTATGTTGAAGGCTTTGGGATTTTTTTTATCTGAATCTGTAGACACTTTTCCACGAAGTGTTATTTGCTGAATATAAACCTCAAACCAGCATTCTATTTTATTAATTTGAAAGTATAGAAGTCTGCTAATCATCATTATTTCTAAATATTTAGATGTCCTGAAGTGACTTATCTTGCATATAGGGGATAATACTCTGTTATATGAATTTGCACACACCCTAATTACTGCCTTTACTGCAACGCAACACTTTCAGAAGGCATCCATTCTGTTTTACATGTAAAAACCAATCCTGAGGAAAAATCTCTGTCATTAAATTCCTACAAGAAACATGTATACTTATACTAAATGGACGCCACGTACGCGTGTTAGATCCTAACCCTACGGAACACCATCTGTCTACACTGCTTGGATGACATGCAACAGGGCAATGGATGAGGAACAAAGCTAGTCATTCACTTAAAAAGAAATAGTTCAACACAGCCTTCTCTTGTGACACATTAAATACGATAGCCAGAAGTGGCAGGGTGCTAATTACTCTAGTGATGTGATCCATTTTCTAAATAGTGAGAACATCAATAATTCATCAGAAGCGGCTGTTAAAAAATTTAATGTCTGACAATCTGAGTCTGGCAAACAGAAAGATAATCTTTTGTGTCTACTAGTTGGCATTCAGAGGCTTTCTTTTCATTATAAAATATAAATGCATTGTTCCTGCTTGAGGCAGTCTAGATTATGAAAGATGACAGATGTATAATGTGTCTAGTTTTGATTGTTTCAGGTACGAAGGCAGAACCCAGCAGACAAAATGCAGATGTCACATATTTAATGAAAATGAGGTTTACAAATATGTTTAATAAAGTCTGAATGGTTTCTGCTAATAGTAGCAGCCCAATTACATGGAAGTGAATATAGCTACATAAACATAAAAATATGAAGTAGTCAGGTGGCTCTGCTAGCTGAATATTGCACTTCCAGTTAAGAAAAATCTCCTGCTTATTCACAAGAGCTTCATTTAGCTGTTGGCATCAACATTTCAGAGAGAGAGAGCATTAACAACCACGAAGTCAAAGCATATTTCAGAAATGGACTGGCAAGGTTTTCTCTTTGCTTACATAAATTTTTAGCTTTTATATTTCTTCAGCAATGTAGACAAAAATAAACGATAAAAGCCTTCCTGTTTAACTGTGTCAGAACATAATTTGTGGGTATGTGTTGTTTGAATAGAAAAGGTCAGAAATGTGTTGTCTAGTTTGACAAAAAATTAGAATATAAGTACCTGCATAAGCTACAGCTCTGAGAAAAAGCATTACTGATCAGCTATTCAAAGGTATTTAGGCACTTAACTCCCAATCTGGCAAGTCCAGTCTCTCAAAATCAGTGACAATAAGGTGGTCAAATTAGAATTAGGTTCTCAAATAGCTTTGTGGATATGGGCCTATGTCCCAGACCTAAACAGGTTAAATGCTTCAATTAGAATTTAAGTGGATCATAATATAATAGTCCTACTACAAGAAAATGGGTTTAGCAATGCTATTTCTCTCCTTTAGCTGCTCAAAGAGAATTTTAATGAAGGTCCTATAAAACAATCTCAGCATAGACAAACTGCTTAACATCCAAATCCTTGAATCATCAATATTTCAGCCCTCATGATTTCTCTCACCATAGACCAACAGACAGAGCTTTATATTGTTTTCAAAGTCCCAAATGTAATCCTTCATTAAAATTTAGATTGAGCCCTAAAGAAGATACTTCACACATTCTTGCTTCTGATAACTGATAATTGAATTTTATTAGTTTTATGATTAAGGTAGAAGCTGAGAGCATGCTTCAATTATTTGCCACATAATGTGATGCACTTGAAATTTTTACTTTCTAAAATTCCTGTGACATTAGCTGCAACTCTTCATTTCTGGCACCTCAAAGTAACATGTTTCACCTTAACCTCAAAGTCCTCTCAAAAGCACAAGCTACCCATAAGCAAAGAGTGGCTCTAGTCCAGGATTAGCAAGTACCTACAGATACCAGTGATCTCAAATTATTTCACTTTAAGCTCTTGAAAAAGGAACTTTCCTCTTTTTTACCTACCCAGACCAGTTCCGAGGTAACTCAAGTTGAAATTCAAACATCATACAAGTAGTCACTTCTCAAAACTTTGGAAAAAGGGCAAGTTATTTCTTTTCTGAGAATGGGTCTATGAAAATCCAGAAACAATCTCTCAAAATTTAGAACATCTTATGCAAAAGTAGCGTGTATTCCCTGTAGAGCCAAGCTCTACATGGGCTGCACACATCAGAAAAAAAATGTATCTGTGAACTCAGCTGAAAGAGCAGTTCTCAAGGAACTGTAAACTGGTAAAAAATCATGCCAGGAAAACTGTAGAAAAGATCATTCCAAACTCAGCTTGTATGATTAGATACGAAAAAACTCTCACAAAAAATACCTTGCAAAAACCCCACTAACATTAATCTACCTACACTGAGCCTAAGCAAACCATTCTCAAAATCTTACAGCGTACATGATATATTAAAAGAAATGGATCTACACTATTTTTACAGAGATGATATTTTGCATGAGCTCCTACCAGAAATGCCCAGCCTATATAATTAAAGGCTGACTCTAATGCTTTGTCTTCTGTCTGGATCATTTAAGGTTTATTAAATCCTGCGGTTAATAGTTAACCAACTTTGGTAATTGCTTTCCTCTGAAAAAAAAAAATCAATTTTATCTCTTTTCCAGTCACTACATCAATCTCTTGGAAAAATAAAGATATATTTTCCTCCCTTTGGATTTATTATTTATTTTTATTCTTGATAATTACAGGCATTCTTCCCACATACTATTGTGTCGAGATTATAGTCCCTTAAGTATTGAAGATTACTTTGTGGAAGTCAAATCTATATGCTAATAGGAAAAAAACTAAGCAAACAAGAAAACATCACAGATACTTTAGAGATTGTTACATTTCTTCTCTAAGAATCAGTCCCATCTGAATGGGAAATAAAGAGGAGGGAAAAACCAAACACACAACACAAAAAACTCCCAAACAAACAAAAAACAAGAAGCAAAGATATCCATTGAGCCATGTTCTGTGACTCAATCACTTTTGACAACATAAGCAAGGAAATGAAGGGAAAGATTTCCCAAAAATCCTAGTAGCTCAGCATGTTGTAACTCTTGAGGCTTTACTTATGGCTGATCTCGTTTTCAAGGCAATATTAATCAATGTCCTCAGCTAATGTTGGAAGAAATGCATTTCTGGGGCTGCAAACTTTTTCACTGAACAAAAAAACTTACTGACTGCAGCTGGGTGGAGTGTTGGGTTTTCAGGAAGTCCAGTATTTCAGAAAGTCCAGTATTTCAGAAGTCAAAGATGAAAAACAATTTTAAGTATAATTTAGTGGAAAATTAGAACTAAATCTCACAATAAAGTGAATAATTTATGGGGTTTTTTCCCTGCATTTAATGTAAATATATTTTTCAAGGCCAATTTGGATAAGGCCTTGAGCAACCTGGTGTAGTAGGGGGTGTCTCTGCCCATGGGAGAGGGAATTGAGGCTAGGTGATCTTTAAGGTCCCTTCCAACCCCTTAGCATTCTATGAATATTACGTGGAATTATGTTGATATGTCTGCATAATGTTGCCAGTGTGCAAATAAAGCTGGATTTTAGTAAAAATATTTAACAAACTTAAAATTAATTTTTTCCCCCCTTGAAAAAAGATACTGCCATAGACTCAAAGTGTATTGATCCACTATTCTGAATATAGGAAACGTCAAACTCTATTCTGCACTGTGTTTTATGGAAGTCTTCTGTAAACTCGGCTTCCCATTTCAGCTCAACCTAGGAAATTTTTCAGAAGACATTTGCTGGTTTGCATCAGCCCATATCACCATCACTTAGTGTACTTCCAGCTGCTACCCTGGAGCTACTCTGGCTCGGGTTCCTTTAGTCAGTACTGCAGCCGTTACTTTGCACAGCTTACCAAAGTCTTAGTAACCTTTTATTCAATACTTAATATTTGTTTAAATGCAGTTCTCTCTCAATTTGCAGATGAAATAGTGTGTGTTCCTCTTCAAAATCCTCTGTATTTGGCACTTTTTGAGTTATTCCTTTGTGTTATTATTACCTACTGAGCATGAACAGAAAACGTAACAACTTAACTTTGGAGAAATTCCTAGTGCCCAATTTCCAACTATTATATCATTTGATGACTTACCTAAATAACTTTTGGATACTTTTCCCTGCAATAGTTAAAAATTTACCATGTAAATATCTGCCTTTTATTCCTCTGCAGGTGGTTAAAGTATTGCTTTTGTGATAACTCTAAAGGTCATCTCCATCAGGCAGCATTAAAGGAAATCATCTTTCACAGATGTTTGTTTCCAAAGCAGACTACAGAGAAGCCATCAGAACGTTACTGTGGAACTTTGAGGAACGTTAATTATTTAGCTGTCATAATTAAAAATTCAAAGCAGTGGGTTGGCACAGCAAGCTTAAACGAGATTCTCCCACCACCCACATTTACAGCTAAACAACCGGGGAAAGATGGATTTTTTTTTTTTAAAAAGTGAAGGGAGAACAGGTTGCCCTTAGAAACAGTAACTTTAGATGCTCTAAAATCTGCAAAATTTTACTTAAAAATCCACAGATTTGCAGTGATTTTGTTTCCAGAAACTTTACCTAACACAAACCTAGGTAATTGTAAGAAATAGC
This sequence comes from Oreocharis arfaki, assembly GCA_013398015.1. Classification (NCBI taxonomy): domain Eukaryota; kingdom Metazoa; phylum Chordata; class Aves; order Passeriformes; family Paramythiidae; genus Oreocharis; species Oreocharis arfaki. The sequence continues at coordinate 133,161 of VZRR01013418.1, read as the reverse complement.
AGAGGGGCAGTGATTTGAACAGCATATTAACTTGAAGAGCATCACTCAAGATTTGGGCATGACTAAGCCCTTTCGGGTTTTTTTACCTTAAAAGCAAGAGCTCTGTAATGTGCACCATTAAGCCAGCAACAAACTCTTTGCACTGGTATTTCTCTTTAGTGTGGTATCACATAACACATTTGGCATGACCAAACCCTTTACTTTGGCTGTGTAAGTCCTGTAGGAAGGGAACAAGGACCTCAGATTACTCCATTGATTTGAAACAGAGACCGTGTTCTGGAGATACGCAGGATACGACCTGCCATATCAGTCCTTTTGCCAATATCCACAGCTGCTCACAGAAGCTGAGAGGTGAGAGAGTAAGGCAGCTCAGAACTACTCTTCCATCATTGCCATATTTCCAAAAGGGACTCTACAACCCTGGGCAAGAGCTCTGTGTATTTTTTTTCTCCTTCTTTTTTACTCAAAATTGAATTTACAGTTGATTTCCTATATGCTACAAAATTTTGCTAGGAAGCTGTCTGAAGGGGCCAGTAATGGAAGCTAGAAGGAGGAATGTATCTGAAATGTTACCCTTTCCCAGGTTTAGACAGTGATTTATAGGATGTAGAGAGAGCCCCTCTGTGCAAAGGGGCTTGTCAGCACACATCTTTTGAATTAGAGAAACAATCCAAGAAAATAAGACAAAATAGAAAACAAGCAGTTCTGTTCACCTACCTCACTATTTTGTCTTCAGCAGTTAAAGAATTCAACAGAAAAATAAACAACAAATAAAACCCACAAACATCAACAAATGCAAGAAATAAGAATTGGGCCAAAAAGGCTCAAAACTGCTGCCAGTGTCCTCAGCCCAAACTACCACTTATTCTAGCCCAAGGATACTCCTCCTACTAAAACCATAGCATGAAACAGGAAGGAGTAAAAGGCCTGTAAATTTAAATTAGCCATCCCTATCAATCAATTAGCATTTAGCTAATAATTTCCAGCCCACATCTAATTAGGTTCCTTGAGCTGAACGTAGCCACTCGGACTCTCTGTCATCAAAGGAGCACAAACATCACCTGCCTCTACGGGAGTCACTCCCTGAGGGCCTCTTGCTGCATCACTGGAGTGTACAGAAGGAGCAGAGGACCAGTTCTTTCTCAGTTTAAATATCTTGGTTAGATACTTAAAGTTCATAGGGATGAAACTGAGCTAGAGAATCAGCAGGCATCGAGACAGATAAAGGTTTTACTGGGTTGGCTAAGCCAAAACCACTGTTTGTCTCATATCATAGAGAAACATGCCTGTACAGAAGACTGAGTTACGTCCCTTCCTGAGGAATGTGGTCTAAGTGGGTTTCCATGATAGAAAATTCATTTATTCAGCCATCTCATGAAAACTAGTGAATGACCTAATATTTATGTCTATGACGTAAATCTTTCATTGACTTATTTTTGTAGTGCACTTGCCAGTCACAAACCATATATTATAAAACCCAGACATCTCAAAAACAAATATCCATTCATCATGCAAACAGGAAAGGACACCCCAGTCTACAGCTGCCTTAGAGTTTATCAAGAAACATTAAACCTATAAAAACTCTTGCCTGAATTTGAGGTCAGAATAAATTTCCCAGTTACTAATAAAGAAATTGAAGTACTCTACACATTCCAAGGAGAAGTGTGATGTTTTAAGGCTTGAGGTTATATTGGTTCCACCTGGTATATACTGTTAAAATCTTGGAGCTGCTAATTAGTAAATTCTAATGCAGAGACAGTAAATAGTCCCTCTTAAACTGCAACAAAATAGAAGAGACTGAATGATAATTTTTTTTGTACTTCAAATGGATAGCCAGTGGTCAGCTCCATAGGTAAAAAATAAAGCTTCTGTTACACACTCTCTCATGCATTCTATTTCTTAAAAGTTGTTCCATTTTTCACACCATTATGGAATATGGTCTTTCTCAATTCAGCACCCCTGAGAGAAGCACGTTTTTCTGGAGGGCCCTGACTGATGCTGCTTTTCACCGGCAAAGTTTGAGACCCCTTCCCCTCTAATTCTGCAGTCAGCTGTGCTGCAGGCTTGTGCAGAGACGCTCTGAGGTCACTCAGGTTTCACACGGGCACCCTGACACACAGCAGTAACACCTCACAGAACAAGTGAGGATGTTTGTGGGCACATGAGGCAGTGGTGTGTGGCAATGGTGTGGCTGAAGTCATGTGTTAAACACATTTAACACTGATGTCCCTCATTTGAACATAGGCTATATTTTCTCCTTCCTGCTTCCAGGCTTTTGAGAACTCCACCTCAGTGTGGAGACCGTCCACGGTTCTTAGCATCTGCTGAGAGAAAGGCTGCAAAGGAAGCAATACAGTTTGCCTAGGATCAAAAATACCCTCTGAAGATGCTTTTTTTTCTCTTTTCTCTCTAGACACAAAGGCTAGAGCGACTCCTAATTCAGGCAGCCCTGCCAAGCGCTGAACATTAGCTCTGCAACAATCTGCCATATCAATTTCCCTCTTTGCTTTTCAAATTGTTATGAACTATAACCATACACATTTGCTGAGAGAACAGTGGTCATGCCTGACAGATTGCCCCCAAACTAAAATATGCCTGAAGTAATGGCTCTACAGAGCACAGCTATTTGAGATAATTGTGTTGTTTAATTTTGGTAATGACATTTCTAAATAAGTACTAAGGCACTCTGATTGAAAAGTATCTGTATTTTTCTATTCCTTTTTCTTGCCCATATTGTTGTAGCTATTGTCTGGTAATATCTTCAACAAACTACAGACCACTGGAAAAATTAACTATTATTGTCTGCCACGTTTTGATACAAGAAAAGTCACCCTTAATAGAAACCTACTTTCTGACCTTGTAACTTTATATGTGAAATATGCAGAAGAGAATAACACAAATAAAATCTGCCTTGTTTACTCTCCTTTTATAGCTAAAAATACTCCTGGAAAGTATTTCCAGACACGTGAAGCTTAAGAAACTGGTTGAGAATAGTCAGCTTGGATTCAGGAAGGGGAAATCACACTTGACCAACCTGACAGGCTTCTGCAATGGGGAGGCTATGCTGGTGGATGAGAGGAGAGCTATGGATGTTGCTTACCTCAATCTTACTGAGGCCTTGGTCCAACCGAAGTCAAGACCTGACTGCTGCATCTCAGGGCTCACTAATGGGCCCAAGGCTGTTCATCATCATCATGGATGACCTGGACAATGGGACAGAGAGGAGCCTCAGCAAGTTCACAGAGGGTACAAAACAAGGAGGAGTAGCTGATACACCAGATAGTTGTGCCGCCTTTCAGAGGGACCAGGACAAGCTAGAGAATGGCTGACAGGAACACCATGCAGCTCAACAAGAAATGGAGGGTCCTGCACACAGGGAGGAATATCCCCAGGCACCGGCACATCCTGGGAGCTCACCAGCTGGAAACCAGCTTTCCTAAGAATGGCCTCAGTGACCTGGGGAACAACAATAGAAGCCAGCACTACATCCTTGAAGGAAAATTAGGCCAACAGTATCCCCAGATGCATAAGGATCCTTCCTGTCAGGTAATTCTTCCTCTCTTCTTGACAAAGATGAATCCACATCTCAAGTACAGAGTCCACTTCTGGGCTTCTCAGAAGATGCAAGACATGGACTTGTTTGTGTGAGTCCAACATGGGACTGCAAAGATGATGAAGAGACTGGAGCACCTCTCATATGGGTTGATAGAGGTGGGACCATTCAGCCTGGAAAAGAGAAGGCCCATCGGGGATCTCAGTGTGTATGACCACCTGATGAGAAAAAAGTTATGAAGAGGAGCCAGATTCCCTGTGTAGGGAGATTGGACTAGAAGACATCCAGTGGTGCCTTCCAACCGTTTTGTGATTCTGTGATTCTATGAACTAAGTATTAATATTGTATTTCTTTTACCTGAAGTTCTTAAGTAAAGCATATATCTCCAGATAAATTCAAGAGTAAAAACCTTAAAAACTCCCCAGGCAGATAGATGAGTTGGAGCAGGGAGAAGGAATTAGCAGGGCGAAAATAATTCCAACTAGCTAAGGGTTTCCTGCCTTACCTGAAACCACTTAAAATCTGCTTTTGTAGATGTGTACAAAACAGCTAACACAATTCTTGTAAATAAAGAGGAAAAAGGTAAGGTAAAAATGTAAGCCAAGTTATATTATTAAATGGTGAAAAATATTACATGGAGCACCAAAACTCCCTGGAGCAAGTAAATGTGGGGTTGCTACTGGGGCTTATTCTAGTGTAGCTCAAAAGGGGAAAGATGAAAATAGGAGGAATATACAGTTGCTAATGGGACACATTCCCATAAGCCAGAACACATTTTTAAGACACCTAGCAAAGTAATTTCTTTCTAAAATTCTTGCACCAAAAATATATAAGGCCTGTTGCCTCCAGACACTCTCTAAAAGAGATACTCCTTTACCTTATATTTTTCTGCTTGTAAGAGTATACTTAATCCATTCTGAACCAGCTTCAGTGTTGTACCTGCAACTGACAATATTTTTGTTCTTCTGTAGGGCTCCCTCTTTCTCTGCCTCAGTTTCTCATTTGTTACATGGCAAAATCACATTTTCAAACGTGACAGGAATGTTAATACTACGGTATATTAAAGGCTGAGGGGTTTAGATATTATATTGATACAGACTGTACAGATGATAAGTTCTATCATTTGTATTTATAAACTCAGTAATGGGTTTTCTAATCATTCTAATCATAGAATTATCTTTGAATTTCACTTTTAGAAAACCATGGTGGTGTTTATAATTTGTTTACTTTATTCCCATAGGAAAAATGGTGTCTGTAGATCAAACGACAAGAAAATAGACTAAAATACTACCTTTTCTGTAACACTCTCATTTCTCTCCTGTCTGTTCATATGCTGTATTTTCAAAATCCATTTATCCTATTTGCACTCTTTCAAAACCATCCTATCAGGTTCTTCAGCTTCATTCTTTTATGTTTAAATAAATAATAAAAAATGAAGTGGTTTGGGGTCAGTGGGACTGAGGAGTTCTGCCTGCTGGCTGATATCATTGTTCTGTATTAACATATGTTCTAAAAAATGTGGAGGCATATCTGAAGAACTCAAAAGAGAACTCCTAAAAAATGCTACAAACCTAAAGCTGCAGGTACCTGGAGCAAGAGCAATGCCTGCCGTGAACTTACATACCTCAGACTCTGAAGGGTTTTCAAGCTGAATGAATTCACATCTGTCAGAGAAACAGGCAGACTTCTAAGCAATGGAATGCAACACTGCATCTAGATGCAATTCAAATTGTAATTAGAGAGCCTAATCTAGTGTGCTCACAGTAATCTGGGATCATTTTTTTTCTGGTAGAGACAGAAAGCAAGGCCCAGTCTAGAACCGAGATTGATCTAATGGCTGCTGGCATGTTGTCTCTTCCCCAGGAATGGCTCCTCTTTTTTGGAACAACCCCAGACAAAGCCAGCTGCTACTGTTCTTGAAGCCCAAGAGCAACTGTTTCAGATTCTTGGCTGTATATCTTCACCAAATAAGGTTACTTGATTTCCTGATTTCCAGCCTAAATTGCCTCTTAATACAGGTTATATAAGAAGCAAGATGCATGTTGTTTATTAAAGCTGATACCCACCAGAAATCCAAGCCAGCCATGTACTCCCTGCCCATTTTGTTTGATTCAGAGAACCAAAACTTCTATGGGTCTGAGACCTCACATGAACAGGGCAAAGTTGCCCACTCCATTCATATTCAGCATGTGGACAGATTTGTCATGGGAGAGGCGTAGGGTGAAGCGGATTCTGGTCTCCCCCCAGCTGAACACTCAGCAATGAGATGGGGCACTGCAAGGCCATCACCGTTACAGGGGCTGCCTATACACTGGCTCCATGCCCAAACATCCTCAATAAAGAATTACATCATTTTTAGTATGCTTTATCATCTATGATAGTCTCTTCCTCAGAATTTTGATTTGCTGTGTTAAATCCCTAGATTCAACATAAATATGAAAATGGATTTGGTATAAAATTCAAATTTTGGTATAAAAATTTTGGTATAAATTTTGGTATAAAAATCAGCTAAAAGGGCATATTTTACCTATTGTCATTTCCCAGTATGGATAATTGATATTTACTTACTATGCCATTCTTAAAGAAAGTAACAGGTAACATTAAACTCTGTTTTCTTTAGGAGCTCTTAGAAATTGTAACAATTGTGCTTCTAGAGTTTACATATTTAATTAAGGAGTGATTTTAACTGTTTCAAAGAACCTGATCAAATTTCTCTACCTGGAAGAGACTTATCTTCGTGAAATCTTTGGCTTTAAAAGTATGAATGCCATTATAGGAGAGCAGGGCACAGCCTTATGCATCTTGACGAGTTCAAGGCAATGATGAATAATTTCTAAGAGAAAAAACTGTCATTATGGTTTGTAGTACTCAAGGGAAGGGACAGTACATAAGCCACTGAGTAAGTGTTCAAAAACACAGTGGTATTGTTTGCAGGTGTTATATAAAATATTTTGAACACAGTAGTAGTCTTGTAAGTTTAAAACCGAGTCTTCAGTATGAGAAAAATCGGGAAATGAAAAGCAAACATCTCTTCTGAATTCCCTTTTTGTTCCCAGTATTTTGTATATGCGTGAGATAATTGCATGATAGTACAACCAGGATGCTACATAACGTCTCTAACAGTTTAGCAAGAAACCAGTTCATTTCACTATGTCTAGGTTTTTTAAGTGCAACAGGCAAATTTCTATGATCTACTGCTTTAGTTATTTGCCTAGGAAGACTGGGGGTTCTCTTGTGGACGAATCTGAGAAAGCAGAGTTGGAACAAAAAGAGTATTTCCTGACAATGTTTTTTTATGTTAACAGCAGACTGCCAGAAAGGTCCGCTATTATGAGAAACAAAGAGCATCCCCAAGCTGAGTGGTATGTCCGTGTCCCCTGAGCTTCTGCCCTAGCCCTCAAACTTCAAAGCTGAGACTTCCCTAACCTGCATTTCAGATAGCTTGCTTCACTCTGCAGCTGAGACAGGCCAAAAAGATTCATGCTGCCCTGTTCCTGTAGCCCAAATGAGACAAACAAGGTCTTGTCAGGCAGCAGTAACACAGCTGAGATTTACCACGGGTTTGAACCGTGCGTCATGCACAGGTTTGCTTTTAGCTCACGCGTCCTGTCACCTACAGTTAAGATCTCTAAACTTCACCTGTGGCAAGTGAAGTGTGAATTAGCAGGTGACAACTGTGTCCTTTGGCTGGGGTCACAGACAGTTACAGCTCACTTTAAAACCCTTAATTTTTTCATTCAAGAATGTCTTGCACAATATAAAAGCACTTTATTCTTTTTTAATGAACACATGGCAAATTAAGCAGCTCAGAATGGTTATTTTTTAATGAAAAACATGCTTGAGTGCATTGCTGTTATACAACTGACATCATGAAGAAGAGCAGGACTTTCCGAAGCATCTTTGGAAGCGACTCAGTTAAAAACACGTGATGCTTTTAATCCATTAGCTCCTGACTTCTGATGTGAATTCCTGACTGCTTGAAGCTAGTGACAGAAACACCAGCATTACAGAAGGCATTACAGAGAGGCCACAGTTTCACTCCTGATGTAAGTTTTTCCAGTTACAATAAAAATACAAACATTTAGTATTTACAAGCTTTATTTTTCAGCATTTCTCTCCTTGTGTCATCACTAAGCTTAAAGAAGTTACTACACTGTTGATGTGGATTTTACATCTCTCTCTATTTTAAGAAAATCATCTTTCATGTAAGCATGTTGCCCATAGCAAAGAACTTACTACCAATATGAATTACATACCTTCAAGTGTAAAGAGAATTATCTCAGAAGTGAAAAAGCTGAAAAATGTATCGAAAAGCTGAAAACGTATTGAAAAATACAATTACTTAGTGATAAATATAATCCACAATGAATAATGCTTTTTCAAAAGTCAAAAAAAACTAGTGCCATGTTGTTCCATTAAATTTTGTAAGGGGAGTGGTTGAGGCACAGCCATTTCAGAACCCTGGAAGACAAATTTGGAGATACACCTTCTGTACTGCTTTATTGAATATGGCTATGATATCTCCCACAAACATGAGAGAAAAAAATTAACTATTATGCTGCTATTAGGAAAAAAAATCACTAAGAAGCATTTATGCGCTTTCATATCCAGTTCATACAAATTTAAAGACCAAAGTTCGTCTTCAGTGTAAGCAAGGGGATAATTTGGCCAAAAGCTATAAAAACTCATGTACAAACAATAAAAGTGTGACTATCAATATGAAGTATTTGTTATGTTTCTGGAACATGGGGAATGTTCTATCAGCAGAACAGAAAATAACAATCAGAGAGGGATCGGAAAATTGCATGGGAAAATAATGTTGTGGAAAAGGAACCTATGTCTAACAGACTTTTTGAAAATATTCTACAGATTTACTTTAAATGTATAGTAATTTTTTATATGATGATCATTTTCAAAATACAAGCATGATAAGCAGTGCACACATACTAAAATGAGGTCAATAGGGTGTCTGCCTTTCATTGAAGCCCTATCTCAGTAAACACTTAACCTTTCTTCCACCAACGAGTCCCTGTGTTCAGAGCAGCCACCAGGAGATCCTTGCCTTCTTAATTCCAAAGTGGCCCGTGCGGCAAATCAGGAATGCAAGCTGAGTGTCTTAAGTGTCAAGATCAACAAGCCTCCCAAAACACGGAGTTTGAAGATTGCAAAAACCAGTGAGATGAACTGCTTTAAAGACAAGATTATCTTCCTTGTATGTCATCGTGAATGTACAAGAGTCTAAGACAAAATATTTCTATATATTTTGAGTTTCATAAATACAAAGTTAAAAATACTTACAGAAGCAGGCGTTTGACAGGAAAGAAGACCAGACTACATTCTTCAGCTTCTGATCTTCAGATCTTTTCCCTCCAGCTGACAAACTTCAGGCATTCAGATATACAGGACAAGAGTTGGTTCCACAGCATATCCAGCATTCCGTGTGTACATTTTATGGAGAATGTTAGCACTATGAGGCCCTTGAAGTCAGCTCTTCTCATTTTTTGCCCCTTCTCAGTCCAAACACCATCAGGAGGAACTCTGACCATTTTTTCAGAAAGCAAGTGTGCTGGTGCTTGGCAAAGCACTGAGCAGATTCTTAGCCCATTTCGATGATGAGTAGAATTTCTCATCTGCACAGTTTAGTACTCTGGTGCTTGCTTTAGTACTGGGCCCAGACACGATGTTAATAGGAAAATTTGAGGTGATTATGAGCTTGGAGATAATAATCCAAGGCTTTATCTTTGAAACACATGAAAAGTAAAATTAGAAATGTAGAAAGTAAAACGTAGAATGAAAGACATATTTAAGCATAACCCTTATTTTCAGTTGTTGTAAAGATGATGTTTCCCTGGGGAAGTGCACAGACTGCAAAGCGAAAAAACCTGAGTTTGACTTTACTTAATTAAAATATAAGAGAAAAATATTAATTGGAGTGGAAATTATATGGTAATTATTTGGAGGATTTCAATTTTAAAAAAAAGAGTACTCACTTCTTGGATTCTAATTCTTGTGTTCTTGTGTGCTCAATAAAGATGTCATATATTAAGCTTGAAATTGGGTAGGCAATTTACACTTTAATAGCTCAGAAGCAGGTTTCTATGGAGTGCTGTAGAGGAACACATCTCTCTTTTGGATTATCCAGGCATTTATTATGTGTACTAGTCATCCAAAATTTTTCAGGATGTAACTTTTTCCAGCTGAGTTCAAGCTTCAACAGATCCACAAAAGACGTCCATTCAAATAATTATAAAAACAGAACATACAACTAATTAGATAAGACCATGTCTTGAAATACTCCTTGGTTATCCATCTAAGCCAATTTTCACAATCCTTTTCCCTTTAAGAGAATCGTATTATTACCATTCCCCAGTTAATCTACTGCAATAGGTTAAGTTGTCTTTCAGACAAAAAATACGTCTGAGAAATCACAAAAAATGCACTTTTTTTTAGCAACTAACTTTCACAATAGTTTCAGTACACCCCTTTAATGTTTTCTGTATGACCTGGAAAGAGGAAAAGCATTGACTGGCTTCAAAAAGCCCTGTGGGTCAACACACCTCCAGAAAAGAGGTCCATGACCCATTCCTGAAGTTACCCACACGTGGCAGTGAGATGAATGTGAACAGTCCGTGAACCCTGGACACTGAGAAGCTGTGCTTTCACCGCAGCTCTGTTTTCTGCTCTGCCAGCGTTGCCAGTTAATATGCCATGATGGAAACAAATGAAGCCAGTGACTACCCCGGTACCCATTTAAGCTCTCCTTGTTAACAGGCACCATTCTTTGGACACCAGACACTCTAATTAGCTGCCTGTTCCTTTTCTAATGAAGTTGTCCACAAGTGTCTGAAAAGTGGTGTACCCGAGACTACAGCTTCAGTGGAAACAAGTGAATCACGCTGATTTTTCAGCTGTCACTGAGTTTTTCTTTCAAGGAATAGTGTAGAATTACTACATAATCTTTGTCAGCACTTTATTCGGCTATGTATTTCCCATTTCCTCAAACACTGGAAGCAATATTTGCTGCATGTTTTGTACTGTGTGTGCCTATCATAAGATCAGGGCTATTTTAGCTGTTCAACAGCATTTCGAACAACATTTTTAATTGGCTTTCAATAACCTTCTCAATATATCATCAAGGAAATTAAAAAGACTACTTTATTGTATTTTTTTGGAAAAAAACCAAAAACCAACAGAATAAAGTTCAAGTCCTCAAGAAAGCAGAGGACGCTTTTAATTCAATGATACTTTTATACAATAAAAATACTGTACAAGAGTATTCCAAGGGTTATTTTACTTCCCATGTCCCTAAGTTACAATTCCTTTTTATTACAAAGTTGTTATTGCCAGAAATCAATTGAATCAACTCATTCAGTACAGGGAATCTGTTGCCTTTTATGTTGTGAGAGAGACACTAATAGCTCCTGAAGCAAATAATAAATAAAATTTGTATTATTGTAGATTATTCCTGGCTTTTCTCAGTGACTAGATAGGTCTTACTATGTCAACTGTTCTAGAAAAAAAAATAAACTAGTAGGAAGTAGTTGCTTTAGTGGAAAGTTTATTCGAAGTAGACAATGGTTTTAAAGAGAAAAAAATAGATTTTTATAATAGCCTACATATATAAAGCATGTTGTTGGTTACCATCAAAATCAAACGCAGCTAAAAGGTGAGAAAAACAATATAACTAAAAAAAAGGTAACAAAATAATATCTGTATCAATAGAAAGTGATAAAACCACTAAGCAAGCTGAAGAGCTCATAGTTTGTGTCAGCACCATGAAATACTGCTGGACCAGCAGTTTTCTTTTTACGCATTTTACTTTTACCTTATTGGTTTGGCTTTTGCAAAGGCATAGCTGTCAAATTCACAGCAAAAATGGAAAAAGTGTCATTCCTACTATTCAGTAGTGCAGGGACATCCTTCCATATTTTTCCCCATCAGCACTATTTTATATCAAATTAATGATTTGGTATGATTTGCAGAACAACAAAAGAATTACCACAGGGGGTAAAATTGGTACATTAATGTAACTTAGCATGAACACTTTTACTGGAAAAACTCATGCTTTTAATTCAATATTGAGATAAAGAATATTATTTTCCTCATTCCAGCTGTCTTACAAGATTTTCTACAAGATACAGATTAATTTCACATTTTTTAAATTTCATTTAGGTTTTAATACTACTATCAATAGTCATGGCACTTCCTCAAATACTGTCTTTACTTGAATTTATCCAAATGAATGCTAACACTTGTTATTAATAGTAATTAAAAAGTGAATTACAATCTGATCCCTAGATGGATAACAGAAATCTCTAAATTTTGCACTTCCCCGTAAGAATTGGGGAGTGGGAGGAAGGGAAGAGGAGGGGGAGCAGGGAGGGCAGGGCATAGTTAGTCTGCACTCCCACCTTTAATGCTTTTTTCTTTTCCCCAGCCAATTTGACATCTCTGTACCAACACACTTTCTGCGTCTTTACTGGTTATCATCAGCTACTACTCTAAATGGATACTTTTGAATCATTGTCCTTAACTATTTCAGGAGTAAATTTTAAATGTGTTGCTTGATGGTCTAAATACACTTGTCCATGCCTGGTGTAGACATTTTGATTACGATTTAGCTATCTAATTTTCTCTGGTATATCCTTGGGGGACAATGAGCTATACAGAGCAGGTGAATAGCGCAGAGGAGACCCACACCACTTTGCAGCGGTGACTGGAGGGCAGGTAGGACTCTTTAATATATCTAAACTGTCACTAGATGTCAATGTCTATGGGAAATCAAACTTCACCCTTAGAAATGAAAGAAAAGATGGAAGAATAAAGGAGCTTGACCTGCTCACTCACCTTTTAAAATTATCTGTTCCAAATGAGGTTAAGGAAGACAGAGTATTGAGTCCCTACCATGCCAAATAGAAACCTTGGCTGTGAATCTCTGGCAATAGCTGATGATTAGTAGGAAAAAGCCTCTGAGTATCTAGAGGAGGATGTGAATAAAGGGCATGAATAAGACTGTATGAAAAAAATTTCATATGATGCACCAAACACTATTAAGAGAGGAGATAGTAACCATATTAAAAACTTTCCTGAAACATATAAAAACCAAGTTGCCAAACAGCCTTTCAAATGCTATTTCTCTTTGACTCTTACTGCTTGAGACTCCTGACCAAACAAAACAAGCATGTGTTTTTGAGAAATGTGTTAGGAAGAACAAACCTGCTCTAGAAGAACGGAGACCTCATGACCCAAAAGATCTTTCCCGCTCCCTACTCACTGTGTTATATACAAGAATATCCACAGTCAGGTTTTTTCCAACACCATATGCCAATAAAAACATGATTCATTTTCACCCTCTGTCTAAGCTGTCTTGAGTTTTGTTCAGTTATTAAGACCTATGGGGTGTACATATGGAGATGCTACTTTTCAGGGGGTAAGAGCCAGGAGAAGAGAGCAACCAAAACACACTCCACAAGGTTCAGTTGTTAACAGGCTCCATCAGACAGTTTGCCTTCTGCAGTGTGAAGCTCATTGGAGCAGTGGTCAGGCAAGGTAACAAGGGCTCCCTCGCGGCAGAGCAGGCAAAGGCCCTTCACTTAGGAGGAAAGGCAGGTTACCCACAAAGGTGCAGGCCATGCTGTCCTACTTCCCCCCAGCTACCCCTGTTACCTGACACTTGTAGCCAACAGGGTAAAGAGGAGCTGAAGAGACACTGAAGTCATTTATCAGCCTTCTGGAGCTCAGTTGTGACATTTTGGTGTCTTCCCCTTGCAATACTGCTGTCGCCGCAAGTGATTCACAGGCTTAAGGCACAAAGAGCCCATCTTCAGTAACAGTAAACCTTGGCTAGCAAGGTTAAGACATTCAATTAGGGGAGTGTCTGATTTAGATACGCAAAAAGACTAAAAGTGAAAAGCAGGAGCTTATCTCTAACCCTGGTAATTTAGCTGTAATTTCTTCCGCTGTGACCTTCCCGTGAAGTGCTTCCAATAGAACCTCCACTAAGAGCATGACAATCACCTGATAGAAATGATCTTCTCCAGCGGAATTTAAACAGGAACTAATTAGCATAAAAATCAATACATGGATTCTGCTTAATTATCATAAATAACTCCAATGAGTCATTAATGGCAAAGGACCCTTATCTTTGGGGCACAGGTGAGTTTTTCTCGGTTTAATGTACGTAAAAATTACTTTGGGTATTTGTTTTTGTATTTATCTAATGTTCTATTTGGCATAAACTCAGAAACTTCACTTTAATAGTAAAAAAAAGCAACTTTTTAAAAACACTACTGTGGAAAGGAAAATTTCAGTGTAAAAAATTCCCAAAAAATGAGCATTATGGGCAAAAGAAAACTACAGGAATAAATAACAGAATTTTAGGAGTGAGGAAAGATGAATGTAAATTCAAGCAAATTGACAGTTTTACATGTATCTCATGGCCATTCATTCAACTCTCACTCAGTTTAGGTCTAACACAATGCTCCTTGTAAGGCTTCATGTTTGCTGAGAACAGCACCAAACCTTTGATTCAATGAATGTGTTGTCCTGCAAATTTAAGAGATCCAGTTGAATAAATATCTGGTCAAGGTGAGCAAGAAATGTGTGTGAGCATGGTAGGTAAGAGTATATAGACAAATGTGAACAAATACTTCCAAGATGCAGTTGTATCAGGTTTTGATAATTCTCTAAAACAGATGTTAACTGGGATAGTGTATTACATCTTTTTTGCTTTTTATGCTTCCGGAAATTACATATTGTATTTGAGATTTAAAATATGCTCTGTGTGTGCTACCTACAAAAAAGGTAATTTACCTGTGCCTGCAAGAACAGGAAAACTGAAAAATTACAAAAAGTGTATTTTTAAAATATATATCTACATGTTGAATCTTACACATTTATTTCACCATACATAAGAATTAAGTTGTGAATTAGAAAGCCTTCTCCGAATTTTTAGAATTGAATAAATTTACTGACTTCATATTATTTGATTTTCATGTAAACTGTCATCACAATTAAAAGAAATATTTGTGCTGCAGAAGAAATTCCAGATCTTTCAAACATATATTAAGAATGTTAGTGACATAAATAATGACAGCCCATTAGACAAATTATTTAACGGATATAAATAAGCATGAGTCCCAGAAAAAAATTTATTTTTTTAGTCTGGAAATCACCATTTTTGTTTATGAATACACTTCAGTCTTCTAGCATGAGGGAAGAGTAACATATTCAGCACTCCTTATTGAAAGTTGATAGGAGTTGCTGAGTTATTAGAAATACTTCTCATCCAGTATTGCATGTTCTATTTTAGCAGAAATTTGTATTTAAAAGCTTCATACCGTAGTAATAATCTCCTCCACTAGCAACAAAAAATGGCAATATGAATAGGTTACAGATAGATTAACATTCTTAGGAAAGCTCTGAATCATTTAATGTAAACAAATGCACTTCATTTTTGTAAGTAATAGTAAAAGCAGCAGCAGTAGTAGTAGTAGTATCATCACTTTCTTTCTCCTACTAACACTAGTTTAGGGTGAAACATCTCAGAATCTCATCCCTGGGACTCAAAACAATGTGACTGACATTTTCAGAAGTTTGAGTGAAGGTTTGCAGACAATTGTAAGCATGGGAATAATATAGTTTTCATAAATAACTTTTTTTAGTTTCAGGCTTGTGTCTGAGGTTTCAACTTGATCCTACCCTAGAGGGTACAAAAGCAATTGGAGCAGAGCGCAACTGAAAGCAAAAACTGCCCTTCCACCATCTGAGTACTGTAATTTAATGGCTTTACAGTAATTTTTACAGGACATTACAGCATTGACAAGATTATTGCTGAACTTTGCAGAGCAGTACTGAATCTGCTGCTTTGGGACTTGCATTATTATAAACCAAATATGGAAGGATATTTGGCTTTATGTACAAAGTCCTATTCCTTTCCTCTGAAGCTTTAGTGCTAGCCTGGACAACTGGTTAGTCATATCTTTCCAAGTTAGGTATTTACTTTTACAAAAGTACATTTGCCAAATTAAAGCTCTTGATACAGTTTCAACTGGCATCCATTGTGCAGTTTAACCATTATTTAAAACTGGGTTTAATCCAAATATATGATATGCCACTTGTGTAGCAGACAACCTTTGAATGACTTAATACAATTACAAAAACACTTGCTGTATAGCCAGGTAATTAACTGTATGAATAACTAAGCAATTTTTCTGCTATAGTTTAATTTCTCAAAAAAATGTAAATCACCTATAAGTTGGTAGCCCTTAAGCAAATACTGTTTGTGTACTGTAAATTTTCAATTTCCCTATCTTAATTTGCATCCTTTTTATTTGTCTCATCAAAATGCACATTTTTTCATTAAAATGGTTTGAGTAATGATATAGGGATGAAATTCTTCAGGGCCTTTTTATTTTCAAGGCTAGTCACCTGTGAATTATAGATTCTTTAATACTTGAGTGAAGACCTGCCATTAGTAAGATCATAATAAATATGACTTGTTATCAGAATACAAATGGAAAATAAAACTATACTCTAAAAATTACGAGCCCCCTGGGATGAGCTAGCCCTTGATTTATACTAGGCTGCTGAAGACTATAAGGCTATGACAAACCATTCTCATTACCTATGCTCTGTCTGTATTTATCTCTTGCACACTTCAGGGCAGATAGTTACACATTTATAATATGCTTATTACAAAAAAAAAAAAAAAAAAAAGGCAGAAAAAATTCCAGTAAATTTTTACACAGAATCATCCATATTCAAATAAGAATTGGAATGGTTAGACTTCTTATAAAAATTATCATTAAGATAATCTACAAAACAGCTGACAATATTTTGGTTGGAGAAGTAAAAATACCGTTGCAGACATCAGTCAGGTCAAACAGCCTCTCTTCTAAACACCTCTGATTTGGGGTGCAGATGAGCGAAACGACTGGGTCTAAGAATTTTCCCTGTGTGGAAGGGACTTTGGAGCGGATCATCATTCACCCCAAAAGCTCAACCTTTTCTGAGGCACTTTCCCAGTCTGTGGGAAGCAGAGTGGCTCGCAAAGCCTTGAAACTACTATGATCTTTTAGGCAGACACCTTTTTTCTCTCTACGCAAAAAGAGATTGTATCTTAGGGGAATTTTCCTGTGCAGTAAAATAAACTCTCCTCATGTGGCTCTTTTTTCTTTTATTCTCTGCTATGTTTTCTAATATTTCACTATTCAATATAGAATTAGAACAACAGAAGGGTAGAAATTAAGGGAAATTCTGCCAATTCTCACTCAGTAAAGTGCCTAGAAAAGTTAGGAACACTGAGCATGTGACTTAAAAGCCGCTCTTTAATTCACCACAAGGTGCCAGCTGCTAATCTGAAATATCTAACAAAAAGAAATATTGAAAGTCTGAGCAACATGAGCCATGAGAATTTTCGTGAGTTCTATGTGCAGATTATACAGAATATATTTACACAGAAAGAGCAAGAAATTAAGAGTTGGGGGTTTCTTTTGTATAAACAAGTGATGTGCATTTTTCTTTCTAAAAACATAACTGTACGCAAGCATTTTGTTATCACTCTCCCTTCCATCTTTATCAGAATTCTGCATCACAGCCTGTCTGGAAAACACTTCCTAGCCTCAAACAGGTTTTTTCACTTGCTTTTTCAAGAGAAGTTTGTTCTCACGGGACCATTTTACTCTCACTGAGCTACATCTCAATCAGCAGGCAATTCACTGAGTAGACTCAGTTTGAATTCTTGTTTCATCTAGTCACACTCGATTGAGTATAGATGCTGGTGATCATTAAAGGCCATGGCCTTCTTCTGGCAGTTTTGTGGAAAACGTCCAAAATCCACACAGTGACCGAATTTTATATTCTCCTGAAATGAGAGGTGTGCACGGTGTAATGAGGTGACCTTCTGTTGCTCTCGCCCCAGCACACTCACACGTACTCATTCTCATACTTACAGCAGAAATAGTCAGGAAAACTGAGAGCTACAGACTTCAGCTTGAGTAATCCTACCAGGTGTACCTGTAATCTCAGCTTCCTGGGAACATAAGAGACAGAGCTGAAATGCATGGACCCACTAGGCCACAGGCTGCAATCTCCAAAGCGCATGTAGGTAAATTTCATGTTTTCCCCTCAGTGAGTTTTCACCAGGAGTTTTAAAGATGATTCAATCCAGGATGAAAGGTATGTATGCTTGTACGCCTAGGACTTCTTGATATAAATGTCTCCTTTGTTTCTTAGTATATTCTCAAAAGGTTTCAACCATTTCCCTCATCCATAACTTTAAGCCACCCTTAGAATATTTGCATCAATGCAAAGAAAAGTATTGTCTTGAATATATCAATGTCACTATATAAAGCTCCAAGATATTTCACAAGCTCATCTTTAAAATGGATATTAAAAAAGGCAGGGGGCTCAAAACTCATTTACATGTAAAAACAATGTTCAGACACTGCCTTCTGATCGCACTTCAGCAAAAATGGTATTGATTGAATCACAGTAGAACAGGAAAAAAAGTCTAAAAATAATGGAAATTAAGTAAAACAATTTCTGTAAGAGAATGACAGAAAAATATTAGATTTTGGTTGGTTTTATGTTGACCTCAGAGAAGAACCTAGGTATGCTTTAACCAAGAATATAGAAGCAAAGTAACAAAGCAGTAAGCTTGGTCCTTCCTAGTGATTCCAACAAAAGTAGTTCAAAGTCATTAAGAACAGAGAATATGCACTAGGTCATGTATTCCATCTCCCTACCAGGCCAAGGCATTTTGGCTAATGTGCAAGTCATTTGGAAAAAAATCACATTTTTTGTGGATAATAGTATAACTTTTTAAAATAGCTTTGAAGTAAGAGCAATATTGAAACATAAGGTAATGAAGCTCATACTTCCATTATTCTACTGTTTGGCTCACAAAGACTTTCAGCAAAGGCAGTTTATTGAGAAAGTGGTACATCAGCTCACATTATGAATGCTGGTTTTGCAATGCAGGAAGGCTGTTTATTTATTTATAAGTGACAGCTTAGATTTTATCAGCTGCAGTACTGTCAGGCAGCAACAACCAGCTGAC
Source organism: Oreocharis arfaki (assembly GCA_013398015.1). Taxonomy (NCBI): domain Eukaryota; kingdom Metazoa; phylum Chordata; class Aves; order Passeriformes; family Paramythiidae; genus Oreocharis; species Oreocharis arfaki. Next base: position 114,547 of record VZRR01013418.1, on the reverse strand, counting down.
TCACAGATGCTGGGGCCAAAGCACGTCCTGGCTGAAAATTCTGCCCACACAACAAATGGCCAAGACAGAAATGAGGTTAAATCCAACCCTTATGGTGTCAGATGAGGTTGTAAAATGCACCTTTCTGGTAAAGACTTCTCCCAAAATCACTGGTCTTAAAACACTTCCGCAGACAGTCACAGTTTTCTTCCTTTCAGCATTACAAGGAAAGAAAGAGTAAACAGAGCATTTTGCTCCAGATTTTTCTAGTCTCTGAGGCTTTTATTGAGGATTTTACCTCAGGCAATGGTTACCGATGTTTAACGTAAACAGCCAAGCCCAATAATAGGACTTATCCTAGTGTACAGTGAGATAATAAGGCACCAGTTCACAGTGCATTACACAGGAAAAGAGCATGTCTCCATTCTGCCCTCCCTGCTCACTGTTGGCTGTTAAGGGCGGTAAAATCTCAACATCACAAACAGGCGATAGACGAAACTGAAGTCATTAGATGAAGTGTTCTGTGTACTTTCAGACTGCAGACACAACCATTACTGCAGACAGCGTATTTTTATACTCGTGGATATTGGGCAGATATTTAAATTCACAAGAAATAGAACTAATAGGCAGGAACTCCAGGAAGTAAACAAGTAGGTTATTAAATCTGCTTACGACAGTAGCTAATAATCCCCATATAGGTAAGGCATCCAAATATCGTCACTGCAACCAATTATGGTTTGCTCTCCCATTTTTTCTGTGTGCACTTATTAACATTTACTAGGCAAAATAAAAAAATGTGTGAAGCCCTAAAATCACAGAATGAATGCTAATATGTCAGATCTGTTGTAGGATTATAGGACACTTGAAAAATATTTATAATCCTTCATATAATGTTCAAATGGGGTAATCTGTATAGATTCAGACTGGAATTGTGCAGAATATGCCACCTCTAGCCATTCTATTCACAGAACAGTGTAATTTTTCTACAGATTATTTATACAGTACACAGAGAAGAATTTGAAGTGATTGAAGAGGCTGCCAAACACCATACTCTGCCTTCAGGATATAGATGATACCTTTAAAATGGGTGAAAGGCTAATTAATCTTGAACTGTTCACGGATGATGTATAAGATAATATGCCTTAGCCTGACAGCATTTTGGGAAGGCAGACAATTAAAAATGGAGCCATGATTTTCTTCGCAAGACAACACACACACAAAACAGACAAGAGAGTTTAATATATAGAAGCATGAGAATCTGAATGCCACTTGAAATACAACTTGAAACTTAATCTTCACTGGGAATGTTATAGATAGCTACAGTGCAGGCTGGTTGAGTTTGACAGAATCCACAGCTTCAGGCCTTGAACAGGTATTTTACTGGGGAAAAAGGCTGCTATACGTGTTTTACTATACTATCACTTTCTAGCAGTAAATCTAGTGCTTTCTAACAGATGCAGCTTTCATGGCAAATTACAATTACATTCTTCAATTTTCTCAGAGAACCATCAAGATACATGCATCCCACAATGAGGCAACTGTCTTCTTTACTGTTTCATTTATACTCGTTCAATATATGTACACACCCATCATTATTGTTCTTATTCTTTATCACATCTAAAACGAGGTGCCAAGCTTCCTAAACAATGACTATATTAACTCAGAAGTCATGACTTTATCCTGAGTGAAAGAGAATTTAAAGATTTCATGTCAAATAAGTCCAAACTTAGAAAAAACAGAGCAGTAAAAAATAAATTGCCTTGCTTCCTAGATGAATTTTGCAGCTTGCACTGTACTTAATGGCTAGATTTCTTCCTGTGCCTGACCGAAGAGGTTGCAAGTGATTGGCAATAATCAAACTCTTTTGTTCTACAGAAGTACCTGGCAACTTTTGGAATCATATGAGTAATAGACAGAACAGGTGAGATTTTTGGATCTTTTTGTGCTTAGTGCTAGGCTATCCTCTTTAGGTACTGAACTGTAAGAAATACATGGGACATAACAAATTAGGATACAAGCATCTGACTTTTTCCCACTGCCTTGATGGAAAGACATAATATCTGAGTATACCAAAACTTATCTGCATGAAATTTTACTGTAACATCCTCCCTGGATGGTGGCAGACGACAAGGCATAGATGACACTGTTTTATCACCCAAGAGAACAGGCTTCTTTAATCTATAAATACAAAAAAATCACCTCTTTCACATATTTTTTTACCACATTCCCGTGGCTTGCACTATTTCATGCTGTACATGAAGCAACTTTTAGTGCAATCAAAAGCAAGATTGTATCTGCAGTGACATTTGAAAGAAACATTTTCACTTTTGCAAATGATATCAAGAATGGTGTCTACCTCCTACTTAAACCACTGAAAGTCTGATTACTTACAACTATCCAGATGGGTAGTTGGTAGCAGATCCATTGCAGGTAGCAGATGCCCCGTGAGGCTCACACTTCTTAATCATAAGCCTATATGAAACTTATGTTTCCCAAAGTACCTTTTTCAAAGGTTTGTTTAATTATGGCTTCATTTGAAATGGCCTAGCATAACACTTATTTGCGCACTAGAAAAAGACCTACTTTCACAAGTCAAGTTTTTGATCTCGAATTTCTGTGGGTTTTTTGGGTTTGTTTTGGGTTTGGTTTTTTTTTTTCAATCCAAGCTTATATCACTATGACATTGTGTCCCCACTATCTCATTTTCAGCTACTCAGCATGACACCACATATTAAGGGCACATGCCGCTATAAATAAGTAATTTATTTATCATTTACAAATCTCCAGAGTTTCAGTACCACTCAGGTTAACATAATTCTCATACAAATTATTTAACACTTCACTGTTTGAAGGATTGACAGTGAAAGACACCACATACTTCTCTAGGCAATCCACCACGTTTGCACTTGCACCATTTTTTGTACTTACTTGTCTAGATACTAGGATGTATGAAAGATGTTTTTACCACCAATATTTCTGGGACATAAACCAGAATTAAGCAAGTGTTTAGTTCTGGAAATGTCAGCTTAGGAAAAATTAACGAGGCTGTGTCAACACCCAATGATGCAAAGAGACAAATGATGCAACATTACTCTTTCACTACCGCCAGCCTTTAAAAAGTCTCTATTTTTATTTTATAACTTTCTTTTCACCGAAGTAGCATATTCTACAGATAAAAAACAACTCTGAAACGGAGATAAAGATACGAACAGTGAACTTTTTTACTAATTAAGCCTGTGTAAACCTCTCATTCTTGCATCATGAGATAGTATTTCTCTAATGTTATGAAGTAAAGCTGTATTTATACTTCCTTCAGAGAACCTCACTGTATACAACATTATAAAATACAGTACAATACAGTAAAAAAATGCCTATGTTGTTACCTTCTAGTGAGTGGAAACAGATTTACTAACTTGTAGAATTAGAGGAAGATTCTTTTTGGAGCTCTGTCATTGACTTGATAGCTATCTTTGCACGAGGTCAAAAGGTCACTGAACTTTTGTGAGTTTAATTACTCTTGGTAAAATACTTCGCAGTTTCTGAACAGAAAAAGACTATATAACATTCTAAGTACTCGGGTTAACTCACCCTGGTACTGACATACAAATAGCACAGGGCCCTCAATTTATTCAAGTAGTTTTTGCCGTAATATAAATAACTGGTCCTTTATTAACTCAGAAGAAAGTCTGTGTCAGTGTTAAGAAAACTGAATGTCCCTTTCCAAATTGAAATTTGAAAAAGGTAAGTAAAAATTTAAAAGTTGCTGTCTGGCAAAGAAAAACTGGATTTTTTTAATCAGGAAAAAACTAAAAGGCTAAAAACTGGAAACTCTCTCAAGGGCCATCAAGCCCAGTCTCCGGCTATGACAAACAATGTACATAACTAATCCCTTTTTTAAACTAATCAAAGAAGAGCAATTAGTTTTGAGGGCTTCCTGCTCCACTGCTCCTGTTTCAAGGCTATTCCAGAACACAACTCCAACAGTATTTATACCTTTTTTCATCCTAAGACTAGAAAATATATTTACTCAGGCCCATTATTGTTATTGTTATTTGAAGTTTTCTTTACCTTTTATCTTAAATAGTAACTTTCTGTGTCAAACTGCTTACCCAACTTAAGCCACCAACATGACTTTGAGGGAAAGCAATCCTACCCTCCTGTGCGACTGCCAGAGAATCTCATGAATGGTCAGACTGGAAAGTTTCCCTAACATAAGCTAAGCAGGGATCTTTCAGTCTTGCCCCAAAGGTATGTCCTCTGTTGTCCCAACCATCCCACATGCTCTTTCGTGAAACTTTCAGTTTAAAAGTTCACTATTTTAAAATCCACAACCTGTAACTATTTTCAAATACAAGCACATTTAAAATAGCAAATGACTTGAATCAGATGGGACTGGATGGGGAGTAGTAGTCTGTAAAGGGCTGTGGCTATAAAAATGTTACAGGAGAGAGGCACCTGCCATAAAAAAAAGAAGACTCTGAAGTCATCAGACTGTCATTTAATGCTCTCTTATAAGAACAAACATATAATATGTCATGCTTGTGAATTAGGAAGCAGGGATTTATTTGTGCTGGGTTTTGTGTTTTTTCTTTAACCAGATAATTCTAAATTATATGCATTAAAGTACGCTAGTACTTTTGGAATATGACCATCATTTCACCAAGACCCCTTACAAAAAGCAAAACCACATCCTGTGTCTCTGAACTTACACGTTCTAGGGAGGCTTTTGTCTTTTTCTAAGCTCTATTACATAGAGATTCTATTATTAACTGCATCTCTGTCTTTATCACTCATTTTTAATTTACGGCAGACTTTTTATTAGCAGTTCTTAAGCACCTGACCTTGTACCAGAACATTTCATTCCATTTCTATTAATGCTGTTTTAAGGTCACCCTGATCTTCCTATGTATTATTCTCATCTTCCTGTGAATTTTCAGTGTCTCTCAACTTTGAGTGATTACAAGATTTTTCTATCTGGCCCCTGACATTTCAGGAGAACTTTATTGTTTCACATTTTTTAGGATGACATGGACAAATGAGAAATAGTGGCAAAGAACAGGTGGATGCAATACATTAACCTGGTGAGAAACACTGACTTCACTGACCGCCACGAAATTAGGCACAAAGAAAAACAGCTGGAATGCCACTGCTCCATGTAGGCTCCAGATCCACATCACTACATTTTCAGCATTTAAATGAAATCTATTATTATTTCTTATAATATCAATTATTTTCAAGTAAAATCACTTTCAAACACTATTCAGCCCGCTGAATATCTAACCCACCATTAGAATACAACTTTCTAATTTAGAATCCTAATTTAAGTATGACAGCCAGGTGCCCACACTTACAAGGAATTATCCTGGACTTTTGTGACTAGTTTCTAAGTAATAGAAATCAACTTAATCCAAACTTTTCTCCACACAGTGGCACTTTAAAAGACGAAAATGAAAAAAAAAAACCAAAAGACATATACATCAACACTTTGGAATTTTTCCTATGGAGTATTCTATGGATTCCTTTCTCACAGATTTAGTCCTCTTAATTTGAAAGTGAACATCCATAATACCAGTATTAAAATAGTTAAGTACTGTGTATGTGAGCAAGTGTGTGTATGACGCACGTCAAACAATACATACAAATCCCTTATGTGCATTTTGTATTCCCAGTACAAACAACATTTATTTTGCTACTTTACATACTTTGGTACTTTACAATGATAAATTTTTTTTTTTTGGCCTTTATCAAGGTACTTTACATACATATGCCATCCCAGTCACAGATTAGGACCCTTCTCTCTTGGATTCAATTAAGAATCTAATTAGATTCTGTTTTTCTAAATCAGTCTTAATCAGTCCAATTTTATCTGCAACAGCATATTTTCTCTCTTAAAAGGATAATTTACTTATTGCTTGTTCTGTCAAGGACATTTTTCATTAAAAATCTTGTAGATTGCTTTAGGTCCAAATACATGAGTGATATTTTTATAAACAGATGTGAGTGGGTGAACAGAATGATCTTCCTGGCTCTTTCTAAATTAATTCCTTAAAAAACCTGACCAAACAAAGAACCCCCTCTCCCTGCCCCCCAAAAAAAAAAAAAAGAAACAAACTTGTATCAGTTGATACAGGGCCCTATAACCAACACAAATCCAAATGTGGTGGACAGAAAAGTGCTGTGGCTCTGCTCCCATGCAGCCGCACAGACATCCCTGACTGCCGCTCTCAATTCTTCGGTGGCAGAAAGGATAATTTTATCTCAGAATCACAAATCTTTCTGTTTCTCTAGCAAATGCTGGAATGAAGCATCAGCCCCGTCTCTATGTCACAGTTTTCTGCCACCACCTTGCTGCAAAATCTAGTTCTGAAGCTGTAGAGGGGATATTTGGACTGCAGTAAAGAATAAAATAGGCAGAGAATGGTTCCTTTTGTTAAACCACCCAAACAGGTACCAATAGGTACAACATGGGATATTGCAACCCAAGTTCTATTTCTGTTCTACGTTCTACTTTAGGATCATAAATGCTTCTATAAGGTTTCTGAGATTGAGTAGTTACTAAAGAAGGGAAAGTGATGTGAGGCTTAAGCACCTGAACAAGAGCTCAGAGGAAATGCACTCTTAAAATTTGTGGGAATATGAGAAGGATACATAGCACCTCACACTGATGAGACATTGGGAGAGAACAGAAGCATGTTGCAACTCATCCAGTGAAAAGAGCAGCGAGAGCTGGAAATTCTTTGCATCAAGGGAGTCAAAGACAGACCTTCAGGATGAGAAATACAGCATGGTAGCTTTTACATGCAACCACAGAAAGGAGAGATTTGCCTTTCTGAAAACCCTTCCCCTCCTCCTTCAAACAGATATGCAGCCTGGAAGGTTGTGGGCCCTTCCTGTTGTGCCAGGCACTCTGTTTCTCTATCTGCATTTGTCATACACTGTTTCTGCAGTGCATCTGTTTTTTCAAGGCCAATCCAGCATCGTTCAATACACATATATTCCTGTGTTGTGCATCTCTCTCTGTAAAGGAGATGAACAACATCCTTCAAGAAAAAATCTTAAAGCAGAGTCTCAAAGGCAATAGATTTGAATAAGAAATACAGCATTTTCTTTTCATGAGAAAATGAAAGCAACCACTCTTCCACAGAACACCCACAGAATCAGCTGAAACATTAATGAGCAAAGGGGAACACATACCAGTTCCTTTGCTTGCTTTATTGGCTCTGCTTTTCCATGAATGGCAGAAGATATAAATATTATTGTTAGCCTTGGGGCTTTCTTCAAAAATGCTTGTCTGTATCAACTCATATTGTGAAAAAGTGTCAGTAGCTGTGTTAAACCACTGCAGGCTGAAACTGAAAAATGGCACAATAATTTTTTCAACCAGTGCATGAAAGATCAAAGCTGTTAAGAGGGGATGACAGGTGGCATAAACGTCCCAAGGCCCTGACTCACTAGACACGTAACAGCATCCACTGTACTCTAATAAAAACAGTCCCAGTAAAAACATCATAAAAAGCAGCAAGTGGCCCATTATATCTTTGACCTTGGGGTCATTCCACCAAGAGATCATCTGGTAGCCCAGCGAGAAATGTGTAATTGCATTTTATTCTCACACAGTAGGCTAAAAGTGTCAGATATTAAAATATCAGAGAGACATTTTAAAAGACATATTTATATTGATTGCAACAATAAAATCAATGCCAAAGTATGATCTCTTTATGGAAACCCATTCTCAAGGAAATTGTATGGTTTTCCATAACTCTGGTTTTGTTCTCCAATTTTGTTAATGTTCTGGTTTCAGACTTGTAGGTCTTACTAAAGTTAAAATAATTATTTAGTTATAGCTAGCAGTTAATGAAAATTAACGCATAATTTATGTGATGACTAATAATAGTTTTAGCAGGTAGTACAATGTATCAAAGCTAGACTGCTAGAAAACCATATTCATACGTCTAATTTAAAAATTGAAAGTTATGAAAATAAAATACTGGTTTTTTTCTCTCTATTCTGTAATGTGTTTTTTCACTTTCTGTTTTTATACAACCATAATCATACTGGAAAGAAACTTGTCCAACCTAATAGTTTTCATATGGACTACTGGCAGCATCTTGAAATACATATCAAAGCAGATAGATAGGTAGTTAGGTGTCTACTTTGGAAAGAAACAGAATCATGATAGGAATAAATAGAAGAAAGAATTTCAAGTATCAGTACTACACAGACTAGATTTAGGTGTTAGCTCTTGAGGCTGAAGGAAAACAACTTGTCTTTTCCAACACGGTACATAAAATGTAGCGATATTCACTGTGATAATAACCCAAAGGCCTTAGGAGACACACAAAAAACGCAAAGTTCACACAGGAAAGAATAAGGCTAAAGCATTATTTATAGGGATGTGCTTGGGCCCTTAACCTGTAAATAAATCATACTGAGATTTTTTTCATGTGAACGAAGCCCCAGATTTATTCCTCCAGAGAAAGACGTGAAAGCCTGCACTGCTTTGTGAAGCAGACCTGGCACAACGGTAGCTTAGAGGCAGAATGGAGTTCATTTGAATGTTATTTAAGCATCAGCTCTGCTGGTGTTTAAAGTGGTCTTACACCAGCCTGCAGAGAGCTCCAAACCACAGCCCAGCTGACCTTTGAGGAACAGATACAAGCAGAGCTGCAGGGCAAAGGGCTTTGCTCTGCAGGGAACAAGGGCACATGCTCCCAAACCAAGGAGAAATCCTACTTGTTCACAAGAGAAAGGTAAACTGGCCACTGATTAATGGTCGTTTTCAGACACAGACAGTACATAGTAAATGTTTACCTGTTGTTTTTAGAAGTAGCACAGGCATCAATTAAGCATCTCACTAATACTTCACAACTTCTTATTGAGTACTACTTATTGAGCATGACCAGCTGGGCACTCTGATTTTGATGAAGTATTTTGCACCACGCTACAGCTCAGGTTTACCACTACACTTTGCCAGTCAAGGAGACCCACTTCCAAATCCCGGCAAAGAGTTCAGGCTGGGGCTGCTGTGTCACATGCACAGCCCTGTGAGGGCAGAAGCACAGCCAGAGCCCCTTGCTGGTATCACCCAGCTGGCACACAGCTCCCTGCTCCACCTCTGCTCCCAGCTGAATGGGTGGCTCTTGCCCAGAGCTGCTGGGAGAGAAACACCTCACTGCTATGCAGCAAACCAGTGACTTCCACTCTGAAGGTGCAGTCTGGGCATGCAGATTACCCAGGCACCTTTCCTGCATAAATTTCAATGTCAGTGTGCTCAGTGTGCAGAATTGTTTTTTCACATGCTCTTTACACCACGGTTAAATAGGAAAATTTGTTCTCTTACTTAAAAACACAAGTGTTTTATAAACCACTTGATCATTTATATTCCACATGATAATTCTGAATGGACAAATATATTTTTCTGACTCCTGAGTGAGAAAGGTAAAGGTAGTATTTTTATGAGAGGGAAAAAACCAAAAAAACCCACACCCCCTCCCCCCAAAATCCCCACCAAACCAGTTCCCAGGCATTTCCCAACCCAATTATGTTTTGAGAATGTTGACTGAATAAACCAGTGAGCCTCAACTACTGCACATACACTAAACCATCTCTAAGCCTCAGCATCAGACGGTTACTGCACTCCAGCTGAATCAACAAACGCTTCCAGTGCCTTAAAATGGATGTCTCTGTCTTCAGTTACCGACTGCCTCATAATCCCAAACAGCAAATGAAAGGACGACTGAAAATCAGAGCCCAAAAGGGAGATACTACTCTGTCAATTTCAGTTTATGATCTTTGTTTAATTGCCAGTTATACACACTGGTTTTCCATGAAGCAAGCAAACAAATTTGAGTGTTTCTATGGAAGGGAGAATTGCTCTTCTTTCTCCTTTCCTCTTACAATGAAGCAACTACGAAGTTAAAAGAACAGACAAGGAGAGGCAGCAAATCTTCTTTCCTTAAGTGAGCAATTGTTTGGGACTGTCAACACGATAGTTCATGTAAGGCAAGCAGTACTTGCCCCTAAAATAGTTTGCTGGTAGAGACTGTATGTTACTACAGAAGCACATAGTGCCTAACATTTAAAGAAAAGCAAATAATAAGTTTAAAAATACATCAGACATATCATGTTTTACAGGTGTAAGGATTGCTGTTGCAATTTTGCTAAGTGCTGTGAGAATATGCGCTGCCTGCTGTGTACAGTACCTGCTGATCAGGTTTCTCAAGAACAGATGTAACTTCAGTAGTTGATTTCTAAGATTTATCTGTTTATCACAGAGACTACTGTAATTCTCTCTCTTTTGAGAGATGTGATTACTTTTCTGCTTTCTACCCTTTTATGTAATACTGCTACTTGTCCTGTATCAAATGCCTGCTTGAAAAGGTAAGTGCTAATACCAAATAATTTACATAAAGGAAAAACAAAGCAATTGTTTATTAATTGTTGGCATAAAGCAATTTGCCTTTTGAAGCAGTAAAAATAATTGGTGACAATACTGTTACAACATATTTAAATGAGTAAAGCATTGATCCTACAGGGGAGCGTAATTAGCACAGCAGAAGTCATGTGGGGCGTGACTTAAAAAAATTGTTGGAAAATGACTTGAATTTTAAGCAAGTTGTATTGCTATTTTCACTACACATATATTATGCATAAAGTTGCCCAGACACCAAGACATTGAGTCTTGATGGAATATAGAAGAGCATGAGCTACAATGATTTCTTTCCTTAATAAATACTTTGTTTAATAGGTATTTTCATTATTACCCTTCCTGGAGAGACTTTAAAGCGATGCTGAGACGTTCTGCCTCGCGGGTTTGTTACAAGCAGTGCAGCTCAGGCATCCCCCCTGCTATGTGGCACTGAGTCTCTAAGCAGCCAAATGTGAAGGTGGCAAAAGAGTGGTCAGGACAGCACAGGAACTGCAGCCCAAGGGGTGAAAGAGCAGGAAAGCGGGACTGAAGAGGGAGCACCAGCCCAGATGGCGGCAGAGGGAGGAGGAGCAGGCTCTTGACAGAGGAGAGTGGAGTTGCACTGCCCCGAGCTGCTGCCTGTGCTACCAGCACGTTCGGGTGAGGAAGGCAGGGTAATACCTCGGGCCCATGGGGAGCGTGTTCAAGGAGAAGGAAGAAAAGAGGAAGGCAAGGTCTAATTTTTCATTTAAAACCTAGAGTTAAGCCAGATGATGCAATGCTTCTGTTATACTAATTGCAGCCTAAATCAAAGAAGCCAAAAAGCAGATGGGCTATTGCTATGATATAAAATAAACTTGGAGGCCCTGCAGACCTGTCTCTGTGAGTTTGGAAAAGCCTCCTACCAAGGCAGCAGGGAGGGGTTCCCAAAGCGCCCCGCACAGCCGTGTGCTAACAGAGCGCAGCTGCTGGCATCCACAGGCAGAGGAGGGAGCGGGCCAGCCGGGCATGCTGGAAGAGCACCCGGAGATACGCACAGGGAGGGGCTGGCAGAGCTTAGAAGCATCAGGGATGGCCCCACACACTACAGAAAGGGGACTTGACGGGACACTATCATTCTAGGGGCTACCGGGAGGTGACCAGAAGCTGCTACATCACCTTGAATGTTTATGGGTTTACCATTTGTGAGTGGGGAATTATAGTAAGCTGTTTTGACTCCGAGTCTTTGAAGAAAAGAAATGCTAGTACAGCTGTGTTAACTCTTTGATATTAATGCAGGACTTAAATAAATGTGAGCGACCTATGCAGGTTTGGACATTGCAGTATGAAGAGCAGCACTCATCCTCTGACTATGGCAGCATCTCATCCTCTGATTTTCACATTAAAGGAATGTTTCCTCATGTCTGAGTTTCTGCTGAAGTAATACTGTGGCTCTTTCAATGACAAGTAACCATGAGCAAACCAACATAACGTATGTTGGATAGATTCTGTCCAATTTCATTCTACTCTGACAACTGACACAGCCTTCCTGTGATGTAATCATGAGTATTAATTTATAAATAATTAATAATTGTTCACTTATTTTTCTTAAGTAATCACTGTGACAAAACTGTCTAACTGAAATCAGCAATAGAATATGACTCAAGATTCCTTGGCAGAAAGTTTAGATTAATATGAAAAACGTATTCTGAGTTGCTATACTTGATCATTAGAGAAAGCTGGTTAATTACCATAAAGTCATTATGACACAGACTGAAGCATAAACTGGATTGAATCCTGTGATCATCTATATGCTCAGGAAGTCTGGTGACTAGGCTTGTCATCTCTATAAATTATACTCTGTGAGATCTCTAACCAAAGCTGGCAGCACATCAGAGACGAGATGTAAGACTGAAAGTGAAAAAAAAAGGAGAAAAACAGCAGAAATATCTCATAGTTCATCTCTGTTTCTCTGGACAGCCATTTTTATCCCAAAATCTAGGTAAAAATCCTGGTAAGGAGAGAGCATCACAATCACCACCATCTCACTGAAGTCAGTGAGCTAGGACTCTCCAGCTACCACAGGTGTTTGATTTGCTACTACAAACATTGGGACTGCTTAAGTGTAACTGGTTTTGTTCTCAATTATTCATCTGCCAAGCTTCAAAACTTACCCTTGTGCTACATAAAAAAATAGAGACATTGTCTCTCTAGGCCAATTTACAATGATGATAGTGGAAAATAGCCCAAGATAATAAAAGAAAGCAAGTTCAAGTAAAGGATTTTTTTCTCTTCTCTCACTGTTTGCATGAGAGCACTCATACCAGTGAAGTGGTAGGGAAAGTGGATGGAGACACTTTTAAGAAGAAATCTCAGGACAAAGTGGGTGATCACTGTTCTCAATTGGAGAGACTGTGAGGTGACTGTGAGGTATATAAAGCACTATGGGAAGAAAGTGAAAATAGTATTAAGCCTTGAGATAAAAATTCAGAGAGTACTCCTACAGTACTGTTGCTCATTAAATGTTCCTTGGAGTCTAGGAAAAAATTACTTTTACATTTGAGAACTAAAAAAGCTATTTGGAAGGAACCGGGACTACCTTGCTTTTTCTTACCTGTATTACTTCAGTGTTTAGCAAGTAATTCTTGCTCAGTTTCTGCAGACATTGTCAAACAAACTCATGCATGGGAGCTGCCCTAAGGTCAATTAAACTAATCACAGTTCACATGCTTACAGCAAAATGCAAGCTTAAATTTAGCTGTTTACTGAAGCACTTTGATGGATTTTATTTTGTACAAGGTGGTTGAGCTTATGCAAACACAACATATTCTTCCACCTACTTAGAAAAAGCCTCTATTGAAATTTACATGACAAGTCCAATTTAAAGGAAGGGCAGAGTATCTCTAGGTCTGCAATTTTTTAATTATCCTCTTTAAAAAATAATCTTAAAGACACATTACAATACATTATTAAATGAGCACGCACTGCACCGATGAGAGCAATTTCTGTTCACACAAAGCATTCCACTTTCAGTCATTTAGTTATTACATATTACACATCAAATTTTAAAGCTTTCACATAGTCTCAGGCCAAAGAGGTGCTTTCCCAGACTAATTTGTCTGGTTATCCGTTCTTTATTAAGCATCTGGATAGCCAATTCCTTCCTTCAGTTCTAATGCTGCTCCTAACAGCTCACAGTCACTATTGCTAAGGTTACCACAGTATCATTAGGAGATAAGGGAAAGTACTTTTAGACATCTTGAGCAATCTTCCTTCCTGCAAACATTCAAATTTCATGTCAGAGCACAGCAGCACCCTTTCCTTCCCTTCTTTCCCTCTCAAATTAGGTCAAGCAGCTCGGACCAAATATGAGGCTCCCTCACATCTCATTGCTAGAGAAGGGGCCTCTCAGTCTGGTGTGTGTGGGATCTTCCCTCCCTCATCTGCTTAAGGTTTCATTGAGATTGATGTACTTCTCCAAGTCATACTTTTCTGGCAAAAAAACCAACAAAACACAGCACTGGAAAAATCACAGATTTGCTCTGTGGCCATTTAAGATGCAGACAAACCAGTTTGCCTGAAGTGAGAGGCTTTTACAGTTACCCACTAGCTACCAGTGGGAAAACACAGCATTGCTGGCACATTTATTGAGTGGTTTAAACTTACTTCCATCTTTAAATTAAAGCTGCAGATAAGCATAATGTTTCACAAGTTGCCTGAGAGAGCAGTATGGGAATTAGAGGCTTAATGTCATTACTGCAGTGAGTGCCTTTCTCTGCCCCACTTGCAAATGCAGATATATAGAAGCTTTTTTCAGTTTATGAGGAGACTGTGCAAAACAGATTCACAGCAAAGAACTTCATCATACACTGAATTCTCTTGCCTCTAGAGCCCTTTTAATGCTAGCATCAGATGCTTTTCAAAACTTAATAGATTAAATATTCCCTTCCCTGACCAATTTGCATCTTTGAAATTCACGCAATTAAATTTCATCTAACTTCTTGCTCTTCCACGATGATGAGTTATGGACTGCAGAATTTAGAGGCATGGATTAAAAAAAAAAAAAAAAAAGCCTTCAGAGCAACATCAATATGTGAATGAGTATACATCTTAGCTCCATTACTCTTTTCCTGGTGGCAAGCAGAATTTTCAGCGAAAAATTGCTACTGGATAATAAATGTGATGCCTGGTGGTCCTACAACAACACTACATTATATTACCAAGCTCAATTAAGGTCACCTTGATATAAAATTGATATGGGAAGGGATGAAGAAAGGAAAGTAAAAGGAACACTGAATGATGCATAAATCTGGGGAATAGAGTTATACAATGAAACCAGGCTTCCTTTTTAAAATGGAGAGGCAAGTAAAGTAAGATATGGAAAATTTGAAGACAACAAGAAATACAAGCATGATTTCAGGTACCTAGTTCATACAATATAACTGACATGTTCATTTAATGAATCCTTCTCTTCAAGTAACTTAGTAATAAGATGCACAAACTGAAGTCATGACAAAAAGACACCTCTATACTATTAGAGATAAACTGCAGTTTAATAACGTGAATTCACACTCTAAATCTTTGCTTTGAGAATGTCACTAAGAAAGAGTAAAACAAAAACCAAATCCAGTAAGAATTTCCTTGACAACTGTGAAAAGCTCTCTGCTAATCATGCAGCTGATGAATAATAAGGAAGCTAATCAGAAAATAAATTTGTGAGACAAGATATTGTTGTAGAAGGTGATAACTATAAACAAATACAATGAACCAAAATTAAATAACCTCAGTCATTTAATTTAATCTAATCTAATCCCTAGGTTCTTATTAAGACACAGCCCAGCTCAGCAAATGGCAGTAGGACAGTATGAAACCCAAAACATGCTGTTACCCCATCCCAAACTCTCAGCCTCACTAGCAAAGCTGGTGCTGGGGTCACCTGGAGGACAAGGGGAGCTAAGGTGTGGAGAGCAGCTCTGACACCACGGCTGCCCGTGTGTCAGCACTGCCTAAGCAGCACAGGCAGCTTCAACTAAGCAAAACAAGGCAGGGCAAAGCTGCCTAGAAAATGCAACACTGCTGGAAAAGCTGACATTGCAGAGAGCTCCCTGGAAAACATCTGCCTCGTTTTCTTCCTCTGCAAAATGAGTCTCACATCCTTTTTGCACCCTTCTGTGTCATTCCTTCTGCTAACCCAGAGTCATTTACCACTTAGAGGAAGAGAAAAAAAAGTAAATTGGAATTTCTTCTTTACGTTCACTCTATATTAATTAATGACTGTAAAGTTACGAAAAGGCAGAACAGAAACATATGCACATAAAAGCTTCACATCCTGGAATTTTCTGTCTCCCTTAAAATTTATGATAATGTTGTATTTCCAGCATTTACTTGATCATGATGATACGGGATGAGAGCATATGCAATTTCATACTCTAATAATGTAAATGAATGAAAAATTGACATATAAAAATATACATCTCCATCTCAATTCCTAACCTATAAAATTTGGCAAAAATTTTCATTTAGAAATAACATTGTGCTTACATTTGTCCATAGAACCTTAGAACTTCAAGATATCATCTTCTTTTTAACATTCATTGTAAACAGGTTAAACAGGCTAAATTTTACATTCATGGAATGCATTCCAGAGTGCTTATTTTCTGTGCTGCAAGAGTGGCTAACTATTTCTATGCTGAGATTATTTTTGTGGGCCATGTAAACTGAAATTAAAAAAACACAGGATGTAAAAGAAGACAGAAAAAGGCTTATGCATTGTAATATCAAATGGCTAACAGAGTACTGTTAATCTGGAAGAGAGTTGATGAGCATTTTATATCAGGATGTTTTCTTTGGGATAACAGTTGTCTCTGCAGGTTCAGTCTTCAGTGTTTAGAAACCATCACCTTATAAATCAGAAAATGGAATAAAAGTTGTCTAATGTGTGTGTATAAAACTGATTATATGTAGCAACACATGATGAATAGTGCAGAATAGATTATATTCCACCATACTGGCAACTTGGTTCAGCCAATTTTCATTTTTGAAGTTCCAGTATAATAAATAAAATAACAAAGGAGGACAGTTTTTGTAGTTTTGTTATGAGTTCTCAAAGCAAGGATCTAACACAATGTCATCTTTTAAAATTTAATCTAAAAATCCTAAATTTAATCCTGAAGAAATATTTTTCCCTGCTGCAGCCCAGGCCCACCTGGGTGTGTTGTTTCTTCCCTACCTCTGTCTCAGCAGACTGGTGAGTGAGCAGCTGGGTATGGTCATAGGAGACGCCAGTGTCCAAAGAAACACACCCATGTGGTGTTTACTCTGGTGGATTTAGGCAATGCCAAATTTAAATACCTGTGTAAGGGCTTCTCTGCCATCCACTCCTGCCAGCAGCTAATAGACCATGAATAAGTTTGAGACGCAATTGAGAAATTAATGTGTTTCATGTGTTTTACTACATGCTCATATAATTCTGTTAAAGCTGCTGTGAGGTAACCTCTCACAGCCTTAGTGGTTTTTCCTTTCAGACCCTGTGTCAGATTTTTCACCTCTTGAGTTCCCCAAAGGGAAAGAAGAAAGAGGTGCTTCACTTCTACTTGCAAGTACCTCCCAAATTTCACACATCTGGCTGGAATACATAGCACAACATCTTACAGAAGAGTTGCACTGTGCTCTCATGTGCAAATTTTACTTTTTTTCTTTTTCCTTTTGTTTCTTCCTAAAATGCAAAGTAAGAGCTGTTTATATGAGAAGTGCATTGTTTCTATTTTTGTAGGGCAGACAACAGTAATAACACTAATATCTTATGCTTCGACTTTTCTGCCATTTGAAAATTTCAAGCTGTTCTCCATTTATGCGTCTCAGTGTGGCTTACAGACCTTTGCCCCTCAGAATCTCACAGTGATTTAGTATCTCTAGCCATGCAACCCCCTGTGAGATAAGAAAGCATTGCAATTATTTTATAAATGTGAAGTTGCATCAGAGAGAGATTATGGGCTGAAACTATCCCCCACAGCGCATTGAAAAAGACAGGCTTTTCAAGTGAGATACACACGAAAACACCCAAGCCATAATATTACATTTTCAGCTATTAATCAGGAGAAATTGTTAGGGACACAAACCCCCCACAGATTGGTTCTCTAATACACACAGTCCAAAACCCCTTCTAGAAAACTTGTGCTCTCAAAGCTTCTTATTAACAAAGAGGAAAAATATCAAGGTTGTATTATATAGTGAAATATTCCTTCATTTGTTATTTCCTTCCATCTAAAACCAGTGGAGGAAAGAGTTGAAACCGCACTCCCAAGGTAAGACACCCAGAAGAATGCTATTGTACATGAAACTGGTGGCAGGCTGGGAGTAAAAAATGTCATGGCCTTGATGCTACCAATGCAAGTCTGTCTTCCTAGACATCACAAGAATGCTATTGCATGGAGTCTTCCAGAGAAATCAGGGGTAAGATGTTCTATTTCTAGACCCTAGCTGAAATCAAAGCTACAATAGTCCAGATCAGACTTTCGAAAAGGAAGCACACAAAACAATCACTTTACTTTTGATCTCTCAGTCCTAAACCTTAAGGGAGACATACAAAACATCTTCAAAATGTAACTCTTTGCAATGCACTTTATAACTCTCGGATACCAAATATCAGGAATCCAATATAGGTGCTGAGTTTGTGACAAACAATAATCTCTCTCCACAATAACCTCATGATGTTTCAAATCCTGCAAATAAAATTACCTACCCTGCAATGAAAATATCATCATCTTAAAACGGTTTGTCCCTGGTCATGTCCAATCCATGCCATGGGTACTACACCTGTTCTCTCAGTCGGGCCAATCCATGGGTGTCTCGTGATTTGTATCTGTCTCAGTCTGCCTGTAGCTTTCAAGTTTGCTGCTTCTTTTTCATACTGGAAGAAAGGCACATGTGTGCAGAAGCTTTTTGGTATTTTGAAATTCTAGCAAGACTGCAACAACACTTCTGCAGAGACTTTTGTATCCAGCTCCATCAAATACATGCCATATTAAACCAATATCTAACAAGAACAGAGTTGGAAAAACAACCACCAACATAAACTACACGTTTTATAGACAGAGAGTTTTGTATCAGTTGTGGGATGAGTTTGAGGTTTGCAGTGAGTGGGATCACCTAAAAGAGTATTCTAGGAACCCTTACTACATGAGATGTCTGCCATATGGTTCTTCTCATTGTGTGAAGCGTGAGCGAATGATTCAGGCTTTCTCTGCCAGTTCTCTGTTAGCAGCTCTATGTCAAGCCACAAAAAATTCCCAGGAAAGTTAAGAACTTAATTTAAGTCTCCTCAATTAGTACTTCAACTACCACACCTTCCCTTCTCTTTAATGATATAATTAAATATTTAAAGTGATTAACTCAAGCATATCTTTTAAATTAAGAGATTACTGTTATTTTGGGGGGACATATATGCGAAGATCATAAGGTTAATTAAATTTGCTCAGTTTCTATGTACACTTCATAAAAGGGGCTTATTTGAATTTCTTTTATGGCTCTTTTAAAAGTGCACAAGCTTTACACAGTTTAAAAAATTCTAAAAACTTCCAGAAAATGACGAATTTGAAAAGACCGCGTCAGTGATTCTTGCAAGTGCTGTTAATCCAGGTCTGATATCATAAAAAATGAAAAATGTGGTAACTCTATCAACCCCACAGTTCAACTCTTA
Organism: Oreocharis arfaki; assembly: GCA_013398015.1. Classification (NCBI taxonomy): domain Eukaryota; kingdom Metazoa; phylum Chordata; class Aves; order Passeriformes; family Paramythiidae; genus Oreocharis; species Oreocharis arfaki. Next base: position 95,483 of record VZRR01013418.1, on the reverse strand, counting down.
CTACAGTGGTGTTTCAGATGCTGTACTGGTAAAACACAAGGCGTTTCCAAATCTCACATACTGGCTTTCCCATTCCATTTCCAGATGATAAAAAATCGGCAGGATACTCCAGAGGGTTTTGTTACCAATCAGAGAGACCTGGACAGGCTGGAGTATTGGGCTGACAGGAATCTCCTGCAGTTAAAGAAAGACAAATGCAAATTCTTGCACCTGAAGGGTAACCCCATGCACCAGTATGTGCTGAGAGCTGGGAGCTGAAAATCATGTAGGCAGAAAAGGTCCTGAGGTCAGTTCTAGTTAAATAAAAGAAAAAAAAACATTTTACTTTGTAGATGATCAAACAGTGGAAGAGGCTGCCCAGAGAGGTGTAGAGTCTCCAACCTTGCAGATATTCAAAACACAACTAGGCACAGTCCTGAGCAACCTGCTATAGATAACCTGCTCTGAGCAAGAGAGTTGGACTAGAAATGCTCCATAAATAGCTTCCAGGTTCATCTATTCTGTGGCACACAGTTTGGAAGCTCAGCAAGAACTGTTTGAGGCTTTACTGAAGTTCTGAATTCTGTCGAAATGGCTTGCAGATTCCCATGCTTCTGGACATTGCATGCTACCTCAAGTGAGCAAAGACCCAAACTGAAAGATAAATCATTCAGTCACTTTAAAATTACAGGAAAAGGAGTTACCCAGAACAAAGTGAGCTGTAGTTAAATACAAAAGATCAAAACTCACAGAACTAAATAATATGAACAGATAGCTAGTGATATATATTTACAAAATCTTTGCTCTTCTTTTCCATTTCTCCTTCAGGAAATTTGGCTAGGTTCACTTTCTTTTCATTGCTGTAGGTGTACACCTCCTGTATTGGATTGGTGGGGCAGGGTTTTGGTAGCAGGGGGGCTACAGGCACGGTTTCTGTGAGAAGCTGCCAGAAGCTTCCACCATGTCTCACAGGGCCACCACTAGCTTGAGCCAAAACAGACCCACAGCTGGCCAAGGCCAAGCCCATCAGCGACAGTGTCACCTCTGTGGGAAGAGATTTAAGAAGGGAAAAAGTTATTGCACAGAAGCAATTGCAACCAGAAATAGAGGAGTGACAATATGTGAGAGCAACAGCCCTGCAGACACTGAGGTCAGTAAAGTAAGAGGGGCAGGAGGTGCTCCAGGCACTGGAGCTGAGATTCCCCTGCAGCCCATGGTGAAGGCCATGGTGAGGCAACTGTCCTCCTGCAGCCCATGGATGCAGAGATCCACCTGTGGCCCACGGAGGACTCCACACAAGAGCAGTGAGATGCCTGAAGGAAACTGTGAGCCCATGGGAAGACCATTCTGCAGCAGGCTCCTGGCAGGACCTGCAGCACTGTGGACAGAGGAGCCCATGGTGGAGCAGGTTTGCTGACAGGACTTGTGACCCTGTAGGAGCTCCACACTGGAGCAGGCTGTTCCTGAGGAATTGCACCCTTTGGAAGGGAGAATTATACCAGTTTGTGAAGAACTATAGCCAAAGGGAAGGACTCATATTGGAGAAGTTTAAGGAGGACTGTCTCACGTAGGAGGGAGTCCATGCTGGAGCAGAGGAAAAGTATGAGAAGTCTTCCCCCGGAGGAAAGGAGCAGCAGAAGCAACATGTGATGAACTCAAAGCCCCCATTCTCCGTTCCTCTGCAATACTGGTGGGGAGGAGGTAGAGAATTCAGGAATAAATTAAAGTCCAGGAAAAGGGTCAGGGAAGGTATTTTTAAGACTTGGGTTTATTTCTCCATATCCTACTTTGGCTTAATTGCTAATAAATTCAGTTAATTTCCCCAAGTCAAGTCTGTTTTGCCCATGGTGTAACTGGGGAGTGATCCATCCCTGTCCTTATCTTAATGCATGACACCCCTTTTATGCATAACTGATCAAGGTCTGTACCTGATACACTCAAATGCTGATGTGATACTGCAGTTCAAACGTTGAGCCATTTTATAAATTCACATTCTTTTTCTCATCATCCAGCCCTTTCAAAAGATCAGCCCTTAAGAATGATCTAGCAGTTAAACCAATGCTCCTCAGTCAGCACACTTTCTGGGCAGAGCAACTCTTCACTCAACTTGCTGCTTCTGAAGCTGGAGGTTAAACACAAAAATGAGTCAAGGGCTTTGAACCTTTCTGCTCTGTTTCTAATGGTCCTTGGAAGACGAAGAGGAGAAAATCCATATTCTTGATGTTTAAAGCCTGTTTCTGAACTGGGAAACAAGGGCTGCATGTGATCAATGCTGCATACTAAAACCAATCAGCAGCAAAATTTTATGTAGCTCATCATTCTTTAAGCAAGAAACAAAGTCTTGATTGTTTAGAGTACTTATTACACGTTTCTGTAAGCGCAACAAGCACTACAGTTGTCAAGATGTGCCTTCATAACTGTTAAGCTTCACCCCTTAATTTTTTTATTGATAAAGCACTGCAGTGAACTTCCCCAAAGCTACCTCAGCTGTCTGCCATGTCCCTTGACCATGGTATTTTGGCAGAGCACAATAAGAAGGAGAATCACATTACCTGCAGCAGCGACTTATGTCCCTGACTCTCAGAAGAACATAAACCCCTTGCTTCAGTGTTCCAAGGGAGCTGCTCTCAGCTGGCTGCAGGCCAGGATGAGGAGCTTCATAGATGCAGAGCATCTTTCATCAGAATTAGACTGTATCACTTCGCAGAATAGGCTCAAAAGTATATCTTCATGCAGAAGAATGTTTGTCAAGAAACTCCTATTACTTTTTGACTCAGAGCACTGCTTTGTTGGATTTTTTCCCCTCACAACTCATTCGAGAAGGGAGGAAAGTGACTATGACAGAGACACTTGGCAAGAGGTAGCGTGAATAGCGACAGTGTATATCAGTCAAAGCTTTTTTCCTCAGAGTTACAATAACTCTGATTTAGGAGAGAAATATATCTCCTTATGGATTAAATCTGTGTAGAATCAACTGGAATAAAAAAATAATATAAGCCTCAACCTCTTGACCAAATTTACTCCCACTTGTTGTATTTTTTTTGAGCTGAATATGTGCTTGGTTGAGAACACAAGAGGGAATTGGACAGCAGGTTCACTTTAACAGGACAGCTGCTTCCATAGCTGCAAACACATGAAGTGAGGCACTTCCTACAATGTCTTAAATTATAGGCATATCATTCCCTACTTCTCCCTACTTAATTAAACATATTATTCATATAATTCCCAGAGCTCCTTTCATTTCTAAACACAGAAATACTTATGCTGTCTCCAAGCAATTGGCCTTGATACTATTAATTTGCAGGACATAAAACATCAGACCATATCACTGAGCAGTAAGAATGCTAATAAAGCACTTCAGCAATGAATTTTAGTTTTTGAGCTTCCATCAACACAGGCAAGCAAAAAAAAAAAAAACCCCAACAACTACCTTCTAAGTAACTTTTTGAAAAAGATATTGTATCTGAATTTACATATCACCATGAAGGAAAGCAAGTCAAAGCCTTCAGTGAACATCATTGACTTGTTCAGTGATTGACTATTGACATTGACTATTCAGACTGATATATCTGAAGGACTTTATTTATTGTTGGGTTTACGTCCATCATTTGAATATTTCTAGTCCGCAGCAGAGGTATAAAGCTACCACTTATTTATCATTCATTTAGTTGTGTGAGCGCACATAACTCCACACACTATTTAGTTTAAGGTAATTTCAGAAATAATAATTGATAACTACTTGGAGATAGAATAAGAAAGTAAATTAGTGTATACAAGTCTGCACAAGCTGCTACACAAGCAGTTTAAATCCTCTGAGTTTTACTTAGGTGACTAGGAAGTTAGAAAACAGGGAAAAGTCAGAGATCCTAGAGGCAGGTGGTTCTGTGAGAGACAGACCTTTTTTACAGGAGAAAATCAGGCAAATAAGTTTGCACACAAAGTAGCCTTAAGTCTAAAATAATTTGGATTAAAATGCTAGTTTTGGATTATCTCATAGAGATTAAGATCACTGTACCATTATAAAAGACAGTAAAATCAGGATTCAGCATCAGGATGTTGTCCCCAGGTGCTGAGTACGCACCCATGAAGGGGATTCTGTCTGCAGTGTCCAAAAGCCCCTTTAAGCACAGATTAAATACAGATTTTTCTGCTCTGAAAAGTTAACTATTTCTTACTGGTCTTCAAAATGGTCTTAACTATTGTATTTAGACAAATATATTTATTTTTTCATTATTTATATGTGCACCAACTGCATATATTGTACATTCGTGTATCATACAGATTTTTTGTGTCATATACAAATTGCTTCTCTTCCATTACTCATGTTATAGACCATTAAACTTTTCAAGTAAAACTGTTTCTTATTCATTGTTGTGAGAATTTGGTCCATTTGAGCTCTTTAGTATTCCACTATAAATGTCTAGTAATCTACAGAGAGCTACAGATCACAGAACCACAGAACATTCTGAGTTGGAAGGGACCCAGAAGGATCATCAAGTCCAACTCTTAAGTGAATCAAACCCACGACCTTGGCATTATTAGCACTGTGCTCTAATATATGGCCCTATATTAACAAATTTTATTTATAGATCAAGTTCTGTTTGTAGCACCTACCCTAAATCACTCAAAACTAGATCTAAGAATGGAAAATGCCGTGACTTGTTCCCTTCATCAATGGCCCAGTCTCCAAGATTCCTTAAGTTGTCAATGTTTAGAGGTCAGAATAAAACACATTTCTCTCTAAACAGTATGGCAAAACCCCCATCCACTCAACAGAATCTCTTATCTTCATTTCAAACATTAAATCCCACTCCATGCTGACATATGGAAAACCGTAGCTTCCTAAGAAAAAAAATTAAGTTATTAAAAACACAGGTGCTGGCCCTAATCTCATTCCCCAAGCTGGGATGAGGTTGGGTAGAAAATAAAATTTAAAAGTCCTATGTCAGACTTTAGCAGAAAAGTTTAAAGTTTTATAGGGTTATTAAGTGCTGAAAATATCCCGAAATAAAATGAAATGACAAAATCAATTGTCTTTTAAATAATGGCAGAAACTGAAAAAATATCAGATCTCCTTTTAATCACATTTCTGCCACCCACACCCTCAGCTACTGAGTGTCCTTGTAAGGCTCTCTGGAAAAAATCCCAGGCAATATGTTTGATGAATTAAAGTTACATCCCAGCACCACCTGTCACAAGAGCATTGTGCACTTTTGTTTGTAGAATGCCTTATCTGCATGAAAGCACTGCCTGGAAGAAGTGCCTTGAGAATGTGCAGGACAGATATTTACTGATTCTAGAAACAAGAGCATGCTGGAAACTAGATAGCACAGCTAACAGGTAACTTGTGGCTAAAAAGTGACTAAAAATGAGAAGCCAGTTGTGTAAAAGGTTGGCATGTATAAATTTAATAGCACAGATTAATGGATTTTGGGGCTAGAAAGGACTATTTGTTTGATACTGCTTCGGTCGACCTGGCGTGTATCACAGTTCTCCTGTAGTAGGTAGGATCTGTAATTAGTGCTAGATTACATATCCCAGGAGGGCATTCTGTCCTGATCTAGGGATATCAAGAGATGGAAAAGTCATGACTTCCCATGAAAGCTTGTACCAAAGATTAATAATCCCTGGCGTTTAAAAAAAAAAAAAAAAAAGTGATGAATAGAGACAATTTAAATTTGTCTATCTTCCAATGATTAGTTTACAACATACCTTTTGCCAAGATTGTTAAACAGTTTCTTGGTCCATAATAATCTTGAAGATTCTTAGTCACAATAAGAAAACTTTTTAGAACAGGAATCAAAGAAAAACCCCACCACTTTGCAGATCCAGATGGCTCTCTCTTCCAGTCCAAGGTATCTTTTTGAATCAGCTTCACAGTTTCTGATTGCATTATTATAACCCTTTGAAACTATGGATACTAGAACGGTATGCAATATCCTGGTCATATGACCTTAGATATACCCACACCTATTTGCCAAATAACGTATTATCCTACAGACTGCCTTACACGCCAACTCTCTTTGCTATCAGGTCACTGAGAGAACTCTCATGCAGCTGCATGCCCACACTGCACCTGTTTCTGGTAGATATTACTTTGGACTATACCCAGGCTGGTCTCTCAGACTGGATGTTTCACAATGGGATGATTTTAAAAGCATGTTCTTCATGTGAACTAAGGTATCAATACAGGTACTTTACAAAACATAAGTGGGTTCAAAGTCACTGCTTTCATGGACAGTGTCTCTAAACCTGTGGGCTGAACACCTCGACCTTAAACATGACTTGTCTTTGGTTCCAGTAAAATACCCAGTCACAAATTCACATCAACCATCCGCTTCTTTTAATTATTGTTTCTGGGGCTTTTGTGTCTTTCATGAGTCTTATCAGTAATCACTTCATAATATTTTTAAATTACTATTTATGTAAATAATGCATAGCATCAAGCTGAGTACTAATTCTGTGAGAATAATACTTCGAATTTTCCCGAGAAAGGAATACATGTTACATCTTGTACTGCTGCAGTCTGCCTGTCCCCATCCAGCCAGCTGCAAGACGAGCCCTGAGGGACCTCATACAAGCGGTCTTGAGGGACCTCATATAAGATCGACCTGATATGACAGAGGAGGGGGGTGGCAGGATCATCAGGGAGTTAATTATAATCATCTCAGGTAAGAAAATCCTGAGTTGCCTCAAGACAGAACCATTTCAGCTGGCAATGGACAGCTGAGGGACTTGCCACTGAGGGGAAATGGCAGACCTCTGCCATTTTGACCATTTATCCTCAGGCTGCCCATATTAAAGGGCAGGGAGAAAGAGTGACAGGATGTACGTTGTTGAGGAACAGAGGATGTAAAAAAAACCATCTTTGCTACTACTGAAACTCAGTAGGGCAGCGGAGCTATAATCCTCTCTTCACATTTGCATTATGAAGGCCATTTAAAAAACAGATAATTTATTCAGGTAAATAAATGCATTTATTCTTTCAAAGAATGAAAGAATGGATAATTTATCTTCATACCTTGTGAAATAACCAGATTTCCAGGAGTGGCTCCAAACTCTTTGAAAAATAAAGGTAGGAGTATCACGTCAAATTAATCCTACATATGTTCACAGGTTGGACCTCAACCTATGAATATCAGATGTAGGGTGTATTTCCCATGAGTCATGTAAATAAAGTACTCTATTCCTCCCATAAGACTCAACCAGCATCCCTATCCACTCAGAATCAGAGGCTTTTATGTCATACAGCCCATCTGCCTGACTTAGTCAGAAGGAATAAAGGGCTGTGATCAGCCATGAGATGAGGAGAACTGAAAGGAGCACCAGGAAGGAGCAAATGCGTGCAGTAAACAGGTCTGTGAGAAGACAGCAGCAGCAGGATGAAACAGTGGCAGCCAAAATAGGAGTTCAAAGGAAAAAGTTGCAGGAATGTCAATGGTACCAGAACGCTTTTCTACATCAGAAACAGTCGGGCAATTTTCTTAAAAAGAGCAAAAGACAGCACGGATTCAAAATCCAAAAGCTTGTGGGCTCTCTGGGTTCCTTCCTGTACTTTTCCAACACACAGAAAATATTAATTTATTTTACACATCATTCTCCATTTCTCTCAACAATACTTCTCTATTTTATGGGGCCATCTTGCCAAGATGTATTCCTTATCATAAAGCAATTTTTTAAGGAGGTGGCACTTATAGAAGACAGAAAGCAATCAATATTGGCAAACAGCAGTGGGATTTTAAAAGCTCTGAAGAAAGGCAGTAACTTTTAAAACTGCTTCTCACCTTATCAGCTGGCAAGGAAGAAGTCTGAATTTCACATCAGTTTCTCCCACTGCCTCTGCTGGGAAGGAAAAGTAAGGACTCCAAATATTTCACACTTAGTGAAATAGCATGGAAGTTATGGCCCAAGACTAAGACTATAATTTAAAATAGCAATTCTTGACTTAGATTCTCTAATTATTTTTATATTGGCTGTTATCTGACCATTGTGAAAACGGGTTATCAGAACACATTGATTCAATTTTCCACCAGAGGTGGGCTATACAAATCATCTGTCCTGGTAAGCGCTCATATTTAAACTTGATCCACAAAATAAACATATTTGGTATGGCCATATTTGTCCATAACTCTGTTTTATTTAAAATGAAACTTAGTTCAATTGTTTACAAATGTACTCAGAAAGCAGACAGGAGAATTTTCAAAAAATTTCAGAAGGATAGCACATGTAGTTCTTGTTTGCACAGCCTCCTGTTTGACAGGGGATGTGCATCTAAAACACAGCTTTTTTCCTCCCTTCTCTTAGCTTTGCTTCACCTCTTCATGGAGCCTATAGCTCGTAAATTATTGCTTTTCCTTTATTTAAAATAATAAAGTTTGTTTATCAGGTAAAAGCAGATGCTAAAACTAGATTCTCTAATTATCACATAAAATGGATCCATACATATTTATGACTTTATCAGGTAATAACAGGTACTGAATATTTATCCCTCCAGTCACAACGGCTACACATTACAAATTTATGACTTCATGGTATCTACTGTGCAGTCTTTTTCCAGTAGGCTCAAATGGGCAAATCTCACTTATCTCTCCTGGGGCTGTGATGTTTTCTGGATTTGTTTTGACTGCTTTCAGCCTGTGTAATCACAACTGTTATGCCATTGTGGTTCTCTCAAAAAAACACATATAGATTAATACCCACCAAATTTCAGATTTTGCTGCCAAGGACCTCTGTATGTCAGGATGTTAATAAACACACAAATTAAAATTATTAAACAGACAGATTTTAATGCTTCCAAATCAAATTAAGATATTTTTCAGGTGACCTTGAGATACAGCACTTGAAGCATCTCATAAATTTTCCATTATGATGACCTAAGATGAAATCCCTATAGCAAACTATGAAATTCAAAGCTATCTGTCCCTGGATAAGTACAGGATTATTTATGTTTCAGTGAATACAAAAATAGCTTTTTCCCTCCTTACTGAAAGGAGAAACTTCACAATATGAAACTAGGTAAGTGCCTAAACCAACCTGATCTCTACTTAAAGAACTAGAAGTATGGCATGCACATACTCTCTCAGTGTATCATAATCACGGAGTACAGCACCTTCATAATACAGAACAGTTCAAGTTTCTATGACTGTGTTCTTATAGAGCACATTGCCCTTGTTAGCACTCAGTGCATGTGAGGTTATGGAAAAATCTGATAACAAAATTCCAAGTCAGAAAATTGATTAAGTAGGAGAGTGATGGCAGTATTAAGGTAAAGTATCTGACATTGTTATCCGGCCCTCGGCATCTCCAGTCTCACTGCCTCTCAATCCAAACCCAGCGCAAGGGTCTTGGACCATTTCAGCCTTGTATCCCAGCTGGATAAACTGTTTTTGAGTATAGTAACTGTAATAAAGCCTGCTTCCCCATAGCTTTGTGCCCTTTGATCCTTTATTTCTTACCTTCAGCTTCCTTTTTCCCTCCCTCTACCTCCTTGTGTCACTTGAGTGAGGAAGAATCAGCACATTCCGCAGCTGAGAGCTGTAAATCTACTAAGTGAGTAGCCAACACATCTGTGCTGATTAGCCGGCTGGCTACCACCAAATAACACACAACTGCCCCACTCTGCGTGCCTGGCATTTGTGGCAATGCTTCTGTTTCCATTTGTTACCAGTATTTTCCTGCTATACTAAAGCAGTGCTGAGGCTGAACTTTCTTGTTTCTGCTTCAACAGGCACCTGCGCAGCTCCACCTGAAGGTACAGAAGTGGGGCTTTGGGCTTTCCCAAAAAATTTAGTATAAAACAAATGGAGCCTAGTCCCATATTTGTTAAACTGTTCAGCCATAATTTTAATGTATCCTTCTGACTGGAAAAGGGAAAGTATCATACCCCCTAGTTCACAAAATGTTGTATAAAAAAATTAACTTTTTTTGTGAAAAGGTCAGTCTGGCAACAGAAACAGTAAGAAATTCCTGGTTCTATCTTCAAAGCATAGTTCAAACAAGACTAATGTATCAGGAAATATGACTTATATTTCATTCACAGAAGTATGAGACTAGAAACTGATCTTTAAATGAGTGCCGTGTATTTACACACTTGTAAGCCAGGAGGCTTTGGAAATAGAATACATGAGAAAGTAATTAAAGACAAAATTATGGTTAGCATGGACTATTTGTTTCCTGTTCCTAATGAGAACATTTTCCACATCTTTTCAGCAAAGGCTGGCAATATTTGAAAACAGGCAAGACAAAATTGGCAGACAATTAATAGCCTCAGCACTGGGGAGAAACAAGGGGAAACCATTAACACTTGCAGTCACCAGTATTGTTTCAATATATTCATTTTCACTTGAAACTGTGAACCATGAGCTGTCTTTCCCATTGTAAAGAAAAGATGAGTCATACTGAGAGTAAAAATCTCACTCAGAATCGAAGATGAATGGCAGCTTTCCATCCCTACATTCTGATTGCAAAATTAAAGCCCTCAATTAATTAAATATACATATCTGCAGAAAGAGTTCTTTGCACAGTATCCATTGCTCTAAAGCATAGATTTTTTTTTTTCTTCTAGAAAGTGACCAAAAAATAAAAGCTGAATCAGCTTTAAAGAGCCTAGGAATGCCTAGACATATGCTCAAAATGCAATGATATATCCAGTCATTTCTCTGTCTCAGGGCTTTCAGTTATTCTCCTTCAGTCTAGAAAACACTACTCCAGTTTTTCTAAATCAGGATTTATCAGCAGTGGATCATGATTTTGTCTTCAGAAACCAAAGACTGTCGAATCTCAGCCATTACCCTAATCTCTGTTCAAAGTACATTCTCTTGCGTTACGTTACAGTACAGAAATCCTTGGCTTTCCTTCAAGAATGTAACATGTCAGCTTTTGGAAGACTCTGAAAGTGATTATGCATGCATATCTAAATGTGAAGTGTGAGATCATCAGTCCTACGGAGATCATTGGGATTAACAAGGCATCTTTTCTAATTGAACAAGGCAACCCTGTGAATGAACTCAGCATCTTTTTGCAGTCTACCACCTTCAAAATGCCATACCATCTGCTTCTCTTATATTTTTAATTGTTTTTACAAAGTGATACGTGACATTTTTGCAGTGTATTGGATATTATGAATAGGAGATTATGATAGACTTTTTAATAATTCAGGATACAAGTTTTTTTGAATGTGGGTATAGCAAGAGAGGTATTTCAGATGAGAACTTGTCTGTGAAAAGACAGCATTATAGAAATGGGAAGAAAAATGTCAAAGCCAGTTTTCATATTTATACAATGGGTATTGATGGCTTTTCCCCTTTACTAAATCTGATTGTAATTTCTTCTTTTCTTGGATTTAAAGGGGAATGGGCAAACTATAGGAAATACATGACTGTCCCACAACCAGATGCATGCAATTCTTTTTTGATTTCACCTGGCTATTCCTATCCTGTCTTGCAAAACTGGGCACAGGTAAAGAGGAGAAAGTTTGTATTTGAACAACAGAACTCTAAACTTCAAAGCAAAATTGAGAGATTGCCCTTTGGTTGCTGAATGTCAAAGTTGTTTGCTCAAATCAAAGCTGATATATAAATGTCATCTTCATAATATGACTGTAATAAACAAGCAGATATAATAAATTAAACTAGCATTGTCTTATTATCAGTCAATAGCAATAGTCATTTTACTCAAGCTAATATAACACTGCTCTAAAAATTTATTCAATGTAAAAGGGAATGAGACTTGTTCCAGGCAATGGGTGCTCAATCTTCTCTTAGAAAGACCATTTAGGGAGCTTACTGTTTTCATTCTATGCATAATAAGCTTCTATCAGAGCACGCAGAAAGTCACAGACTTGCATCCAACTCTCATCTCAGCTTAAAACCTACAGATGCAGGGGAAATCTCTTACAAATCTAAGGGGAAACCTCCTCAAAGCCAAACACTAATTTTCAGAAAGTCAGATCATCAGGGCCACAGAGGTTAAGACAGTTTTAACTCTCTACCCAACAAAGCATGTTCTGATGAGTATACTCGCTTTGACAGAGTGCATATTTTTCAGTAAGAAGTCATTTAATAAAATAGATACTGACATGACAGTCAAGAGTGACGGTGAGGAAGAGCTCTATGATTTGCACACCCAGTTCAAATGCTGATATTTGGAATCTTGCAACACATAAAAGTGCATTATGAGGCGTGTCAGGAGCCTCATAAAACTAGGCAGTAATAATTTTCTTACTCACGTACATAACCCGGGGGTTTTATTAATAATGGTCACGTTAAAATGCAAGTAAATAAAGCTTAGTAATGAAATATGCATGTTGGTACATGAAGATATCATTAAAATCAATTCACTTACAATATGCCATATAATTCATGGGCTTGTATTGTATACCAGATCTTGGCAGATTAATTAAAGAACAATAAAGCCTTTATCAATAGTCAACATTGTTAGTAAGTTTGTATGATATGAAAAATATTAAAATCAGTTGAGAATTTTCAGCATTTGAGATGATTTGTAGGTTTTCCCTCTCTTGGGAGGAATTTATTAAAGAAAGATGTGAAAGCAGGAGCATCATTGTACTTACTGGAAATCAAAGAAAGATTTGGAAGAAAGAATGGAATAAGAGATTAGAAATCAGGAGGTATCCATTTATTTCATCATGCTCCATTAAGTGAATCCATGCTATCGAATAAAAATTATTCTGTGCATTGATGAAAATTTTGCTTTCCAGTTTGAAATTATGAACTCCAGACTCTTGTATGTGCTCCTCAGCTCCACTAAGTTTATGACAATAGCCTGAATTTTCATGGGTTTTTAACTCAATTTGAACTGAAGCCCCAGAAACTAGTTAGTGTAGATTAAGTTTCTCTTATTAAGGCATTTGAGAATTTTCCAGTAAATGATTTTTTTTCCTATAAAATTAAGATATATCAACAATGACCTTTTGATGAGAATATAGAGTTTTTGCAAACTTTTGCTAAGTCAGAAGCACATGTGCATCAGAGACCATCTTAGGTTTTTTATGATCCTGCTGTGCACTGTTCAGGTTCCCAGATTGAGTCTGTTGTTTGAAAACAACCTCAGGAGGCAGATTAATCCATTCTTGGGAATTTACAGGCTTTTGAGTTGCCTTCCTCCAAGGAGGGGCAGATAAAGGGAAGCAAATACCATCTGGGATTCCAAGACTATCAGCACCTGTAAGACTTCCTGCAGTCTGCCTTTGGGTTCCTGGCTGTTTAGCACAGCATCAGGTCTATGTCCTGAGCATTTCAGGTCCAAGCAGAACCTTATTTCCAGCTTTAGGGAATTATCCGAGTCTTTCCAAACCCTCNTAAGTTTATGACAATAGCCTGAATATTCATGGGTTTTTAACTGAATTTGAACTGAAGCCCCAGAAAGTAGTTAGTGGAAGATCAGACCCCAAGCCAAGAAGTCCTTGGACAAAAGAAGTAAGCAATCTATTCAGGAAGAAAACAGAGAAGTCTGCAGAACCCAACAGCTAAACTTAAGCAAATTAGCATTATAAATGTGGTATCATAATAATATCTTCATTTCCATCACAGGGAAATAATTTAAGCACCTTATTTTGTCATACAGATCTCTCCTGTAAGCAGCCTACACTGAAGAGACTCTGTTCCAAAGCCTACATGTCATGTTCCAATCTTTATGCTTTGGGCATGTGAATCGTGACTAGATAACCCAAAGTATGTATCTATGCGTATTTAGGAGGAGCAGGGCTGGCTCCAAGAAAAACAAGGACACCTTTGTGGCCATGTAGATGTTGGTGCTAAACTCTGTCAGATAGACTAAAAATAACAACAAAACTCCCAATGGTTAAGAAATAAGCCTAGAACGATAAGCTCGAAAACGCACAGACTGAGCATGAAGGGACAGTAGTCTTTCCAATGCTCACCTGTCGGTTATATGTCTTCCCTTCAGGAATGCATAAATACGAAAAATGCCTCTAGCAGCTTCACATGCTATGACGTATTTTATTTCAGCTTCCGGCACAAGGAGAATTATAAACACTGCTCTTTCCTTACATCACCAGAGAATGAATTCTGCCATTTGGGAGAGGAGAAAACAGAAACCCATGATCCCTTTTCCCTACAGTATGAAAACTAAAATGACACTGAATATATGTGTCTCATCTAAAGGAACAAACAGTATCTACTTCATTGTCACTAGACATTTTCGGGAGCTATTGCATTTCATATCTTTTTTTTTTTCTAAACAAAGGAAACAAACTTGTGTGTGAATGGTGAAACTCAACATACCAATTGCCACAATTTAGACTTGAGTATGCCACACAGATAAAGCAGGTATGCCATTAAAATTTTAATGGCAGGGCACGGTAACATCTTAAATAATAGAATGAGTCTCAAAATACTTAGCAGTTTGCTATTATGAGGGCAGCTTTATTCTTTAAATTCTCTCCCTTTATTCTATTTACCTATGAGAAAAGGATTTATGTTCTTATTTCTTTATTCCTTCCTGTGGTTTTCATTATTATTTTCTAAATCTATAATGCTTTATTTACCCTATTTCATGGTCCAGAGCCTTTTCTCAGTTTCTTCTTTCAGTGTACTTCTCAGACAAGCTACTGGAATAGTTCTATGGTTCTTTTTTTCCCTGTCAATTACTGATAGTACACTGAGTGTACTATTTTTGAAGAGAAGCAACTTTTCTTTTCATGATTAAATACTATTCGTTAGCACAGATACAAACAACTATAAAACCAAATCTCCACTGGGGTTACAATTTCGCTTTGCTCAAGAAGGCATACGCTGGCTTTTCTTCTATATTCGGTTTGCACATGCAACCTAATTTGGGTAATGCAAGTAATTATATCTTTCTAACAACTACTAGACGCTGAAATAATATTACATAAGCATAGATATACAAAATGTAGTGTATTTCCTGAAGCAACATTCTGGAATTTGTAGTATAGAATTTGGGTTTTAGTGTCTGGAATTTTTTTTACCCTTTTTAAAGGAAAATATACTGTATTCTTCTCTCAAGAAGATGAACAGCTAATCAACAAGCTAAATGACAAGTGGATGTTACAGCAGTATCAGAAGAAGTTCTGCTAAAATTATAGTGTGATGGTAGTCATAAATTATCTCTCAAAGTGACAGGTACGTCTCAGTGTAGGACCTACTGCCAATTCACCGAACTCAGAAGTGTTTCTTAGGGAGTAATGTTGGAAAGAACTGTGCTGAAAGCTTCTGTTATAAGCTTAATGCACCAAATACCTACAAGGAAATTTTAAAAAAGAATCACATGGCAAGTGAAGTTGATGTAAACATGGAAATTCTTGAGTATCTTCAGTCCAGCACATTTCAACTGGTGGGTACTTTCACACGTACTTCATAAGAAACAGTTGTTGTCTTCCCTTACTTCATAATGCGGACTACCTGAGGCTCTTGTTCTAAGATCCAATACAGATCTTTCCATTCCCCTGTGCTAGACTGTGCAGAATATTAAAAGCAAAGGAAACCCCATCAATTGGCCATATTTCAATATGGAATAATAGGTAAATAGAGTCTCACTTCTCCTCAGAGAGCTAGAGGACTGTGAGAGGGATTCATGGCTTACTGCACTACTGCTATGTGCACTTGCTGAGGGCCATGTGAAAGTGCTGGAAATTATGCGCTCCATGTGAAGAAGGGAGGCGTTTTCGTTTTGCAGGTATTTGTTCTTCCAGGTGGGTTTCAGGCAAACAGGACCAAATTTGCATGCCTACCAGAACTTTGATTATCTTAAAATTAATACCTAGTGTAGAAAATTTTGAAATTCGTGAAGTGTTGTTAATATAAAATAAACTAAGAATGTGACAAAGCAGTAGGACGCAATGTGGAAAGCTACTGACATATTTTTGGAGAGGAAGAATAGTATCAAGCCTATGAGGCAAGCACCCAAAAAAGTTGAGGCTGGATAACATGCAGGGATTGAGAAATGAATCATAGAGAAAAGATTACCTATAAAGAACTAAGATGATGTCTTAGCAAATGCATTTTATCTAACCTTCAGCCTAAGCAAGGCAAGGGTCTTTTGACGATTAAAAGCAAGTAGTCAAGCCTTAATAAGAAAAACACCTGTGTCAATTCATTTTAGATCACTGATGACTCAACTAACCTATAGAACCACTTCACTGTGACACAGAGGGAGGAAAACCTTTTACTCTGGGGTTCCTTTCCATACCGCTAATCTGTGTTAAGGATTAATCTTTACTTAAATTGCTAGTGTTCTGTGTTCCATTTGTAGACAAATCTTATGAGACCCTACTTGACACCATATTCAGTCTCCTTACTCTTCTACATTCATTTCCATTCAGGTTTCTGTAAAAATTTTATCTTGGAGATGGGCAACATCCCCACTGTCTCGAAGGTGCAAAATGCTGTAATAGCCACCAAAAAGGGGGCAACTCTTACCTGCCGATCAAGAATCTGGTACCAGGCTCATTTGCAAGAGCATCTAGAAGCCTTTACTATGATCCCAGAAAACATTACAGCCTTGAAAAAGAATTGTTGTTTACACATCTAAAAACTTGACAAGCTTGAAATCTGAACATATTATTTCTTTCTATAGCTGGATGACATGATAAACAGAATTTTTTCTATTCACCATAATAGTATATACATATGTAAGCAGTGAAAAGGAGTACTTAAAACAGGAAAATAAAAAATCTTTATGAAATCTCCCATACTAAGAAACTATGGCATTGATTCAATTCTGTCTATGTTCCACAAGAAAAGTAAATGCCTGAGTAGGTACTACTGGATTCTTTGCTTTAAATCAACACAGCAAAGCATCTAAACCATCTAATCATCTAAACACTAAAGGGTTTACTTTTTCATTATGAGAAAGTCAGAAATGTGGGCAATTTAACTATGTCAGTAAAAACACTGTGCATTTTCATACATCAAGAGAATGATTTGGACCATATATTTTTGTCAAATTTCTTTCTTGTCATTTCACAAATGTTTGTGAATGCCACATATAAGCCCGTATTATTCTACTCAGGTTGCTTTAAGATGATTAGATGGTCAAATATTACCTACTTAAATGAGATAATGACTATGAGATTAGTCTAAGGTGAGGCAATATACCATAGATCAGAAAGCAAAGGGCTGTGAGATGATTGCATGTTACCAGCGCAATAAAATCAAGAGGAAAAAAGCACATACTGCTAGAGGTTTGCCAATTGGAGTGAAAGTTAAATTAGAGATAATTTAATGAAATATTTATTACTAACTGCAAGATATAGCTTTTGCATTTTCCCAAATGGGGCTCCTTTGAAAGGTGTATTGATTAAACCATGTGCATTATCATGCTCATAGCAAATCCAAATAGCTTATCAAAGTTTCTATATAATTATAAAGCCCCTACATTTTTTGATAGTTATGATACACTCTTGGATGTGTTTTATTTATAAAAGTGAAGTTTTAGTGCCTTACAATCAAAAAATATCACCAAGGAAGGGAAAATATACCAATGTATATTGACAACATTTACAATAGCACTTAGTTTAGTAGCAATAAAGCATTTGGTAAGCAATATTTGATGTGTATTTTGGGTATAGTAAGAAGCATATTGACTCAGTTGCTGGTGTAACTGCATGTTATTTTAGCAAAGCTCATGGCCGTTTTCCTAGGATCCCCCCAGACTGTTTTCCACCAAAGACAGAGCCAGCTTCTGACACTCTTTCCCTTAAACAGTTATGTGAACAGAGGTGGACTTGCTGAAGGACGAGAGAAGGCCACAGCTGCATTAAGACCCTCATTTCTGCAGTATCTGAGTATCACACCAGGGGAATGTATCTACGCTCACAAGCTGTGCTTCAGCATTTCAACGTGACCTAAGGCACAGTAAGCCAGAAAAACACCAGTTTCAGTTTTGCATCTCTGCTATGCATTTATGCTATAGGTAAAATACAAATTAGAGATTTAATGAAATCCATAAATTTTTTGGTACCTGATGCAAAAAACCCTCTGTGTTTATGACGAACCCCAGAAAGCGGTAGAAGTTGAGCTGTGACCAGAATAGGTTCTCAGTTGTAATCACTTTCACCTGTGACTCAGCACTGCATATTCCCTAGTGTTGCCTGCATTTGAAGTGATGTTATCTGTAAAGGGGTACGAATCCATACTCTTTTATCTTATTAGCACTACTTGTAGGTTCATTTCAATTATCCTAAAATCTGATCATACTGGGCACTGAACAAACATGTAATCTGTGTGTAAGACAGTAAGAAAGAGAGAACCAGAAACGAGAGGCCTGTGCTGAGCTCAGCCTAAGGATGTGGTGAGGAGTAGAGGACAGTGGAGGGACATATATAGATGTCCTGTAGAAATCTTCAAGGAGCTCTTCCAAAGAGAGAAAGCAGTGCGGAAAAACTGCCACAGTGCTTGTCTGAAAACTTGGCAAGTGGATGATGGATGAGCAATAAAAAGAAAACTCGTCCCACACACAACAAGAAAAAGCAAGGCCTAAGATGCTAAGAGCTGCAGAATTCAATCAACTTGTGTTTGAGATAACAAAGAACCAGAAAAGGAAGTGGGGGTAGAGGTCAGAGGTTTGGAGGAAAACAAAAACAATCAAGCAGAAGGTTCAAGTAGGCCTGTAGCAGAATTCTTTGTGATTACTGCTGTGGCAAAAACCCATTTGCCAACACAGAAGAAAAGCCATGAGGTCCAGGACACTTTAAATTTTGTGGGTATGTTGGAGAGTAGATAACTAATGACACAACTCTACGATATTGTGCAGGCAGACAGGAATAATCAGTGCTGGTGACTAATGTGATGCAGAATAGAGAATACTTTAGTGAACTGGATATAGAAATCCATGGGACCTGATGGGATGCATGTTGAGGAAATCGATATTATCACACTGTTGATTATCTAGCAATAATGAAGGCAATTGGGAGAGATGTTTGAGGCTTGGACTGACTTCAAAAAGGCTAAGAAGCTGGACCCAGAGAACTATAGGCTGGTCAGCCTGACCTCGATCTCTGGCAAGGTGATGGAGCAACTAATTCTGCAAACCATTTCTAGCCACATGAAAGACAAGGAAGTGATTAGGAGCAGTCAGCATAGATTCATCAAGAGGAAGTCACACTCGACCAGCCTGATAAACTTCTATGATGAAATGACAGACTTCGTAGACGAGGAGAGAACAGGGGATATTCCCTTCCTAGACCTCAGTAAGGTTTTTTGGACAGCATGTCCAATAGCATTCCCACACAATAACCCTGCTTGAGTTGGGAGCTGGACCAGATCACCTCCAGAGGTTCCTTTTAACCTCAACAATTCTGTGTCTGTGAAGTCAAAAGACTCTGATGAAGGACCCGGTATAACATCTGAGGCATAGTACTAAACATCTTCTGAGATTAAGCCACATTCGATTTGGATAAAAACGAAGACATAGCTGTCTGAAAAATTCTGTATAGATCACACCAAAGGAAAGAACTGGTGAGATTAAATATAATCTTAGTTTTAAAAATCTACCATATATATCTCTAAATTTGAAAAGCTTTATCTGACAGTATAATAAATAAATATAATTTTTGTGCAAAACAAAAGCACATTTTTCTGAATTTTTTTCTTTTTTTTCCTAGCTTGTTTAGAAGTGTGCTCCTTGAAAGCATTACAAGCATCAAACCAAATTCATTGCCTTCTGAGAACTGTATAAAGCAACATAATTATTAAATGCAACCTCAGAACTAATTACCTCCGTAATGGATTCTGCTACATACCATGTTCCACTAGGTTTGAAAGGCTTTAGTCTGGAACACCGAATATTATTTGCAAAGGTGAAATTTTCATGTTACCCATTTGTAAGTTCATTTATCCAGCCTAGACTCACAATTGTGCTAATTAATACCCCAAGGAAAAAAAGGGGATTTTGTGTCCCACACAAATATCTGAGCTAATGAAATGGTTTCCCAACACAAACAAGAACAACAGACCTGTTAATTTTCCTCTAGAATATTTAAAGTCGTTTAAAATATTCAGGTCTAACAAAAAGTATGATTTTCTTTAATTTTGCTGAAGTTGTACAGTATTTCCAAATAGCCCCAAAGTTCCAACCAATAAAAATAAGCACATGTATGTTTGAATCTTAACCTTTTTGCTCACATTTCTGCTATTTTATTGTCATTTCAGGGCATTAATCAACAAATTTTCTCATTGAAAATATGTGTGAGAACGTGATAATTCAGGTATAACTATAATTTTCTCTCTTCTGAAATACGCTCCCATTTACATACTTGTTGCTTCTTATGCTGGAGATGTTTCATTTAATTTTTTAGGTATTATTTTTCTTTCCTCTGGTGTTTCTCCCTGCATAAGGCCGGCATGTTTAGCAGAAGAGTCTTGAACAGCATTTGGCTTGCATATGGTCTATATTAGTGCAGAGTCAGTCAGTACAGACTGAACAGATCAGACATGTACAGGGTAATTCGTAGGCAATGCAGCAAAACAGGGTTATCTACTTATTTACGCTCAGCTAGTGCGAATAAGCAAGACAAAGCACCTGAGGAAGAGCCAGGGCTCTGCTTCCACCATTGTATTCTTACTGGTAGAACATACAGAGGCATATACAAAGCTATTACAAGATTAATAGGAAAAGTTACAATTCAGAGTTAATATCTTTGAGACAGGATGTCTCCTCAGGATACTTACAGATTTTCCTTGTTAAATATGACTTCTCACTCATGTCCATGTTTAAAATTTGAAGCTGCTCCTAAATATTCTGTATTTGTTCTTGCACACCTGGTATTTTAACCTTTCACTTCACTCCAGATGTGGTTTGATGCGGATGAACAAATGATCAGAGCACAATCTACCTACCTCCTTGTATTCGTAAACTTCTTTGCCTCACACTTATTGGTAGAAGAATTACACCAGGATCAAGAGTTTGCTGCTAACTCCATCATCATCCAGGAGACTACCCGTGAGATGGTTCTTCTTCTATCCCAGAGTACCTGCAAACTGGCAAGATGACACATCATTATACCACTCTTTTAAGCAATGACAATGCAATTCCATAGCAAGACAACACTCCATTACTCAGATTTTCAGAACAGTATCAGCGAAACTGCTGCCTTCCCTCACATAAATGTCCCAGGGGGATCTCTTTAAACCAGCTAAACTCATCATCCCAGGACTGATTTAGCTACTGGTTTTAGCCTTTTCCAAGCAAGGTATACCATGTCCAGAGTAGCAGCCAAGACAGACATTATTACCATCAGTTACAAAACTGAATAGCTGAGAGTTTTTAACGACCTGACCACTGGCATTAAAAAAAGCATAAAAAATGCTGGCCCCATGCAATGCCCAGCATGTAGCTAAGAAGCCTATATAAGACAAAGTCCTCAGACATTCCTCCTTCTAGTAGGTGTCCCTGCCCATGCCAAGGGTGTTAGAAGCAGATGATCTTTAAGGCTCCTTCCAACCCAAACCATTCTGTGGCTCTCTGACACTTGAGGGCCACTGTGCAATGCCATTTCAGCCAGCCATGGCCTTTAGTTTGCCCATACTCACCCTTAGTCAGTGTCTGTATCAGCAGTACTCACAGCTGCTGGGTGACCAGCACCAGGACATTCTTGTTGGGCCAGAGTCATACATTAGCATTCTTGTTGTAATCCTCTAACAAAGGCATGGCTGTGGTTGAGAAATCTGAACAGACCTTTCATAACCATCAGCACGGATGCAACAAGCTATCACACTTTGGGCTAAAGCAGCAATCTAAAGGTTTAACATTTCCTACTCAGGGTCACCCCATCCCACCAGAAACTCACCCCCAGGCACTGCTACCGCCTATTATTGCTGACACATACTGGTCTTACTCAGCTTATGAGGACTTTGCAATTAACAGCATTGAGAGGTTGTCTTTTTTTCCCTCGACGAGTCTGCATGTGACCTCCTCAGCCACCCTACTCACGCACTGGATTTTTCCAGACAGCTTTCTTCCCTTCCTAGTCATCTGCCAGCAGTTTTTTTCTGCAGATGGGTCTCTATAGCTTTACATCCCTAATTGCTGCTGGAGTTAATTCCTTCCCTGCTACACAGGGCTTATTGATCCATCACTCCAGAAAACAGTAATTTTACCCTAGACTGTATTAATCTACTTTGCTTATGAAGATGTCAAGATCCATAATATCTAACTTTTCTATCTCTTTTAGTAGCCCAATTATTACATTAAATAAGAAAATCAGATAGATTTTTCAAGAACAAATCGATGCTTGCTTTTACTCATTTTCCATATATTTGTAGGTTGCTTTGTAATTTGTTCAAGTATCTCCTAAATGAACAAAACAAAATAGGTGGCTTTGTAATTTCCAGAGACCTCTAACATTCCCTCCATCTAACCCCCCAAATTAGGGAGAAGTTCTACACTACAGCCGCTTTAGTTTTCAAGTTTAGGGTTTTTTTGTTCCCCCAAAATGCACCAGAAGTTTGGGCAAGATTTTTAACCATTCCAGAGTGAATTTCATCAGGCTTTGCTAAGTTTAAGTTATTTAATGGCTTTACTGTTTATATATAAATTACTGATTCAGTTGCACATATCATAGGGCATATTTAGATATTGTTTTCAGATTAATGGAAAGATGAATTCCTTATGAAGTTGAGTAAAAGCCTTAAAGCTGTCCTTTGACTACACCGCCATCTACAACTAGCCCAGATCCTTGCGTGCTAACTCCCTCAAGGAAAAGGGCCTATACTGAGAATTACTAGATAAATACTTTCTTCATCTACACTGAAACAGTTTATCCTTGTAAAGTGTTTGATATTGTTGATTTTTTAAAATTGGCTCTTTTGATAACCGCATTTACTCTGCATTCCTGAGCTGCTTACCCAGTAATAAAGCACAATATTACATCCTTTAGGCATTTATAACACTTGGCTTTTTAGAGAAAAAAAACCAACACAGTAGTGCAGCAAATGTTTATTGTAGAGACCTATGTAGCACTATAAATATTCTAATAATACTGTTGAAGACCAACTTCTAATAAAAAGGAATTTTCCACCTTTAGAGATGTTCCTTCAAGAATTTACCCATCTATCCATTTCCATCTTTGAAGATCATTACCCCTTTAAAATATCGAAAGTCGAATATTTCCATTAAAGAAATTGTGAAAATAATATATTTCAAAGTGCTTTTGTATTCTTAAATTTTAATATTATTGATGTTTTCCACTGTTACAGTGCAGAATTGGTTTAAATACATGTACCTGAAAGCACACAGTTCTCACAAGATGTCTTTTACTACATTAAGACCATCCCAGATATATTTATTGATCATAAAGATCTGTTTCTATCTGTTTCTCTGATTTTAAATGTTGTTCTTGTTTCTTTCCCATGTTATGAATATCAAAAATGTCTTCACCAGAGTTTTAGATTATGCTGCAGGATTGATGAACATTGAAATTCACAAAGATGTTTGTGTGCATTAGGATTTTTCCCTTCTTTGCCTCAAAGTTTTTTATTACTCAATTCTCTGAAAATTTTAACAAAATAGTAATTTGGTCTTACATTTTACTCTAAAAAATAACTTGGAACCATTTTTTGTGGTGTTTGTAGTTCTGTTTTAGTGAAATCTACAAATTCCACAGGTATCACAGATTTTTGGGTTTTTATTTACTGGCAAGTTTTAGTAGATGGTATTTTTTAAGAAACATTTGAAATTCATTCGGTGTTATAGGATCAAGTGATGTTCCTTTATAGAAACAGATCTTTATGATCAATAAATATATCTGGGATGGTCTTAATGTAGTAAAAGACATCTTGTGAGAACTGTGTGCTTTCAGGTACATGTATTTAAAACAATTCCTGCACTGTAACAGTGGAAAACTTTACTAATTAGAAGCACATCATGTTTTGGCACAGCATCAATGAATGTCTTTTGTTGGCTATAGGACAATTTAATTATCCTTGGCAGTGGAAGTTGCATTTTCTTGATTAGTACTACTGAAGGTACCTTTGAGAAAAACAGAAGTAACTTGGCACTGACTGCATTTAGAGTGGAACAATAAATGGAACTTTTTTCAGCATAAATACCATTTATTTTTTTAACTTTCTTCCCATTGTTGTCACATAAAACCAAGCCAAGTTTGGGATGAGCAAAGCAGTTAAAACTGATTCGTTAAAACTACAGACAATCTTTTTTTTGAGCTATTAAATAAGGAAAATTTCAGAGAAGACAGTAATGTAGTCCTTGGACTGCCTAGGAGAAAAATTCTCAGTTTCTTAATCAGTATTTTTTTATTACAAGATCTTGTACTCTGGACAACAACTTCAGTATTAAATCATCAGAATCACAGTTTGTAGGTGCTTTAGGTACTAAAATCGTTATGTTAATTGGCATCTTCAGTAGTAATATTATTGAGAATGAGAGGAAGGGTAGCATCTTTACAAACAATTTGATGGGTGAAGGCATGGGTGTTAACATGTTTGAAAAGGGTCTGCACTTTGGGTGGTGGGTTTGTTGCAGAGCCCAGACAGCTTGGCTCCTGAGACAGACAAGTAGGGCTGCACAAGCCTGCACTTCTGAACTTCGGGGTAAAATAGTGGGTCCAAGAGGGGAATATGTGGTAGGCGGTTCTGGAAGGCTGCACCTTCNGGGTGAAGGCATGGGTGTTAACATCTTTGAAAAGGGATGTTTCCACTTTTCCAAAGTTTTCCACTTTGGGTGNGGGTGAAGGCATGGGTGTTAACATGTTTGAAAAGGGTCTGCACTTTGGGTGGTGGGTTTGTTGCAGAGCCCAGACAGCTTGGCTCCTGAAACAGACGAGTAGGTCTGCACAAGACTGCACTTCTGAACTTTGGGGTAAAATAGTGGGTCCAAGAGGGGAATATGTGGTAGGCGGTTCTGGAAGGCTGCACCTTCCCAGTACCTCAGCCAATGGGGAAAGGAAGGTGGCAACCTGCTGCCAGGAGTTTAGGATAAAGGAAGGCTGCCTCCTCCAAAACCAAGAGAAAAAGCCCAGCANGACAGCTTGGCTCCTGAAACAGACGAGTAGGTCTGCACAAGACTGCACTTCTGAACTTTGGGGTAAAATAGTGGGTCCAAGAGGGGAATATGTGGTAGACGGTTCTGGAAGGCTGCACCTTCCCAGTACCTCAGCCAATGGGGAAAGGAAGGTGGCAACATGCTGCCAGGAGTTTAGGATAAAGGAAGGCTGCCTCCTCCAAAACCAAGAGAAAAAGCCCAGCAGGCACGTGCCCCAGTGGACTCTCTCCCTTTATTCGAATAAAGTTGCACGACTCCTCTTCTCCTTTTTGGACATAAACCTCTGGCATTCATGGATTTTCCTGACAAGAACATCTGAAGTAAGCTTTGAGAACATTACTTCCAGCACAGACACAGAAGACATGAACATACTTCCTTAGTTTAAAACATGGTCCAAACTCTCGACGGTGTGCAGCCTACAGGTGCCCTTTTTTTGTTCATGTGACAAAATACAATACAGAAAGTCTCAGAAAATAGGCTTCTCTTCGGGATGGCTTCAAAAAAACCCCAGGACAGATACACTGTTAGTTTTCACTCAGCTGAACTGAAAAAGTTGAACAGAAAAGTTGAACAGATACAAATCCTCATGGGCTAGACCTTGCTAGCCTACAAAGAAAGGGAAGAATGAGAAAGTAGAGAAAAAGAAGCAAACAGAAATCTACTAAACTAAAGCCATAAATATTTAAGAAGTCTATCTCTTTGCTATCTTTTCTTTAGTATCTTTTTCTGTACAAAAAGCTCTCTACTATTTTGGACCTTCTCAAACAAGGAGAAGTGCAGCACACCTCAGCATTTAAACTGACAATGCAGCTTCGCTGTGTGTACTAAGCTGTGTCTTCTCCCACAGACCCATCAAGCTGGCAGAGGAGCATGTGAGTATAGTAGGTTAGCTATTATTCCAGATGAACTAATGTGTTAAATGACTCATAAAATGTTTCTGAAGCAAGAATAAAAATAATCATAAATGTGTTGTCAATATCATAGCATATATCTGAAATGATTCATGTGCAGAAACATTTTCTACTCTGAGAATTCATTCCTATAATGTATAGGATACCTTAGTTATAATCCACCAATAGGTTGGTACTGGAAATTCCAGCTGGTTTTAACATTAGATAATCTCTAAAAAAGTGCAGGACTTTATGTTTTTACATAGTTACTGTGCTACAGAGTCTTAATAGGTTGAGACCTTTGGTTTAAGGAAAAAAACATGGAAAAAAAGATGTCACCATGTAAACTGTTAATTTAAAGTCTCATTCCTGACTCTCGTGATTCAGACCTTACTGAATCTACCAGGCTGCTAGCCTTTGCTGAACTGACCACAATAACCAGGCTCCCAGCTGTCTCTATGTGGCTGCAGAGACCTGGACACAAGGTGCTGGGTATGCAGCCTGCACTGAGAGCACGTGGGGCTGCACGGGTGGGGTCCTGGGCAGAGCCCATCCCACGCTGTCCACGCTTTCATTCTTACTGACATTCCTCTGAAAAGCTGTTTGGTTGTTTCAGGCAGTTTCTGCTTTTATAAGACGTGGGCAGACTGCAGGTCCTGACTATAACCCTAACTGAAATATTTCTGTATTTATGACTAAATATATATATGAATGTCTTTTTTGACAGGGTTGTAAAGCACTATACATCGTAGGACTAAGACCCAATCCCAGGATATTGGTTTTCAAACACATTTTGCACATCCTGAAAAATCCAGTAATAATAGTATGCTATGGTAGTGACACCAGATATATATCATTCATTATTTCTCTTTCAAGCTTATTTCATAAAAACACTTTTATGAAACTCATTCTTCTAACCCCACAACTACAAGTCATATTTAATGTCTTCACTGTTGCGAAAAAGAAAAGATTGGTTTATAGTCTGAAGAAATATCAGTTTTATAAAAGTTATACAGGGATATTTCTTAACAAATTTGCTTTTAAAGGTCCACTGAAATGAATCAAGTATCCAGATTCATGCCAATTATTTCAATGAGTATATTTATATCTATTCAGTATAAAGAAGATAAATTAGCTCCTTCAGCCTACAAAAGTTGTGTATTTATCTAGGACTTATTACTGTAATAAAACACTAATTTAATTCAATTGGCAGCACCGGTAGGATGACTTCATAGTGTGATTCTTCAAGGCACAAACAAAGGATTTTTCAATAGTTTTTATTACTAATTTTTTCTTATTAAAAAAGTATAGTTTTTCAGACCAAAGCATATGATGTTTTGAGATCAAAAGTAGCAGTGAAAATCTTTATGTTTTAATCCCAGTCTAACCAGTTTCCCAAAACTACATGACAGTCACTTTCCTATGTGATAACTACAAAACAAAGAACAGTATTCTTTTTTTTGGGGGGGAAGGAAATGCCTCAGTGAAGAGCCTACAGCTGTATACAATACATTCACTATGAATAAATAACTTCCCTATCCTCTAAGCCCATACAGAAACATGGGATAATTCATTAACTCTGTAAGTTAATAAAATATGCCTCCACTGCTTGTGAAGATGAGAAACACACACAGACCAATTTCTGTATATATGTAAAATTAACATCAGCATGAGAACTGCATAAAGAAGGGGTTTTTTTAAATGAGAAAATGAAATTAGCTCATTGTTCCATGTATAATAAATAATGATCATGCATAGAGATTATGATATTTTACAGAAACTGAAGTCTTAATTTCAGTATTCATGTCCTAGAAAAAACAAATCTGTATGTATAAAATGTGTAACACTTTTTATCAAAAGCGTCATTAATCTTTTTTAAAGAGGAAATATATCCACTGTCTCTGTTTGAGAAATATTTTTTTTTATTATTGTTCTCATTCTAATTTATTGTAATAAAGACCACTATAGTTTGAATTGTAAGTGGTGTAATATGAAGTGCATATTAGAACCCTAGAATTATAAAACATAAAAATAGCTTTAGTGCTGTTGCTTTTCTTAAAGGGCATGTTTTCTAGTTAAATGCTGCATTTATAAGCAAGTGAGCACTTAGCCATCTTAATCCATTTGCATTCTGTTGAGATAAGTTATCAGTAGCTCAGTAATTGAATTTCTTTCTAATTCATATGGAGCCTGCCTGCAGGGGACACATTAACTGCTAGGCCCAAAATGACATAAACTTTACAATGTTCTGCTAGAAATCAAACAACAGAAAGCCAAAACAAACACACAACAAAGCTTTGAGACAACTGAATTTTAATGGGTTTTCAGAGTGAGGGAGGGGTGAGAGTCGTAAGTTTATTCTTCAGATTCAACTTATCCAGTTTACCAAACTGGGTTAAAAGCTGCTTAAACACGTATCAGCGTCAGTATAGACATGACGCTGACTCTAAACCAGAGGTAATTATTCTGAAGATGTGAAAACCAGAAATACTTGAATGGAGCGATGGGTCTGGAATACTCCCCTTTCCTGCGTGGTTTGCCTTCCTAATGGCCAATAAAAGTGAGTCATTGAACATCTTATGTGAGGAATGTATATACAGAAGGATATCTGCCTACACAGACACAGTTCCACAGAAAATGCATATTTCTACAGTATTAAGCCTAAGGTTGCTATTTTCTGAGTGCAGCTACGTAAAACATCTTTGGCAGATAATAAATCATAGACAAACCATGTTAGACTCTCATCTATATTCAGTGTCGCTGACATGTCTCTCACCAGCACTTTGGCATCAATTAATGCTATTTGTGGATCCTGCCTTTGAGCAAACCATCAGTGGAACTGTAAAAGATATATGAGTTCAGCTCCTCCTTTTCTGCTCCCCTCTACACCCACACCCAGGACTCCATCAGCAGCACACTGCACCAAGCAGAAGCCGTAATGTTAAGGCAAACACCCAAAAGCTACCATTGCCACTTTAATTGTGTTATCCTCACCCATCCTCATAGACTCATAGAATGGTTTGGGTTGGGAGGGACCTTAAAGATCACCCAGTTCCAAACCACACTGCCATGGGCAGTGACACCTACCACTACACCAGGTTGCTCAAAACCCCATACAACCCGGCCTTCAACACTTCCAGCAATGGAACTTCTCTGGGCAACCTGTTCCAGTGCCTCACCAAACTCACAGAAAAGAATTTCTTCCTAATATTTAATCTAATCCTACTCTTTGTCAGTTAGAAGCCATTCCCCCTTGTTCTGTTGCTACCTGCCCTTGTAAATAGTCTTTCTCTATCTTTCTTGTAGGCTCCCTTCAGGTACTGAAAGGCTGCAATTAGGTCACCTCAAAACCTTCTCTTTTCCAGGCTGAAAAAACCCAACCCTCTCAGCCTCTTCTTGTAGGAGAGGTCCTCCATTTCTGTGATCATAGCATCCTCTTGACCTGCTCCAACAGGTTCGGTGTCCTTCCTGTGCTGGGACCCCAGAACTGGATGCAGCACTGCAGGTGGGGTCTCACCAGAGCAGAGCAGAGGGTCAGAATCCTCTCCCTCACCCTGCTGCCCACACTGCTCTGGATGCAGCCCAGGATGTGTTTGACTTTCTGGGATGCAAGTGCGCAATGGCCAGGTCATGTCCAGCCTCGCATCCAGCAGTAGCCCCCCAGCCCATTTCCCCTGGGCTGCTCTCAAACTGTTCACCCCTCAGCCTGTGTTGGTACTGGGGGTTGCCCGAACCTAGGTGCAGAACATCACACTTGGTCTTGTTAAACCACATGAGATTCCCATGGGCCCGCTTCTGGAACTTGCCCAGGTCCCTCTGGATGGCACTCTAGTGAGTCCTTCTAGTGTCCTTCTAGACACTAGTGAAGTCCTAGTGAGCACTCTAGTGTCCTTCTAGTGAGTCAACAGCACCACTTAGCTTGGTGTCATCTGCAGATCTGCTGAGGATGCACTCAATCCCTTTGTCTATGTCATTAATGAAGATATTAAATAACACTGGTTCCACTTTGGACCCCTGAGAGACATCACTCGTTACTGGTGTCCATCAGGACTCTGCACTCTTGACCACTACTCTCTGCATGCAACCATCCAATCAATTCCTTATCCACCTAACAGTCTATGCATCATAGTCCAACTCTGTCCAGTTTAGAGAGAGGGATGTTATGGAGGACAGTGTCAAAGGCAATAGAGTCCAGATAAATGACATCTGTAGCCCTTCCCTTGTCCACTGATGATGTCACTCCATCAGAGAAGGCCACTGGGTTGGTCAGGCAGGACTTGGCCTTGGTAAAACTATGCTGGCTATCTTGAATCCCCTCCGTGTCCTTCATGTACCTTAGCACAGCTTCTGGGAGGATCTCTTCCATGATCTTCCCAGGAACAGAAGTGAGGCCAACAGGTCAGTACTCCACAGAGTCCTCCTTTCTACCTTTCTTAAGGATAGGTACAATGTTTCCCTCTTTCCAGTCACCTGGGACTTCACCTGACTGCCATGACTTTTCAAGTATCACGGAGAGTGGCTTGGCAACTGCACCAGCCGTTTCCCTCAGGGTTCTGGGATGCATCTCATTGGGTCCCATAGATTTATGTATGTTCAGGTTCTTCAGGTGGTCATAAATTTGATATTCACTTAAGAGTAAAGACTCCACATGGGTCTCAGCATTCTCATGAAGTTTTCCTGGCTCTAGAAATTTGCCCTGCTTACCACGATCCCCTGATCTGCTGTGGACTACGCCTGCACCAGAGCTGTTCACCTCAGTGAGTGACAGTTCATCCTCACACTAAAGGGATGCAGCTGACTTTATTCCTCCAATGATGGCAATTCAACTTGTTTGAGACTGAGCACAAGATGTTACTGCTGCTGATTCCAAACACAGGATATTGCATAGGGAAGGTTGTTGTCTTTGAACATTATCAAACTCAGGTGGCTTCTAATGGTTTGCAAAGCTCACTTGGACCCACACTGTAACTACACTTCTAACTCCCAATGGCTTATTCCTGGTATTTCCATTTGTTTTTAAGATTAGGTGACAAAATGCCACATTTTGGTTTACCAACCTAGAACTGGGAGTGACTACAGAGAAAATTTAGAAGCTACATTAATTAAAGAGTTCTCCAACATGAAGAATCAGAAGAGAAAGCAGAGGGGCTATTTCTTGGCTTTGATATTTTCTTTAAGCCCACTGAGCACCAGGAAGAAGAGGTGGAGAGACTGTGATCTAAACACATCTCCTAGATGAAATTTGACTGGACTTGATCAATACTTTCACATCAGTAAGCTGTATTGCTTCCAGTAGAACAAAGCAACTTCCCTTAAATACATGGTTCTGGCAACATTTAGATGTTATGGATCAGAGGTGTGCTACATCACTCTAGGATACATCATGACCACCTGTCAACTTCAGTTTTTCTCATTAGTAGTTATCTACAGTTAATAGCAGTTAAAAATAGTGGAGCCCCACTGCTGCTATTCTCTGCAAATTCCTGGCTGAGGTATCTGGAAGTTATTCTCGGCCTGTGCTGCTATTGAATAGCACTGTGATGCGGACAGCGTACACACCCCTGCATTAACTGCAAAAGGGCTTAGAGATGTAGAGCCACGGATCTTTTAATAAAAGCTTCTTTCTCCCTACTTCCTCTGCTACCTCAAGCACTTTTGTCATCTATAACAAAAGCAAATATCTTTATATTTTGTAATAAATGTTCCAAAAAGTCATGGCTTTTCAAGACCCCTAATGTATGTCACCGGTGTTGTTTTTTTTTTTTTTTTATCCCAGTAAATATTTGCAAATGGGAATGTGTTTGATCTGATTCTATTTATTTTTCCTAATTAAAACAGGTGGTAAGCACAGATTTTTTTAGGTGTCAAATGCTGACTTGACTAAAGGGCTGATAGCACCCCTTGCACTGTCTCCAACAAATATTGTTCAATGTCACAGATTCAGGGAAAATGAACTGCAAAGGAAAGTATAGAGGATATGGAAAGTTCCAACACTAAAGATCATAATCCATTAAAGAAAAATGCTTTAGAAACTTTAAGTGCATGGTTCCTGTGAATATATTTTCTTGAATGTAAATCTTTTGTTTTTCCACTTCTGTTGGAAAACAGAGCTGGAGAACACTGAACC
This sequence comes from Oreocharis arfaki, assembly GCA_013398015.1. Taxonomy (NCBI): domain Eukaryota; kingdom Metazoa; phylum Chordata; class Aves; order Passeriformes; family Paramythiidae; genus Oreocharis; species Oreocharis arfaki. The sequence goes on along the minus strand of VZRR01013418.1, from coordinate 63,485 downwards.
TCAAGTTTCTAAGACAACAGTGTTGCCTGTCCGTGAACCTAGACTGAAAACAAATGCTTCTATAAAATTCTATTTCCATAGCCTCTACAGAGTAAATAAGCTGATCCACTGACCTTTCTGCAATATTTTAACTATACATTTGATGTTTATGGTTTAATTTTTCCAGTTCACTGTAACCCAGAATAAACAGTACATTAAGAAATGAAAGATGAAGCACACCCTTTAGAGTAGCAAAGAGCCTCAGTACCAACCCTTATTGCAGCAGAAATGTGAGATAAATGTGAATCGGTGCAAAGGATAGAGCAGTCTACAGAGATCTAACAAATCAGTAAACCAAATTAAAGCTGTTAACTATATATTGATGAGCTGGTTTGTCAGTTATTGTTGAAGCATTGTGGATGAAGAATCACTGAATAAGTTGCTATATCTGAGAATTGGAAAATGAAGCTTGTGGATTTTTATTGCCAGTGACACAAATTTAGTGGTTTGCAATTGATAAATTACACTGCTTTTTCTTTATAATTTCTTTAGTGGCAAAGTCCATAGTTCAGGCTGATCCATTTTAATGAATGGATTCTGCATGACTACAAAGGACCCTAATTTTTTCTTAGACTGATGGCCTGAGCATTACTCATTATACTTGTTTGTTCAATGTGGCTTTGTTTTTCACATCATTTGAATTACCATTCACTTACATTGCTGCTGGAGTTAACCTGCTGCATCTAACAGGTTGCAGATCCATTTGAAATTAATATCCACCCATTTATAGCCTTAATATTCTCCTCTGAATTCTTAGTGGGGGGGGAAAGAGAGAGATTTGTGAATAGGGAGGGAAAGAGAGATCGTATTTTCAGGCCAGCTGTTTTAGTCTGAATAAAGTTGGAGACTAAGAGATTTGAACTAGAGACTAAGTCTCTAGTTGGAGACTAGAATATCAGTACTGATTCTTTTCTTGTTTACATTGACAAAAGCAATAAAGACTGGCAAAACTGGCAAGAGAAAATCCTGGAAATCCTAGTTTTATAAAGGATTTTAGAATATTTCTATGGAAGTGAAAGGGCAGGGATTGACCTAAGAGAGCAATGGGGGCCAGGCATAACATCACCTATAAGAAAGCGTAACTGGCAAAGATTCTCAAACCATGCTGAGTGGGAAACTATTAATATCACTACATGTGCAACCTTTCTAGTGTGAAGCTCAGGGATTCTTAGGAGGGTTGTGGGTCACGCAAAACAGAACCAGATGCACAGCACAGCTTTGGGAGACATTATACAGAAAGGTCTCTCCGATTTTAAACGTCTGTGCAATTCTATGGTGGAGATTAAACAGCACAACAGAAATGGGGAAAATTATGCAGTTGCCAGGCTTTGGCTTGGAAGTCATTAAAGAATCATTAGAAAAAGATACTGTGGAGAAGCTGTTCTTATCTTATCTGTACCGAAGGTTTCAATGAGGAAAAGAAAGACAATATAAAAGACGTATTTTGTGCAGAACTTGAAAATGGGCTCTTTTGAATTTTAATTCCAAACACACGCTATGGAAGTTGCTTTTATGGACTCTAGTGATGACAGAATAAAGGAAGACGTAGGGAAATGAACAATAGGCAGTGAATCCTTTCATAGTGTAATAAGCAACAGTAAAATTAGATTAATTAATTTTGTCATCTATAAAGACTCTGCAAAGAGCACTACGTATTTTCATAACAATATAAACAGGCATAATTGGATACTTACATCCAAATTCACCAATCAGCTTACCCATACTCTCATCAGTTCAAGACACATGAGTAATGTCCAAAATTATCTCACTGTCAGAATCTAAGAAGACTTAATTATGGTTAGGATTAATATCCTGTGAGAGCAACAGTATGTGTATGTGTTTCTCAAAGTCCTGTTTTGTTATAGAATAGATTGAAACAGGCAAAAGAAAGCTAGAACTGAGAATTTCTGAGGAAATCAAAATCTAATCACAAACAATAAAAATTAGAAATCAATTTGAATGTGTAGAAAATAGTCCTTCAATGCTTAAGGATAAAGATATCAAGACATAAAATCATCAAGAGGAGACAATTAGAGACATGGCAAAGGTGACATAATTTCAACCACTCAGAGTATAAACAACTAGATAGTTCTTGTTTGTAAGAAAACACGAGTCAACTTGCAAAGAGACAGTGTATTTTACACACCAAGCCTTTCGATGGAGAATAAAATTGTGAAGAAATCCAAAACCCCATCTCAACACTCAGAACACAAAAGCAGGTGTTGAAAATTTCTTTCAGGGAATTATGAAAAGAGGGAGAAATAAATAGAGTCAAAGAAATACTTTTAAACAAATAACTTCCATAATATAGAGCTTCAGAAAAATTTCCTGAGGTCATGGTAGGAGGAAGTCCTACCACCACTTTTGAGAAAAGGGGGGAAAAGTGAAATGTAACTACTGTGACATGTCCCATCTCATTATGTTCTACAGAGTTTCAACCTGACACTTTTTAAAAGACACTTCTTGTATAGCTAGCTTGGGAAAGTATCAGCTGGATTCCACACAGACAGCCAACCAGAGATCAAGTGGTTTCAGTTCCAGAAGTACCTGGTAGAAGATGTGAAGCTATGTGAAACATATTTTCTCAAAAATTAAAAAAAAATAGCTTACTTTTACAGATTTTAAAATGGTCTCCAGGTTGAAATGATAAAATTTAGGAGCATAGTAAAATTTCTAGGAACAACTGTATGTCAGTATAGAAAAAAATCTCTTCCACATCCTCTTAAAGTAATTTTGGATTAAGCACATTGTCTCTACTTTTCTTAGTATATCCTCACAGAAAAAGGTAAGACTATTGATATCAGCTTGTTAAGCAGTTTAAATCCTAAAACATCTTGTTTTCTGGTAACAGTTTGATATGAGAACAAAGAAACTAATGGATATTAATCAATTTTTACTTACTTTGAAAGTAAAAGTTACTTTCCATGAAGATTATTTTTTATCTGGAACACCTGAGGAAATACAACTTCAGTTTTAAGAAACTTTCTGTTTTATACTGGCATGGGAAGGGGGAAGTAAATAAAAGGTAAGAAAAGCTCCTGAAATGGTTATGAAATTGACATATTAAGAAGAATTTTGTAAAAAGGAAAGAATAGGAGGTGGACAAGAAAGGCATGCTTTAAATACAGACGTGAGAATTTAGGTGGGAGAGGTATGTACTTAAAATACGAGACTGACAGGAGAAACACACATTGTAGATGTGGTGCTTAGAGATATGATCCACTGCTGGTGGGCCAGCACTGCTAGGTTAATCGTTGGGCTTGATGATCTTGGAAGTCTTTTCCAACTTTAATGATTCTCTAATCCTCTGATTTTGTATAAAACACAACCTAATAGCACTAGTGTAAACAACAGTGAAAATCATATTACAATAAATTAAGGCAAGTTAGCCATGGTATCTTCTGTTTAGATTACCAACCTGAATCTGTTACAATGTGACAGACAGTCCTCCAGATAGACAGGTCACACTTGCATTAACACACCTCCCTGGTCATTGAAGCAAAATAATTTCACCAAAAAATACTAAAACTAAACTAACAATAATATATTCCAGTGTTGAAAAACATACTGTAACCAAGTCATGAATCTTTATAAGGGTCTTTAAGTAACATTATCATTTTTAGACAGATGTTACACATGTAGTCAAGGTAACAATGTACACATAAACACCAAAGAAGCCATTTCTGCGTCAAGTGAGCTCCCAGTGACCCTAAAGTAAGTCAGCGTGCAGAGTACTGCTTGCAGAATACCAGAAGCCTTGGAAGCACAAAGCATAAGCACAGGATGAAACCCGGGGGGCTAAGACTGTGAGCACAGATGGTTACATCTTGATCAGTCTGAGTGCAACCTGGGCCCGGACTGGATTTAGAGCAGAACAGAAGTAATGCTCATGGCTCAATTGTGCTCATGAAGCCATTAGCAGGTTCTCAGAAGGGTGTATATCCTGAGCAGAAGTGAGACAAAACAGGAATCTCCAGCTCAAGGAGCCTATATTGATTGCAGAATGGTGAGGGAGAACAAGAACTTTCTTTTAAATTCTTTGCCACTGACTGTGCAGGGATCACATGACCCAGTCACACCTAGAGCTGCATATCAGACTACGAAAATTGTCCATGACTGATCATCTGCAACAAAACCTACTGCTTGTGCTGGCTCCAAACTGTATAATCAGGCATGCAGAGCAGATCTCTCTGCTAACATGTGCTGTACTACTATGTATGCAAATATTGTCTTATTATTACTGAAGGGAAAAGCGTTTTCACTTTTGGTCCAAGGTCTTGATTATGTTAGACCTGTCTGGTTATTCACTTTTGAGGACTGGCTGTTAAAGACAAATGCAAGAGTAAGGTTGTAATTTTTCTTTCTATTTTTGAGAAGCTAGCTTTCAGTGCTCCGATAATCTGAAGGTATTGAAGACTGAAAAGTCCAGCCTGTTATTTCACTGGAAATAAGTAATTACTGTCTAATGCTGTTCGGTAAAAATCATATTAAGACAACATAGGAGTAGTTTCTTACACTAATGTTGAAGTATATATTGTATTATATGCTCAACCATACCTTCTCCTTAAAACTCTCCTTAAAAAGGTTATTTTTGCTTCAGATACTGCCTCCTTGAACTGTGACAGCAAAATTCATTTTGCCAGCATTTAAGGTTATTTGGAAAAGCTATTTTTGGTACAGAGAGCTCAAGAAAAGGTGCAGCTCATCTTGTTCAAAATTTCCTCCAAAACTCTTTTAACCTGGTCTATCTCAAAAGCAGCTTATCTCAGTAACTGGAAAAATAGGTTATTTGAAATATGTGTTGATGTTTAGCATATAGGGCATTCTTCAGAGGAAAGAAAGTTTCTACAAGAAGTTACTAAGTAGTAAACCAGAACTGTCAGTTATCAGACACCAATATCGCATATCAGTATTCGAACTTCCAAGCTCAAGCAGAAAGGCAACGTGTCAGAGCAATGCCTCATCTCTCACTGTGAGCTATGTGCAATCCTTCTGGCATTTTAAAAAGCTGATTTGTTTGATTACCTAGATTACATACATTTTTTGTACCAGGAGATGATAGCTCGCTTATGTACCATTAAGAAAGGCACTTAGACCCTGCAGGAAAGAATCCCTTAAAATGCCATTTATTGGAGCTAAAACTATAAAGAAATAGAGGATAGTATAGACAACCCTAAGGGCATGCAGATGCTGGAAACCCTGAGGTGGGCAGCACTGAACAGATGTCCAGCGAGGGCATGGCATGCTGTGCAGATCTCATCCACGCTAAGGCAATCTCATTTCAGTCTTTTGCGCTCTTATAGGATTTTCTTTAGAGAAAAAATTCCAGTTGTCTTTTCTACTATCAAACAAAAAGCATCTCGCTTGATACCTTGCTGCTGCATAATGACCAGCACTGGGTGGGAGCTGTGTACAGACCGAGTTCATGCTGTGGCCAAGGGACATGCAAAGCCCAACAATGGCTTGGTGTCCACGCTGTACATTTGGCAGAGCACAGCACGGGGCCGCACCTACACAGACTCATTGGGACAGGGATCACCGACTCCTCACTGCACAATGGCCTCCAGCCAGGATCACAGCAACAGGAATTACTCATTTTGAATGAAAATAGAAAGGAGGAATAACCTTTTTGGACACGTGGTCTTCACTGACTTGACCAAAGTTAGACAACTAGTGTTAGAAAAGTCTAAGTCTAGAAAAGCAGTTCCTTGGTTTGCATTTTACAAGAATATAGCAGAAATAATTTTTTTGCACTTATTTCAACAACAGAGTAGTTTGACATTTTTATATGCTTACAGGTGTGTAAAAAACTAAACAAATAAACAAACAAAAACATAAGAAAAACCTTTGCCTTAGAAAGTACACTCCAGAGTACTTAGATATTTATCATGTTACCATTTTTTATCATGTTACCTTAGTCAAGCTGATTCATACTTAGTTATCTGAACTTAAATAGGAACACAAACTATAGTCCAGGCAGGTAGAGCAGACTATTTCTTTTATTTATTCCACTATGATCAGATAATTAAAAAAAAAAATACTCGTAGAAGCAGTTTGACTTCAACCTTATTCTTGATAGTTCACATGAAAACACACATTCAGGCTTTTTTTTTGTGATATATTATCTGCTTGGGAAGGTGAGAATTTCATGGTTCTGATCTAGTTTTCTCAGTTCTTTAAGCCAGAAAATACTGAATAATTTTATATACTGTGGAATGGCTCAAATCATTGACTTGAGAGGTCCTCTTTAGCTGTGCAACACTGATATGAAAAGTGTCTTCTTGATTTTCTTGCTGAAACGTATTTGTGGTAGAGAGACTTTACACAGCTCTACAGTTTATGAATTACTGCACTGTTTCCATGGATACTTCTCTTCTCAATGCAGGCACAAGTAGTATCATTAAAGTGAAAGTTGAACTTCTCCAACAACATCATAACAAGACGTTTTCATACTCTGACACCCCCATGATTAAATTTGAATAAACTACTTGAAATGGAAAGGAAGTTTTCAGAATGTTAAATTAAAGCCGATAAAAAAAGCTATCTTTCTCCCCACCTTCAAGCAACTAATTTGCTTCAACTTATGGTCTGTAGCAATCTTTAAGTAATGGTTCTACCTAGGAAAGATGATTCACAAAGGTAGAACTGTATTATTGTACCTCTGTGATTTTTTTTAATCTACCTGCTTAATGTACTTTGTCTTATTCGGCATTAGTTATGTAACTGCATACACATCGAGCAGCTGAGCTGACTATTTCCCTAGCTCAGAATAATCCTTTGCTGCTATAAAATTTTCCTAATCACTTCTCTCTAAAGCTGTCAGTGCCAGGAAGGAGCGCTGCCAGCAGACCTTTTAAGAAGAGCGTGACGCAATGTGCTGATCTCTGACACGGCAAAGCAGTTCTGACTGGCGCCATCCAGGGTGGCCCTTCAAGCTGTTGAGGGTATAAATATCTCAGCCTCTCCTCTGTTTTCCTACTTGCTAGCAGAAGCTATTCACAAATGAGAAGGATGTCCCACATGTATGGGAAGAGGGTTGGTTTCATCTTCCAGCTGCCAGTCCTGGACACCCACCCCACACTCTGAGATAGGTTTTACCTCTTCCAGTGCCCACATCCAGCAGTCCATGTTTTGCAGCCAGACACGTGGACATAAACCCTATATTGTCACAGTATCTACATACTTTTGTTGTCAGAAGTGAGTTTTCATGGAGGAAAAAGGCTGGAGAACAATAAGGAATTGTGACTGCACGTTAAGGGAATGGTGAGCTGACCTGAAAAATATAAAGTGCTGCAAATGAAGTGATGGGTGCTTAACATGATGATTGATAAACCGCTAGATAATAGAGTAATGAGCAACATGTGTATTATCTGGCAGTGAATTAGCATGGATCCACATAAAGACACCAGCCATATTGCATAATGAGGATGTTGAAAAACATTATTTATATAGCGTTTGAAGATGTCTCGTGAACTGAATGCCAAAGTGCTGCTCTAACACCTAGAGCCTAAATATCTCTCTGACTTTCGGCTAAATCAGTTAGTAAGTCAATAAAAGTATGAATGTTTTATAGCAGGCAACAACCTTCAGGAAATAAATGGTGCATGATACAAAGACCTGTCAAATTTAACTGATTAAAGATGCTTAGGCACAAGGAACCCATGGGCTCATTTCTTGGAGCTTTGTCTGCTGGAGAGCTGGACTTTACCAAATGTTCTTTTGATATTGGTAGGTAGTGTTTTCCTTTTATTTGCCATTATTGCTGAATAAAGATGCTTACATATAAAATCCAGACTTCAGCTGTAGTCCCTACAATACCCAGCTATCATTATGAACCTAGGGAGAGACAAGATCTGTTTAGAGTAATGCACCATATTCCAGAGGAAAATACAGAACACTTTTCAAAGGAAAGCTTGTACAGGATAAAATTGTTGTGTTTTTTTAATCAGGAGTTCATTTTCGGTTTTCTCTCATTTTAGTTTTCCTTCTGGTTTGTTTTTTTCTGTTCCTTATCAAACCAGCTTGATAATGACTCCAAATCTCTTGTTGGACTGTCAATGATACAAAGATTTCTCTTCACTGCTGACTTGATACATCAGCCTCCATTCTGTTTTTCCAAGTCTCTTTAAACTGACAGTAGACTGGCGGCCTTTTTCTCTGAGCATGAGGTAATGTGTTAGGAGCAGTCTTCAGGCACTTAGCCCTGTGTATGCTGGGTCAGGCATTCATCAAACTGCCTGGCTATATTGACTTGAGAGCACCATAATGACCTACCTTAACTACATACATGGTCTCACAGCATCACTGGAGAGAAGTGTATAAAATTCATTCTCCAACAGGTCAGTTGAAGGTGTGATACTACTTTTTTTTTAAATTTCTGTTCTTCCAGCAAGCACATGACTGATGTTCTGCCTGACACTGCTGTGACCACAATCTTTAATTCCCAGTAGTTCCTCCCCTCCCTAAAACTAACAGAACTTGCTAACTTGGATAATAGAAATGGCAAGACACAATCAAAACATGGCTCCAGCACTCTGGAATAAATAAGATCTATCTGACTCATGCTCAGTATTTGAGAGGTGTGTGTCTTTCCTTGAGAAAGAAATCAGTATAAAAAATCTAAGGGGGAAAAATTAACAAACAATACCATGCTGTCTAATGCTACTCTTCCCCTTCTCAATAATAAATTAAAATATAAGTAATTGCTTTAAAAGTACTTCCAGTTCAACCTCTGCAGCATTTCCTGTTACCTTTAATGCAATTTTGAATAGGTTTTTCTCTTCTATGCTTTTTCCCCTTACACTGTTACTTTGTCACTTTCTGAGATCCTCAGTATCCTGTGCAAAAGTTTGATCAAGTATCTGTTGAACATCTGCTCCCTTCCACAAACCAGAGCTGTTGCTGTTCTGTTCTCAGGTGTTTTCAATAGTCCACAGCTTATCAGTTATAAATTCAAAGAAAAGCTATTCAACGAGTTAGTACAGAAAAGACGGACCAGATACACAGCCAGAACCTCTGACAACATATTTTTCTCTCTTTCATACTTCTGATGTTTTCTGTGAGAAAACTAAAGCTTTGAAGAAACAAATTTGAAACTAAATAGTGGAAGAAGTAGTTATAGATTAATTTAATATAAAATGCCATTGGCATTTATTGCTTTCTTAATTTTTATATAATACTTATGTCACCAATATAATGACTTAGTATCTTGAGTTTGATGTTGATTTCACCTGAGTGTCCAGACTGATCTATTGATTTTCACCCAAAGTGTCACATTTCTAGACAGTGTATCTCTTTGTGTTCATCTGTACATGAGGACTGTTAAAGGTTTCACCTGTTAAGATTTACAAATATAGAAAACTAGATCTTCTCCTTCACCATTGGTTGTTTTGGTACTGGCTTTAACAGACTGTCAACAACAAGGCATCAGCCTTTACAGTCAGATGACTGTGAAAAGATAAGTTTACCTATCCCCCCTTTTAAGAACTGTAAATAGTATGTGATGTAACATAAAATCAAATCTCTCAGTAAATGAAACTGAAAAATAGAGATTGTATTACCTCCTGAAGTGGAGGTAAATGAATAAACAACGCTTGACAACCTCACTGGTGGTAGAATTATTCTGCTTCTTACAAAGCATCGTCCTGTCACTGCTAGGATAGCACTGGACCATGCAATCTTGCCTTTAGGCCAGTCCCATCTGGAAAATCTCCCTTTCAACACAAACAAGCCGTATGCAGCTCTCATAAACATACAGATTTCAAAGTGCCAAAATGTTTAATGAAGGACTATGATTTTCCAGGGATCCTGTGTAGGTTTGGATCCTGTGTAGATATGAAGTACATTGTAGATTCAAGAGTCCTTTGAGAGTTAAAGAAAATTCCATCCTGCAGACTCAAGACTTCTAGGAACCGTTTCAAAAGCTTCACTTGATCATGATAGCACTCTCCACATCAGGGTTCATGCAAAATAAGGCACATGTCACTGTCGCCTCTCAGAAATTAAAAGGAACAGTAGTTAATAGTAATAATGCTTCTAAGATTTTAATAATTCAGAAGGGCTGAATTTGCAGTGTTTACTCCAGCTTTGTTGTAATCATGATATCTGTAAATAATAATTAGGCACTGGGCTTAGACCTGAATATTGCCTCATCTTTCTTTGCAACTTAATGATGTAATTATATTCTAATACATGTACTATATGCAAATTGTGCTCTACTTTAGATAATACACTTGATAAAGCCAGGATCCATGAATACAATCCTTTCCACTAAGCCACCAGCTGGTCTTCTAAAAGAGAGGCTGGAAAGCATCAAGTATTTTCAACTCCAGTCATTCCAAACTAAGATTTCTCTCTCTTTTTGAAACTTTATCTCAGAGGTCAGGCTTCTGGTTCAGCTAAACTGAATGTTCTTCTACTGCTATCAGCAGCATCATTTTTCCAGACATTATCAATGGCTGCAAGAAAATGTTCCATAAATTCTTATTCCTTTAGAATATGATGTTTCCAAGGTAACTGTACCCAGAAGATCTACTAATAGCAAAAATTGGAAAATAATGTAACTTCTATTTTAGAATCACTTTTCTAAAGGGAAGAGGAATTGTATTCCCACAAACTTTTTCCTTCGTAACTCTGTCAGTCTCTCTGACAAAATCAAAGAATTCAAAATTTAATGCTGAGACTTTATATAGAATCATGTTGGCAACAGATAGAGAGGATGTATGGGGATGTACTGTATTACAGTGTTAGGAGTTAGCTCAGAAGAAAAAATTGGGCAAAACTTAGTTATGTTTTATAGATGGTCAAAATGCTTCAGATAAAATGAGATCCAGCACTAACTTCTCTCCAACTCTCAAACCAAACTGGCACACATCTCTTTTTTTTAATAAAGTTTAGTTTTTAATTTTTGTTAGAAATGGTTTTAAAAGTGCTAGAGAATATTTCAGTAGAACATTGTAAACCAAGATGGAAAATAAAATATATTCAGAAGTCTATCACTCAACCTTATGAAGTTTGTGTTAGACTGCCTCATGAGAGCTTAAGACCATCACATCATGCAAGATTTCCAGCAGGGTTAACTCTCCTATGGTGCTCAAAGGCACACACAAACTAAACAAATTGCAAATCCAATTACTTACACAAACATTTACTCAGTTGCTTTAGGGAAACATGACTTTTTATGCATACAGGCACAGTGTTCATCTTATACTACAAGTCTTTAAATACAGCCTAATACAAATACTTAGGTTTTGTTAAAACGGCAGAGGTCCTTAGATCTGAGGTTTTTGGGGAACCCATGCTAGTAAGCAACTTAAATTTTTGGTACAAAAAATGATCATATTTTTTAGTGAAATACTAACAGAAGATTAAAATGAAGTATGTACTGCAAAATATTGTTAATAACTTCTATGTCAATGACGGACCACAATTTAAAAAAAAATATATATATATATTACTACTCTCTGCAAAAGGAAGGCGGAAGAAATCCAACAGCAGAATTCTTAGAAGTGCACTGGACTACATTTCTTTGCACATCAGGGCTGTGGGAGCTAAACGGATCTCAGCAGAAAGAAGAAAATTGTCTACTGGTCTTATATCACTTGATTCGTCTGAGTTTCTGATACAGAAATATTTAAGTACGCTAAGATGGGATATCTTAGTTGCTAGCTATTACCACAACTGTTGTCTGAAATATCTATCTAAAGCTGATAATAAGATAAACTGGAATCAGATTTTTATTTCAGCCAGAAGCATGAACACATAGCCCAACATCTATGGGAGTCCTGTGTACCTATTATGTGACAAGAAGAAGCATTAAGTTGTTAAAGGAAATATTTAACAGCTAAAACAACATTCTTTTTCAGTTTTACTCATTCCCTCTTCACTCTGATCAACTGCTACTTACTGTTTGCCTAAAATGAAACTTTCCAACAGAGATCTTCATGGCAGGTGAAGAGGAGCCAAGGACCAGCCAGAGTCAGGCTGTTGGAGTTACCTCAACGATGGTAAACTGCAGTTCAGAGTTCTTCGTAACACAGAGGGGAAAACAAGCCCCATTTTGATGCCAGCCCTGGCCATGTATCTGCACCATGACATAATGCTGTGCCCAGTCACTCAGCACTGCTGCATTAAGTGCAGCGCAGGAGGCCTGTCATTTAAACACTGGAACAAACTGCTGAGTCTAAGCCACCGTGCAATGAGAATTATCACTTTTCAGCCAAGGCATTACACTGAACAGCCTAAACAGAAACTATCACCAAGCTAGGCAGAACATGAGGCATTTCATATGAAAGGAGTTGAAAGGCATACCACGTTTGACTCATAAAGACCCTTCTTGACAGACTAAATTTTACTACTTTCACCTGATTCCCTGGACTCTGACTATGGGTGATCCAGGTCTTTCCAAGAGTATGGCATAAAATTAGTGGAGCAAAAGTTGAAGAAAATGATGCAGTATTACATTTTTGAACTACAGAGAGTTTCAGTAAAAACCCTAAGAAAGTAACATATTCAGTCAGACATGATACACAGATGAGGAAAATTTATTAGTGCATAAGCTAGAGGGCTAAACGTTTGCATCTCAGATTCTTATGAAAACATTGGTGCTGCAAAGGCAATGCACAAGGCCACATGATCAGAGCAGCAGTGAGTAGGAGGGTTGCAATGCTAGCTGCTCTTTGTTGTGGTCTGCAGGAACAATAATATGATTTATACTAACATCATGGACTAGCATGAGGATTAAACCCTTTTTAAATAACCAAAGGACATAAATAAATAAAGGAAAAATGCAGTAAAAAAACATTGATTAATTGGTAGCCTGTGATTTTAAGCATAAGTAAAAAAAGAGTTAAAACACATGGCAAAAGGGTGAAAGGAAGTGGGAGAGAAAGAAGGCAGGAAGAAGAACTAACAGACTTGAGGCTGGAGCTGGAACTTCACATACTTATCCATCAAACTGGGATGTTCACACATATCCCGTGAGGTGGTGTGTGCCACATAAAGACCACAGACTAATGTACAGAAATTCCTCAGGGCATATCTCATCAGGGATGCTGAGTCTCTGTGATCAGCATGCTCCATGATCAGGACGTGACTGTTGTAACTGGCAATCAACTCCACAGGTAATCGACACATCATAAAAGCTCCTTTGCTACATTCAAGCTTGCAGTCATCCTCCTTGCACTCAGATTAGGGGAAAATTGAGCTCTTGCTACACATCTGTAAGTCATACTTGGTTTTACTCCTTCTATGGTGATCCCTGTTTTCTCCCTTCAAAGCCCGGCTCCAAAACAGAACAGTGCCTCAACAAGTTCCCTCAGGAGCATTGCCAAACTATGATGCCCCTGTGCATGTACATGATTTCACTGGAAGGGTAAGAACTGTTTGAGACAAATGCACCAGCAATTCACATGGGGACCTAATACCATACTACTACATTATTTAAACATCATGATATCTAGCTTTCCTTCTCATTGTAACTCAAAGGAATTAAACTCATAATCCTTTACCCATTCTGACACTTACATGTTTTTCCTGAGTTGTTACCTTTGATCTTGAGCCTAGAAGAGTTTCTAATTCCTATCACTCTTTTCAAATATACCTTAAAATCCATCTACCACTTGTTCATTTTGCTGCCTCTATCCCCCTTGAAATTCTTCATGGTCTTCCCTAATCCAAACAATTAGCAACTATCCATTACCAACTCTCTCATCAGAGATAATGTACTTTCCAGCTAATTAATACACAACCTTAACCTCTTGAAATCCATCAAGCTCTAACAAGGTTGTATGCAAATTGCTTAAATTACTGCAGCCATCAAGCTCCTTTAACATAAGCTAGAAATAGGATCAGTTGGAACTTACATTTTCTCTTTTATGAAAGTAGCAGCATTTTGCAAACTGGATCTTAATCCAATAATTAAAATCCAAATCTTTGAAGAGTAACTCTGAAAGCATACAGGTGTGCATAAGCACATGCTATTAAAACCAAACACTTGTAATTCTATTTCTACTAAAAAACTGCAAAGAACAAAGATCTCCTGCAGAGATTTTGTCCAGAATCATCATGAATAGAGCAAACAGGGCCCCCAAGAGGCCATCTAGTTCATTCTGTTGTTCCTCGTGTTTTGCAACTGCCTTTTGCATGCTCAAAACTCGTCTCCTGTGTTTCCTCATTCTCTTTTTTTTTCCCCTTTGTTAAATCACTCCAGACAGTCTGCCCACTGTTTAATTTCTCTGCTCTTCCCCACACACTCCGTGGTGTGTTGCCTCAAATGGGCTTCACTCTTAGTGGTATCTCTACCTCACCCAGCTGAACAGAGAAGAAAACAATTTCTTGTTGCAGGCATTCCTTTGGTTGTGCCCGTCGCTTACTACAGTGTATTACAGATGCTGTTGGCTTAATCAGACTAGCTAGAAACTTCATGCCCTTTCCCACAAAACTTGGCACTTGTTCTCCAAATAAGAACTTCAGTAGCTGATTACCACTGCTTAAATGGGAGACTGCACTTATCCATATTACATTAATCCAGTGTCATCAATTTTTTTTCTTATGATTTTCCAAGAATATTTCAAACTCAAGCCCGGTCCTCTAATGTGTTTACACCTTTAGCAAGCATAGTCTTTATTCTATTATTTATGTCTTTCTTACGGGCCTAAAAATGACTCTTCCAGAACGCACTGGATGTATTATTTTTTTGCAGTAAACCACTGATTCTTTTGAGTACAGTCAATCAATGAGTTTTACATTTACCTTCTAATAGTTTAACCTACAATATGTTTCCCTATCTTACTTATGAAGATGTCAAAAGAGCCAGACATCTCTTACTACATTCAAAATGAACGATTTCTGTGGCTTTGTAACTCACAACTTGGCCTGTTAATCTGTCAAAAAGGAAGTTAGCTGGTTTTTGACAACTCTATGTTCCCTGGTGTTGGTTTCTTTGCAACCCTCCATGTGCTTGCAAATACTCTAATTATTTCTAGATATTGAAGTTGAGCGGTTTGATGTAGAATTTCTGACCTTGGCTGTCCCTTCCACTCCTGTGTTTCCCTCAAGTATTGGAATACTTCCACTTTTCATCTTTGGAAGATAAAATCCTCAAAGACAACAGCTGACAGTTTTGAGAAGGCATCAGTCATTTCTTTCAGCTGATCATGCCCAATGTATGACATGTCATCAGCCTTCCCATTGTGTGTTATTTGTCATGTCTCATACTTTGATAACAGCCACCACCATAAAAACTATAGGGTTTTTTATGTTATACACATTTTTAAACTCTGAATCTACCAATATCAGTTCCTAATGGATTTTTCATTTTGAGAAATAAAACAAAGTAATGTACTTTGAGATTAATTCCGCTCTTTCCATTTAACATTAATTAATCCCCCTACTGTCTTCACGTGTATGTAATAAAAGAGGTACTCAGAGACACTGAGAATAAGACAAAGGAGACAGAATTTTCTAATCTTTAGATCAATTTAGGGCCATGAAAGGTATTTGAGGGGATTTTTTTCTGAAAAAAATACTGCAGTAGTTTCTCCCTTTGTTAGGGCAGAAGGCTGGAGTAGAAAGGTCAGTAGCATCCCTAGGGTGAAGCACAGACAGTCAGAAGAACCACCCAAACAGAGTCATTAGGCCTGATACGCTGAGACATAATTTTGGGACTGACAGGGACCTTATGGTTCTTCTCACCTTCCTGATTTCCTGACAGAAATGAGACCAGCCCATCCACCTTCCGCCACCTTCCTGACAATCACCACTACAACCTCATGTTCTTTCTTTGTACCCAGTAATGATTCCTACAGACACTGAAAGGGAGCAATTCCTGGCATGACTGGATACTTAGTAAGAGCAGAACTGTGGGAGGATGTTCCATGAAGACTCTTGCACTAGAGCCTAATCCTGGACTCTTGGCCCTTGGGGTTAAAGTTACGTGGCCTGTGACACACCACTAACATTTAGATTTACTTAAAGAAAAAAACACCAAGTGTAGAAAACTCATGAAAAGGTACAAAGATGTTACTGCACTGCAACATCAGAAAATTCTTTTTAGAGCATTCAGTATCCATGCAGAATTCAAAACGCAACCTAATAATTTAGGGTTTGTTTTCAGCGAATACAGAATTTGAGGTGGTGAGCAAAGTAATCACTGAGTCTATGGAAATACTATGCAAAAAACTACAATACCCATTTTTTCTTTGATATTTATGATTATAGAATCACAGACTCATAGAATGGGTTGGGTTGGAAGGGACCATAAAGACCATCCAGTTCCAATGCCCCTGCCATGGGCAGGGACACCTTCCACTAGAGAAGGCTGCTCAGAGCCCCATCCAACCTGGTCTCGAACACTTCCAGGGATGGGACATCCACATCTTCACTGGGCAACTGTTCTAGTGCCTCACCACACTCACAGCAAAGAAATTCTTACCCATATCTACTCTAAGCCCACTCTTGTCAGTTTACAGCCGTTCCACTTCGTCCTATCACTACAAGCCCATGTAAAAAGGCCTTCACCACCTTTCTTGTGGCCCTCTCTAAGTATTGGAAGTCTGCTGTGATAACTCTGAATGCATTCATTATATGCAAATATTCACTTTCTAGTTTACTCAAAGAGTTAGTTATGCTCTCTGCATTTACTTCTCACTTTTGGTATTTAATGCTTTTTGATTATGGTGTGCAAGTGATCCTTTAAGCCATATGGATTTTCATCCCTGACTGGATGACTGAAACATGTAAACAGAATCTTCTAACCTTTAAACAAAACAGAAGCTTTTAAAACTAAAAAAAAAAAAAAAAAAAGACAAAAAATCCCTAGACAAGTGACACAAATTCAGATTATTCTGAGATTTTTTGCCATTGCTATGATACAAAAACAAAACAGCTCATCTGCATTAAATGAATAAGTAGAAGCCAGAGCAAACCCTGTTTTCTGGCATTTTTATTAGTTTTTTACTAAAACGCACCCTATGTCACATAAAGACTTACCTGTATAGTACTAATAGCACTCTTACACTCCTGAGACACGCAAGAGATGAAGGAATACATACTTCAGCATACTGCTTACGGAGAACTTATGAAGATCATTTGGGATTCCAGAAAGCTAATTTAAAAAGCAGAAGGATGAATAATTGAGATTTTAAAAGTACAATCCGTGTTTCTTGCACTTTGGATTGTATCTTGATTTCTGTTAAGACTGAGCATCTAATTAAAAGCAGAACTTCACCCTGCCAGAGGACCTCAAACATTTCATTATTATCTAGAATTTTACCAAAGTGTGGAGGATACCTTCTAACTTTTTCATTTTTAAAATGGTATACAAAATACATTTTCAAAGGAGTATTTTTAATAAAACCAGAGGAGAAAAACCTCTTGAGTCTTCTGCATCACACTTACACCTACCTGCCCTTTATATCTTCTTTTGATACGATATAGACTAGGAGGACTGTAATTCCAACATTTCTTTCCATCGATAGAAATTATTTTCAGCTTTCATACATATTTTTGTTTGGCTATTCAGCCCCAGTGAAGTTAGAATGAGTCATTCCTACCAAGATTCTTTCTTAATGCATCATTAAATACATCACACAAAATCAAACCCACATAATGTAATTGTTGGAGGGACTGGATTGAAGGCAGCATCCTGTCAGAAGTTATAAAAAGGGTTGAGTGTGACAGTAAAGTAGGACAGCAACAGAGAAAGAAAGACTGAAAAGGGAAAATGAACATTATTATCACTGCAAGATCTGAAGAGCACTGTGAGGTTTAGAAGCTTTCTATGACCTGTTAAATCTTTTCAATAAAAAGAAAGTGAGCAGGGCATTCTTGTTAACCTGTTAGCTATGCATACTATTGTGGTGAAGAAGTGTGAAACAACAATAAATGAAATTTGTCTGTATTATTCTCTCAGGTTCCACTGAGGAAGAAACAGCGACCGAGGTAATACAGAGTATGGTAAAGATGGTTTACAGCAGTGTATTACAGTTACAGATCATGCCACTGTCATTTAAAATTAAAATCTTTAAAAGTCTATACTTTAAAATGCTACACTGCCAGTAAAATACATGAGTTGCCTCTTCTACAGACAGCACAGATACTTTTCACTTTTTCATAATACATAGCTCTGGCCTCACACACGTTAATTACAACTTCTGAGGCCAGATAGCAAACACTTCTTTTAAAATATTACAGTAATCTTTTCTGCTTGCCATAGAGCTTATCCATCAGCTGAAAAGCTGCTTTATTTTTTAAGGAACTCTTTCAGCCCATATTGAAGTCAAAAGTCAGACTGGCAATGGGAACTAACTTGGGATCTTAATAACATTTTAACCCTTGGCACAACCCCAGCTGATGATGTGCTTCAAGGGTCTAGACTTAACACTGATTTCATTTTTGTCTCCTTTGAAAGAAGTGAGCAGGTAGAAAGTATCTTTTGACATGTTTGTCTAAAGTCTAAGGACTATGGCTGACAGCTTCATTCCTGAAGCACAATAGAATGTCTTGACTGAAGGAAAAAAGCCTACCTGTGCATGACTTATTTTGAGTCAGCCTGAGGCTAAGGAGCAAACTTCTACAAGCACCAAGAAATGGCTCTAATCTTCCCAACCTCCATCTTTCAAAATAAAGACATTCTGCTATAACTTTGCCTCTGGGAACATGTGCTTTCAGAAATGCATGTGTTAAAAATACAGGCCCCTGTCAAAACAAAGATTTACTCAAAAAACAAGGCTGTCGAAACTACCACATTATCTGGGTAAAGACAAGAGAGAATGCGGAATTAGTAGAAAGCATCAGATTCATCTTTCATTACACCTAAATTACACTTACCTTCTTGAAAGGTAGAAGTTTGGAAGTGGGAGAGAGGAGCAGAATAAGCAATTGAGGAACAGAGGACAATGAGGAATAGACACACAAGTGCTGTGCCTTGTTTGGGAGGCATGGGATGCGTAGGTGTGAAGGGTGCGAGGAAAGATCCACAGAGATGACAAAGAGTGGGATAAGTGGTTAAGGACACGGGCAAAGGGATGAAGAATTACTTGTATGGTAAATTAGATCTGCCCTCATAAGCCCGAGACAAGCATTGCCCAAGTACACTGCCTCCCCTTATGTAACGCCCTGGGATTTTGCTTCAGGTAGTGAAGGGCAGAAAGGGATCCATGAGTTCACTCTAAAAATATACTCACAATGCACTGTTGAATCCTGAAGTGTTTCCTTTATGGTAAGTGAATAATAAACATAACAGCCTCTAATGAAAAAAATTAACAGTGCATAAATAGTGCATCAAAAAGCTATTGTAGAACTCCACAGTTGAATATATATGCAGTATCATTAAAGGTTTCTTTAGACAAATGCAGTGTGACTTTGGAATACAGTTGCTGTAAAAATATTAGAAGGCAAATTATCTGTGAAAAGTATTTGGTGATTTTCTTTCCAGAAAAAAAAATTGCACTGTGTGTACAACATGCAGGCTATTGCTAAACTGTCTATAACAACAGACAAATTGATAAAGTAACTGAAAAGATTTGGAAAGAACAAGAAATCACAACTGAACTTCAAGTAACAACTTTAAAGATGAAAAAGCTGCAAGATCCCAAATTCCTTTAACTTCTTAGCTAAGTGATAGCACAGCCAAATGTTTCATCAATCTGCAAGTGCCGTATTTATCTCAATGAACAGGCTTAAGAGCTTGCACAATACGTAAAATGTTCCGTAGACTTAAGAAGTCTGCCCTTCCTTTGTACATCAAACCACAGGAAAGGTCTAGGGCATTGTAAGAGATAATGAAATGATTCAGAGATTATGAAACCATGGACAAGCTTTTTTTATATATGGTCTGAGAGTGATTCAAAACTTACCAAAGAACCAGTCCAAATTAAACAGTACTAGAAATTTGAACAGCTTGTGAAAAATGAGAAAGTAAAGCTTAAAATCCTTATCAATATCACAATTAACAAAACAGCTATAATGTTCTTTCCTCTTTGCCATTAAGTTGCTGCAGTCAGGGCTAATGCATGCTGTGAAGAGAATGTCTTATGGCACGATTTTTGAAAGATGTTTCATGTCCATCCACAAGAATGTAATTTCTACAAAAAGAAGAGAGACACATTTGCTTCTTGAATGGAGGGACATTTCTCCAAAAATGGAAATTACTTTAATATCATTTATTAATTTTCTTCCTCCAAAATATAAGCTGAAAAACTGTTGCATAAACTAAATGTGTAAATATAAAATAGTTTAAAAGGCTAGTTCATATCCAGTCATATCAGCCTGAGATAGTATATTCTCTTACTGCTGCTTTCTGCAAACAAAGAAAAAGTAAAACCATTCTTTTCTCCCAATTAAAAGCTCTATGGGAGGAATGAAAGACTTGGGAGTGAGAGAAGATGTTTTGATTTTTTTTTCTTTTAACTAGAATCAAATAAAACAAGTTTTCTTATCTGAGATCTATTCAAAGATGCAAAGAAGTGCTGCACAAATTATTAGTACTACCATCTAACTCCCAAGTATCATTTCTACACACTAACCAAAATATTCCATGCAATCCAGTAGGAAGTGTCACAGAATTGGAGAAGTTTCCTCTAACTGCAAGCTGGATAAGCCTAGCACTGAGACTTGTGAGCTTGACTTATTACAGCAATACATTTGCCTAACTGTCCAAAGACTGTCCAAATTTATTGAGACTCTAGTCTTCTATTCACTGCAAGAAGATACCAAAAGCACATACATCCAGACACTAAAACAGAATATATGTAGCCTGTATTCCAATAGCAACACAATTAATATCTGTACATCAATAACTATAGGGAGGATCTTGCCTCAAAAAATCTAAGCATATATGTCATAGAATGACAGAATCATTTAGGTTGGAAAAGACCCTTAAGATCAACAAGTACAGCCATTAACCCAGGACCGCCAAGTCCAACACTAAACCACATCACTAAGTGCCATTCAAATACCTCAAGAGATGGTGACTCAACCACTTCTCTGGGCAGCCTGTTCCAATGCTATGAAAACGCCTCAGTGAAGAAATTTTTTCTAATATTCAATCTAAACTTCCCCTGGCCCAACTTAAGGCTATTTCCCCTTCTATCCTATCACTTGTTACCTGGGAAAAGAAATCAACAACCACCTCACCACAACCACATTTCAGGCAGTTTTAGAGAGTGGTAAGGTCACTTCTGAGATTCCTTTTCTCCAGGCTGAACAACCCCAGTTATCTGAGCCACTCCTCATGTGACTTGTGCTCTGGACCCTAAGCACCAAATACCACTTTCATTTGCTTCAATATCGACAGTCTGAGGGACAGGAGAAGAGAAACAAGTGGTGAATGAGGAAGAATTAACGATAAATGAAGATAAGTTTATGATAATATAATGAAACCTAAGGTAAACAGGGACAGGTTAACATGCAAAAGAGGAGTTGAACAAGCAGAAAAAATCAGAGCCAAAAAGAACTTTTTAATATGCAACATTGAATTGCTTAGGGCAATAATCTCAATGTGCATTATTAACAATATTTTTTTTCTCATATACCTTACTTTGTAGACAACTATCAGTATCTTCAATTTCTAAATAAGAACTAGAAGAGTAATGAGCCTGATCCAAATCTTACTGAAGTAAAGCTCTCTGTCTAGATGGAGGTAATCTATATGACTTGTAGGATGCTGACACTCTCAACTGGACTTCCAGGTTGTCTGTGCAACACACTGTGGTCAGGCCATCACTTTTCTTAATAACAGATCCATGAAGACCTAACAGACTTAGCCTATTTTTGAGCATAAAAGTTTGAAATGTAAAAAAACTCGAAGAAGTTGTTGTTTTTCCATTCAATCCCAATACAGTCAGTTTAAGCAGAAAAACTATGAAAGCAGCCATTCAAGATCTCTGATCTATTAATAGCTATTCTATTAAATCTCAATACACTTCCATCATTAAACCACGAAAGTTTATCCCTGAATTTTCTTCAGACAGCAATCTGATGTAACACAGCAAAGTTCAGATTATATTCTTACACACCATTATGACTGTGGGAGTTTACCAGAGACCTAAATAACTAATCTGAAATGCAGGGCATGACAAGAAATAACCTACAGAGTGTAGTCAGAAAAAACCAAGATCACCAGTAGCAGGGAGTACGTGTCAGTCATTCTTGTCTACAGCTCCTGCAGGAGAGAGAATATTTGCTCAGATTCGCGTATTTATTTGCCTGCTGTGCTTGTTTTGATATCCGCCTGACAATCTGCGCAGAATGAGCGGCACAGGCAGATGCTGGGGAGTGCCAGCGCTGGGATGGGATGAGGGCTGCCTGTATTACCGTTTTAAATGGCCTGCCTGCAGAGTGCCGTGACTTCGTCCCTCCCGTACCTGTCACGCTCCGTTAAGCGGCCCCGCGCTGCCGAGAGCCACGCTCGTTCCCTTGCCCTGGAGACAGCTTCGGCTGCCTCCTCCTCCTGCAGCAGCAAGTTTCGCATTTCGGCTCCGCGCTGTGCCCGTGCGTGCGGGGGCACGGACACACCCGGCCGTGCCCTTCCAGCCACCCGGCTGGCTCCTTCCAGCCTCGAGTGCTCCGGGAGGCGCTCCTGGGCTGGGGCTCGGGACAGAAATCCTTTGCTCCTCTCTGGGCCATAGACGACGCCTCTGAGGCAAGAGAGAAAGGTCGTCATACATCCAGCCTGCAATTCCCACCAGGGTTTCGGCAGCAGGCCTGCGGGAGCAAAACACCACCTGCAGCTGAAGCAAAGGAGTTCGCTCTCTTTACGTTTATAATTTATATAACAACAGAAAAATTGAACAGTATGATCTAACAGGTAATAGAAAACCTGATAGTTTAGATACACGGAGATATAACAACTTCTCCTTTTTCCCAGTTTAACATTCAGTAGTTGGATTAGCTTCTCCAAAACATAGGCAGTGTTCTGAGATGAGAGCAAAGCCCTGTTCTAAAAGGATGCCACTTACGAGAACAGTCATTTCTAGATGAGCATTTACAAATGTTTCTTCTGACTCCTTGCATAAAATAAGCCTGAATCTATACTACACTTAGCAAATACTCAGTTTTCCTGGTCTTGTGTGCCATAATCTTTATCTTTCGAGCTATGAAAACCCAGTTGATTCAAATCAGCTGGACATTTGTCAAAGAGAGGACAGGAGCAGTGAGGTAATGATTTCCGAGTCACCCTCTCTTCCCAAACATAATGTCAATAATTAGGAATAAAGTCAGCGGATACATGTAGTTTTACAGCATACTTGCTTGGAATCCTTTTCATTGCAAACTACAAAGTAGTACAGTGCATTTTGGAGAGCAAATTTATCATTCTTTGAAATTATTTAGGAAGCTTTTTTCACCAATAGTGGGAAGTAGAGGTTTCCTTCTTTCCTTCTTTCCTTCCTTCCTTCCTTCCTCATCCATATACTGGACAATTACAGAATACTTAATCACTAAGGAAAGTTTCCTAAATTTTCTCTCGGCTAATAACCGTTTTTTTTGTTTTGAAATATGAAAATCTTTATACTTGCACACAGAGTTGTGTACTGTGTAAAGATGGATTTATGTCTAACAGTTTAGTATTTGTTATATATTTTTGTTTAATTAATATTTTTTTTCTTCTATGGAGAAAATGTATATAAGAAAGAGTTCCTATAGAATCAGGCAATCAGGTAAGATGCATGGTTTAATAAACAGACTTTTAGAATGCAGTCTTGGTTTTCCTTAAGATTAAACACTTGGGCAAAGCCGCCAGTGCAAGGTCGGTTGGAGGAGGCAGAGCTCTTACTTGGGACCTTCCCTTGCTGGACCAGGTTACTGGAGGTTTTAGGGTGTTGAGCAGATATTTCAGTAAAGGAACTGCCTTTAAAAGCATGGGTTTGCTTCTTCATTTGCCTTCATTTGACACAGTTCCCAAGGCCCCTACATGAGAATAAGGTTTCCAGAAAAATGTCATGGAATCGTAGAATGGTTTAGGTTGAGAGGGACCTTAAAGATCCTCTAGTTCTTGCCCCATTGCCATGGGCTTGGACCCCTTCTAGTAGACCAGGTTGATCAAAGCCCTATCCAACCTGGCCTTGAACACCTCCAGGGATGGGGGAACCACAACTTCTCTGGGCAACCTGTTCCAGTGCCTCATTACCTTCACAGTAAAGAATTTCTTCCTAATACCTGATCTAAAACTATCCCCTTTCAGTTTTCCAGCAATTACCCCTCGTCCTATCACAGCATGGCCTAGTAAAAAGTCCTTCTCCAATATCAATGTCAATATCAGAATGCTATTTATAGTTATTAATTCAGTTTTTCTGAATGGTAAACAGCATCACAAAACCTGGAGATTCCTAAAGCTATGAGGAATCTGTATTTGCTCTGTGTGGTCTGCTTTGTAACCTCTTCATGCTAATAACCAGTAGGAAAAGCAACACTGGAAAAGCATTTTGAATAAGCAGTGATCATTAATTTGTGCTTCCCTAATAAGGAGATAAAAAGTGCCCATAGCACTAGAACATTGCTCAGATATGAGTCAAACTTACGAACAGAAGATGGTACAGAAAATGCTACAAAATGAATTCTAACAAAGCAACAGGTTCACTTCAATGATAACTCAACCAGACCTCACACAGTCTCCATGCTTATGGTCTTCCCTAATTCCTGGGCTGCAGCCATGTATATTTATGCAACAACACAGTCTTTCACAGGAAGTTGACTTAAATTGGAGAAGAAGTGGAATGCAATGAAAAGATGAAGGTACTTCATTCAGGCTCATAGAGTTGATAAAAAATTCAGAGATACTGCTTGATACAGTGCCATGAATATCCTCTGTAATGGCTTTGCATAATTATGGTCCCTTCGATAAATATGAGATGCACTATAACTTTTACACCATAAAGAATGTTTTAGCCCTTGCCTTTCCATAGTTTATGAGCACCATCCTTTAAGATCAAATAGCAGTTAGTGACTCTGGGTGGATTAAAGCTTAAGTGCTTTTTTGAACGTGAATGATAAAAGACTCTTTTTTTTTTTTTTTTGATTTTACAGTGAAATGTTAAAATGCTGGTAAAAGCATAAATTGTATTAAAGTAGAGCATTCTATGAATAACAGAATCACAGCATCACAAAAAGGCAAGAAAATATTGCATTCATTTCCTCATTCTCTTATAAAATCTATAAACTATAGAGCCCTTCAGGGAGCATTAGATATCATTTACAGTATGAAAAGCAAGGTCTTTCAGATAAGGAAATTAAAAAGCATGAGTCCTGTGGATCTGTTAACTACAGATAATAGTTACTGAATGGTTTTTAGGACCCAAAATCAACAGAATCAAGTTCCTCTCCCTTTGCGACCTCCCCAGACTTTGTAAGACATAGCAGGATTCTCTTCAATTATTATTTGGGTCGCAAAAAGTGTCACTCCAAAGAGCTGTTCAAATTGCAAAGTTTAAATTTAAACTTTATTACTAGTTTGAATCAATTGTAATTAATCTATATATTTAAAACCAAAACAAAACAACCACCTCTGTACTTCTAGTGTCTATTCAATCAAGTATCTATCTATCTATCACCATTAGCCCTAACAACAGAATATCAATTTTACTGGCCAGCTTTCAGACCCTAACACAATTTCCAGGTACGTGCAGGCCTTCCCTGCCCATTCAAGCTGGGGCTGGTGACCCCACAACCAGCAGGACCTCTGTGTAGGTGGACTGCAGAGGTCTGCCGACTGCAGACTGTCCTCGTGTCCTTGTCACCAGGATGCTCATGTCACTTAGATCCTTCAATTTCCAGGTCTCTGGCTCTGGAAGACACTGCTGACAGCCCAGAAGGTGAAAACAGGACACCAGAGTTTTTATCATCTCTGCTTCAAGGCCAGATCCAAGCAGCTTCAACCTGTGAGATCACATTTTCCAGCAGCTCTGGCCATAGGACTAGCACAAAGCAAGCTCTTGCACTTTAACATCCGAATATCAAACCAATAACTCAGGCTGTGGGCTCATGCACTTAATTCAGAGTGAACTTGCTCATTTTTATTCCCCAGATGATTCACTTTTCACACAGATGTACTGTCCTGTCACTTCAGTGGCCTAAAATTATTTATTATCTCTAAAACTGGAGTTATAAAATACAGGCACTCACCCTAAAGGAATAAATTCATAGCATTTTAAGCAAGAAACAGATTTATTCCCCTCATTTGGAGTCTCTTTCACACATTATGTTCTACATTGGGCCTTGGCAGGATGAGATATGTCTGTGCTGCTGGAGATGCTGTCTTTCAGATAATGAGACATAAAGCCAAAACTGTCACTTACATCACTAAAACACCTCATCACATTTCTTTAGATGCATTTCCAGGACACAGAAAGAATTATACCATGCAGAAAAAGAAGAACCAAAGAAATACTCTTCTAAACTATAAAATTATTCTTAGTAGTCTGTAATAGTGGAAAACTACAAAGATCACATAGTCAATAACTTGGATAACTCAAAGATAAGCCTCTGAAATAAAAATAACCAAGAAAAAGAGGCTTCCACAGTAAAAAAGTGAACAGAACTTAGCATAAATTTTAAGTAATTTCTCAAAGGGAAATTGAGTTAGCCAAACAGAACCCTCAGTAGACTTTGACTTAAAAACTAACTAAAGACTCATAATGAGTTCTAGAGGGATGAAGTCAGCTTTTGAGGCAACTTGGTAAACAGATAAAATAGTAATTTAATAAAGGATTTTTTCCAGAAGTAACAGAACACAAATCAGAAGGATGCCTACCAAATGGTACAGTCATCAAAAAACACAGAGAAATACTATTGCACATCATTTTTGTCCCTCACATTTCTGAATTTTCATGAGTAGCTTTATTGATACGAGAGAAGTTGTCATCAGTCCATAATGCCTGGAATTAAGTGGTCCAGCTATACATTTTTTCTCAATATTATATAGTCTCCCATCCCAGAGGTTTTCTAGAGTAATTGCCTGTGGATACCAGAGTCTGTTGGAAGGAGAATCTCTCTCTTTTCTCTACTTAAGGAGCACCTGTCATGGGACAAGACTGGACTGTTGTTCCAGATAGCAAAGAGTTCACCTCACAGTAAGGGCAGTGTGATACAGACAAAAATAAGCATTAACAACAGGATTTCCACAAAGAACAGCAACCTATATAGCATCAAAAATAGGAGAAAACAGTACTTTCTCTGCTGTAAAAAGATACTCATGCTCCAATTTTCTGTGATGTTTTCATATTTGTTAATAAATTCAGATTACGGTGATGTATTAATCTGGTGTCTCGTAGTTATTCTCCTTGCCTTCTAATAGGAGCAAATATCTTTTTCAGCCAAAAAAGTATGCTAAGCACTTCACTATGCGATAGCACAAAGTCTTAACAAAATTTAATCACACAAACAAGGTGAGCATTGAATTTATACAAAGTGATGAATATTTCTAAATATATTTTAGATGTCCAAAGAGCCTGACAGGTTTTTCTGAACAATTTGTGATGCTACTAGAAATGCATTCTTGACAAGACTGTAAAAGGACATAAACATGTAACTACATATTGGAGTGACTACCACCATAAAATCATCATTTATTGTAGGACAAAAAGATTTCACAGAGTTTTTACAAGGTTATATCAAAATAGAACTGCTGAATACCAGGTCTACTAGCTACAGTTTTCTTTCTGTTACATTTATGATAGCAAATCCTGAAAGAAAATCTTGGAGTTTGTGATAAACTGTATAAGCTAAGGGAAACAAGTACAAAGCCTTTAATGAGAAGATCTGAACATCTGCTGATTTAACGCATGAAAGATACACATTGTAGCATTCTCTAAATTTTCTAGAACATCCACACTTGGAAGTGGCAGTTCACAGAATGCTTGCTGTGCTTCTATGCCAGACAGGGAGCCAACAGAACACGGGGGAGTTTCTTCTTAAGTTACATTTAAATTCCTAGATACACATGAGTGTGGATGCTGAAAAGCTGCCAGCCGAGAAAAATCCAGCATTTTGCAAGTATTTTGTGAAAGTCCTTGGTTTCCACATAAATACTTGCAAGATGCTTTTCTAAACATCTTGCAGCTGTGTCTTGTTAGGAGTCTAACAGGTGGTGTGGGGTCTGGCCAATCACTTGGAGAGGTGGTTGGATCAGGGACCAATGATCCCTGCCATAGACCAATGCAAGGATTATATAAGGCCTGCCTGTAATTAAATAAAGTGGGATGTCATTTCCCTTAACCTAAGCTCCGACTTGGACCTCCATTTTTTCTCACTGCCTATGCTGCAACTGCAACACATGAGAAAATCTAGAACAATTTTCCCAGGTGGAAAATGATTCTGATTTCTAACAGCTACTCTTTTTCTGTGCAACCATAATATCTTTTCCTGTCCCTGAACATCCAGTGCATTTCTCTCAGCTGGGAGAACTGCAGAGCTACAAGAAATCAAGCAACTTTATAAAATAATTTTCTGACAGAAGGCTTCACCTTAGAAAATGAATTCTGTGATGGCTTCTTTGATGAGCATTTGCTAAAAGCAACTGTACAGTAAGGTCATACACGATACTGACCATCCCACCTGTATGAAAAGTACGAGCACACAGGCACAGTCTATAACTGCATTCAGCAAGACTTCTGGAAACATACAGCCCAAAAGTTAATGTGGAAAGCCTGTAGGCTTCATATATTTGCTTTAGATTCGCAGATATTTCTCAGACCATTAACAGTGGCTACAGTCATCAAGGCTTGGGCCCATATTTTCAAATCACCAGAAATTTATTTCTGATACCACACCAAACCAGTTCCTCAGTCAGCATAAATTATTACAGTGCATTTAAAGTCCTGCATGCATGACAGTCTGGATGCACGCAGTACTGTGTATATGCTATAACTACCACAGATACAAAACACGTTTCCCTGCTTTATCAGACCTTCTCTGAACGCACTATTATGTTTTTACCTGGATATATCTACAAGGACTGTGACAGCTAAACAGTCATCTGTTGTGTGAAGATGCTCTTTACTTTGCCATTCACAGAGTTACTGAATTTATATCTGAGCGCACATCCTTTGAATTTGGCTATTAATTCTAGACATTTTTACAGTGAAGAATCCTCATGCAAAAAAAAAAAAAAGTCCAGGGCATCTGAAAGGTCTGCCTTATAGGAATGATGGAGATATCAGTAGATATTGCTAGTGGGAGGGACTGGGGTCATGGGCATGCCGATTATGCACAGATGCTCTGGCATCATCTTTGGCACATCTAAGTCTCTTCTGTCCATGGTGTTCACTGAAGATGTGTTGCAGCTGGTGCACAGGGAACTGGAGATCATCCATGTGTCACTGATGCTTGCTGAGAGACTTAGCTATTTTAGCTCTCAAATACAGACACTGATGATCCGGGAAATGAGATGAAGAATGAACATAAAATTAGCATCACAGTGACAAAGGAACATGTTTAGAATATTTCAGAAGTCAGTGAAGTTGCTAATTTGTGGTAACGTATCTCCTTTCGCTATTCTACTGGAAGAAATACAGGATTAATATTTGTAAATTCATGTTTGATTGGAAAAAAAGAAGTACAAGCTGTCAGATTAGTATTTATGTGTTATGGTGGATAGCTAAAGGTGAAATACGTATATGACAATGTTGTAATTTGTTCCTCATGAAAGTGCATTTTGTCCATATACAGTACATCTCTGCTATTTATTATATTCGCAGGTGGTTCCTTATTTCTTGCCCTCTCACTGCCTCCATCTCCATCATCATTGCTAGATATTTCTGAAAATGTACACAGTGTCCAAGTAATATATTTGGTTTTCTACTGAAGGCAGGCAACTCTACTGAAACTCTGAAAGAACGTAGAAAGTTTAAAGCAAATCCTTTCTACACTGTTACCTACTGACAAAGTTCAGGCACAACCTTTACTGGGCATCAGTCTTCATCCTTCAGAAGACCCACTAAAGTCACTTAGGACTACATATGACTACATCTCCTAAAGTGAGATGTGATCAATCCAAGGGAAGAAGTGGGAAAAGGAACACATTTCTGAAGCTTGCTCCATCACCAATCTCAATGGAAATGATTGTCAAATCTGACAAAACTGGGGGAGCCATTTCTGCTATGGGAACAGGCAGAACATGACAGATGGCAAGGTATGAGAGTTTTTTAGTGAGAGACTGTGTCTAAGTACTGACAGATTCCACGACTGAACGTGTTGTGAGGAACAGCCGGCTTGAGCAGTCAGCTTGAGGGAATTGCACTATGTTTTGCCTGCTAAAATAGTCTGTTCGCATTTTTTAATATTTTTTTTTTGTGTGTGCATGTCTCAACCAAATCAAAGATATGAAGCAGTACCTGGGATAAGCAGGAATATTCTGAATAGCTGATCCACCATGGAAAATTCTGGGTCTGCAAATTATTTAACCACTACCAAAAAATGATTATGCTTCCCAGGGCAGTCCTTTAAGTGATAAAAAATACTCATCAGCATCAATAAGCTGCAAACCTTTAACACCAGTGAAGACATGAATTCTTTCACTTGGAAATTAATAACCTGTTTTTGAATTCTTATCAGTTAACAACGCAGAGCCCCACAACATTAAGGAATTATTACAGTGCCAAAGACTACACCATAATCACCACCAAGCATCATTAATCTGGCAAATCTTCAGAATGTAAGAAGGTCAGTAATTGTGTTTAAAATTTTTTAGCTATATGAACAGCAAGTGACCTCTAGGTCACACGTTCCCTTTCAGAAGATGGCCAGAGAGATTATGACCTCTGCTTTACAAGAGAGCTTCATTTTAATCAGACAGCTCTCAACTTCCAAAGAAAGCAGCTTTTGCCAATTATGATTACACTTGTATCTATGTCCCTGCAGTGAAGAAATCTTCTTCTCATGCTATGTAGTCACCAAGCCTTCATGGAAGTAATTGGCAATGGATTCAGAGAAATATATACACCCACTGTCCTCACAGCCCCTGCTCAGAACTCTGAAAACCATCAGAGCTGAAACCATCAGCATCAGAAAATTTATGTTCAGTGGAAGGATGGACACGAAGTATACCTCATGAATTATAAATCTATAGCTCACTACAGTCTTTACTTAACCTGGTCTTTCAAAGCATCATTTGTGAGTGTTCAATAGAAAGGTGAAGAACCAACTGCAATCTTAAATGCTTTAACAAGCCACACATGTACAGTCTTAAATGAAACTATTCACAAGTGTGGGAACAATTTAGCCATGTTTATCATTTGACCTCATCCTCTAAGATACGTAAATAAAATCTGCCTCAATTTATATAAAATTTGAGCAATCTGGTTAGCTGCATGCCCTTTTCCTATTTTTAGCTCGCATTCTGTGATTAAATATTGCTGCCCTTCTAGCAAAAATGCCTCTTCTATTAAGTTCAAAATTGCCAGAATTTCTCCCTACATTCCTGTTTTGTCAGAATTCACAGTATATTTCAGAGGCATTTTGACTAAACAGAGACTCTGGGCCATGTATAAATTTACAGAAATTTGGCCATATTCCATATCTCTTTATATATACACTTTGTATGCACCTCTCTCTCTCAAAATGTTATACACTGAAGAAAAAAGAGTAAGTGACACCAAGTGAATTGCTAGTAAAAGAAAATACATCATCAGAGCAATGGAACTAATTATTCCTATTTTATTTCAGAAAATGTATAAAAGTTGTCCAGACACATATACTTGGAATTGCCAACACTATTGCACAATAACACAGTCACACAGCAGTGTCAGAGCAGTCCAACTGTTGCATGTCTTCACAAGCCTCACCATTTTTCTCTACCCCTACTTTTTTTTTTTCCTCCTTACAAGAGAAGAGTCTGGTACTAACAGAGGAAGTCAGGAAAGCACTAATTTTACACACATCCTTCATGTTATTCCAACAGACTTTTTTTCTCCTATGGTTATCCATGTTAATTGCTCACCAGCTATGCTATTTAACAGTCCAACAGTTTGCTTTAGTTTGCTAATCCTTATTATCTTTCACAAGAGGCCTACAGGGTCCCATTACACATACCTTCCAGAGAGCATCCCTGGCCAACCCAGCAGGCTGAGATTCTAATGCCTGCACTGAAGCGTTACAGTAATCATCTACAGAAAGTATTAGGATATAGATCAACACTACATCTTACAGAAATGTTACACTGTGATTACTATGAAGATGTAATATGCAAAGATCAGAAGACTGCTTTAAGCATCTTCTTATGATGATATAACATCATCTTCATTAGATATTTTCACCTCTTAAGGGAGCAAAGGACTTACACAACTTAGGGTTGGAATCTACTCTTCAAATATAAATAATTTTAGAGGTAAAAGGAAACAAAACTATACTTGTTGAATATGACATAGAAAAGAACCAAAGAGATTATATTATCAATCAAAGGCAAATCACTTAAGTCATACAAATACACACATTTGGAATTAGTTGGTCACTTCATGGTATCCAAGAAAAAAAAGCCTGAAGTTACCCTTCCTCATCAGCAATAAAATGATTCCAGAATCACACTTGATATAAGGACAAAATACGGTCAAAAGTTGCCATGGGCTCTTCATCTGATCTCCTTTTTGTCCAGATCATAAAGGAGAAAAAAAAAACAGCAGGGGAGGTGCTCTTCATCTTAAATGGAAAGACAGAGAGAGGGCTGCAGGAAAAGAGGAAGAAAGAGAATTACCTCGATTCTTCCACTTAGTACTGTCAGGATGTAAAGAAAGAAAGTCTTTTACTTCCCACAGGCAGCAGTTATGAGCTGTTTGCAGATGTGCCAGGTGGGTCAGTCAGCCTTTCATTTTTCATCCTGGAAGTACAAGCTACTTTGCCCACCTATGTGCTTTTAAGATGCATTATTTGTCACTCTGAAACGTGGCACATACCTGGTAATGACTTGCTTGTCAGCCTCAACCTTCTCACAGTGAAAGGATGCAGGAAGAAAGGAAAAAAAAAAATTCCAGCTGCAGCTTAGCAAATGTGCTGCAGTTAAGTCATTAAGCATGAATAGAGAAGCAATATTACAAGTCATTATCCATTAGTAGCAATGAATATGTTATTTGGGTTTATTTTTCAAGTAACCTGAGGTGAAACCTACGTTAACAGAGGGCTAATTGACAGACGATAGATGAACAAAGCATCTAAGCTCAGAGAAGAATTTGCTGAAGAGGCTAAATGTCACTGATGCCGCTGTTCAGAGCAAACATCTGCTATTGAGCACTTCGTGTTTGCCCTGAGGGTCTGCTTTTGTTTTCTCGGTGTCCCTAAAGCTCGGGCTGCAGTCGGCAGGGATCCAGGGCATGCCTGAAGCACAGGAACTGTAAGATGCAATATACTCAGCTGTCAGTTCTCTCCCAAGCAAATTCACGCAGGGACCGAAGACACGGGTGACATGCTGTGGGCACGGGCCTCTGCCATGGCAGTGAGCTATGCTGAAGTGGATTCAACAGCAGGGGTACGCACAAGTGGGAAAGTGGGTCAGCCCAACACTGACTGGGATCTCGGCAATCGAGGTTAGTGGTGGTCCCACGCTTTTCTACAGCCCTGCTTCGTACAGGCATATTCACAAAATCTGTGACAGTTCACACTGTCCGCTGCCCAGGGCCTATGGACAACGGAGGCGCAAAGAAGTTGGAACTTGAACTTCCCAAAGAAGAATAGTTTTCTGAGGCACCAATGAAGTATATAAACAGACAGAATCTATGTATTAAAGGTACACAGAACTTGTTTCCTGGGAGGTAAGAGGCAGTTCTGCCTTTCTTTAGGGACAGGCCCCAGCATCTCCTTTGTTAAGGTAGGGTTGCCTGGCAGGGCTGGGGGGCCCAAGAGCTGAAGAACAAGCTGACAGGGCACACCAGAGGATCCACCTGAAAGCGAAGTGCTAAATCCTGCCGGAGAGCACACAGCAAGAGCAGAGAGAGCACGGAAGACCATCTGAGTCCTGAGAGAAGTGAGGAAGTAGCTGTGCTTCAAGCGCCCCTTCTGCCTGCTTCACAGAAGTGCTGGCTTGCAAACCCAGCATCTTGCTCAGTCCAAGCCACGGTCTTCTCCTTAGCTCCCAGGACTCTGGCTTTTCCAAGGGATGCATCTTCCAGCCTTCACATCCAGGTCGAGCTCTCAAGAGTACCAGCAGCAGGGAGAGGAATTGTGTCTCTCACCAACACTGACGTTCTGCATGCAGAGGAGGGCAACGCTGGATCCCTACCCATAACTGGCAAGCAGCTCAACAGACCTGTCAAGCACTGCCCTCAGGCAGCCCTCAGTTACAGAAGAATAGCTATTAAATTATAAACTACTTCTTTATCAAAAGGCAGCAAAATTATTCTTCTGAATATACAAAGAATTCATTATAACATGTCACTTTCTATAGTCTTCTTTCCTTTTTTGCAACAAGCAAGAAAATGAAACAAAAATGCTAGTTTCATGTACTTTTCTTCACAAAACTTCACAATTAAAAAATGAATTTCAAATGTGATTTAATTTAATATAATTGTCACAAATTGCACAGTAAATGCTTTAAAATTAAATAATCACTCCTAAATGTCATATGATTACATACATTTCTGATCTACCAAATTTATACCACATTCTTTGAGCATATATCCTCTTATACTAACAGAGAAGTATATATATTTACCTAGATATCTAACTATTCACTTTTACTACCTTCTGGTTCGAAATTATTAATTCAAGTAAAAACAAATATTGGACATTGGAATAATGATTTCAGAAGCAAAAGCGCTATTTTCCAAGTTTAAATCCAGAACTCCAGAGAGATGCTTCCATTCCTAACTGAAATACCGTTGTAAAATGGACATAAAAATAAGAGGAACAGTATTTCCTTTTTTTAATGCTTGGAAACCTATATTGGGAGGAGTGGAAAAGTACCACTGCATTTAAGAAAATGCACATCTTATTGGCAGTAGACATTCAGGTAAGCACAAAATAGACCTTGCAACTGAAAGGAATGTAGACAATCACTGCAAGAGGGATCACAACCATTATACATGCTGCTGTATAAATCATGGCACAATCACCCATGTCCTAAATGAATTTCTGAACATACAGACTCTATGAGTAATCTATTGCATTTTGACAGTTGTATAAGGTTCATTTTGTACTTTATTTCTAATTCTCTGTGAAACTAATCTGTGTTTCTTCTGTGTTATGAATCAGACTGCTATTTCTGTCAATACCCTCTAAAAACTATGCAAGAGAGCTTACAAATTTTTTAATTTCATTCAAAACTTATCTTCACTGGAATATATGTGTAAAAACAATAACAGAAAAAATAATTTAAAAGGTCAACTGATACAAGGAAACTATTCAAAATGAACCCCTCTGTCTGCTTTCATGTGGTGCTGTAATATAAAATGGCAAGCTGTAAACACAATCCTTGTGCGCAGCACAGATTTATCCCTCCTGCCGCCAGACAGGCTACCTGGAGGGATAGGGCAGAGAAGTTCTATTTTGCTCACACAGAACTTTGCTCATGAGTGGAAAAAACATCTAAATGCTTGTCCAACACTAAATGCAGGCATACGTACGGGCTATGAGGCAGCAAAAACACATACTTAATTTAGTAGCATACTTAGTTTAGTAGCATCGGTGACTCGAACCTCTCAGAGGTTAGCATATACAAATAGCTAATTTGAGGAGTTTGGCTTAGAACTTGAGAGAATTTTTCTTGGTTTGGCTAGATACTCCAGGCAGAGAATAAGAACTACACACATCAGTATAACAGCAAACTTGCATTTTTAAAAATTTAAATAGTACTGTTTAGACTCCTCACTGATTAAACTTAGCAGATTGATATCTTCTCACTTTGAATCCTGATCTATCACTCAAGCTTTATGCTGATGTCAAGAATGCCTAGAT
This sequence comes from Oreocharis arfaki, assembly GCA_013398015.1. Lineage (NCBI taxonomy): Eukaryota > Metazoa > Chordata > Aves > Passeriformes > Paramythiidae > Oreocharis > Oreocharis arfaki. The sequence goes on along the minus strand of VZRR01013418.1, from coordinate 27,575 downwards.
AAGCTCAGCATTTTTATGCTTTTACCTTCAGAAAAACATTTTATTTTATATTCCTCTCTAAAAAGACAGGTGCAGAGACTACAATTTATATTATCTACCTTCTGAACAGACTTACTAAGATAGCAAAAACAAGCTTACTAATGTTCTGCTTTGACAACTGCCATCAGAATATTATTGCATAAATTACAAAATGTAATGCTAAACAACCTGCCAGAATCAAAAAGAAAACAAATCGATAGCAAGTAAATTAATTATCTCCTCATGCATGTATATACATGTAAATAAATGCACACTGTTTACACTACTCTGAAGATCAATAACAAATTTAGCACATATGAATTGTGGAATATATATGTAATAACAGCACTGTCAAAGGGAAATAATTGATCATGTATATACAGACTAAAATCTAAGCACAGTATTTTGAGATATCACAGAGTGATAACAGCATCCTGAGGTCTATTCTGGCTTGCATATAAGTAAAATAAAATATCAAAAGTTATACCCTCAACGTACTAAATATAATACTGCGAGACTGGAAAAGTTGGATCAATTTAATATATTAATAAATGCACTAATAAAGCTAACCTTTCAGAAAAAAAGGGAAAAAAATTAAAACTTCTTAATATGAACATAGATGTTAAATGGTAATCCTCTAAATCCTAAAAATCATTATTGGTGGATTTAGACCAGGTCTTTAGATCAGGTTTACAAATTATCCTGGCATCCTTCCTTCCACTACTTCCCTCCCTAGCTGGCCTTGTCAGTGTGTTGACAATGGCAACACACCTTGCTACTCTCCTTCCAAGGAGCAGTGGAATTTAACCCTTCCAACCTAATCATCCCCTGCACTGCCAGTAAATTGCACATTTCTTTGTTAAAAACCTACCACGCTTTATACCTTCTCATTTTATTCCTGACTCCATTGCAAAGGTCTCCTTACAGCTTAGCAAAACTCCAGCACAATCTAGGAACAAAGGTGTACGCTCAGTCTCACGTCACTGCAAGCACTGACAGACACCTCCGTACCAAACACTACCCTGGATGCAGAGAGCTCGCTGTCCAAAGAATGAAAAGAGCCAAGGGGAGGAGAAGTGCAGGGTCTGACAGGTCTCTGCTCAGGCTGCCCTGCTCTCCTGCCTGAGGAGGAGGAGAATCTGGGCTTATCTAGCTCCAGGCCTAGAGGATTTCCCCAGCTCAGATAACCCTCTACATGCTATGGCTACTGCCGAGTGATGTGGGCAGTGAGTGTCTTTCTACAACCGGTGTGAAGAAGTGTATTTTATCCATATTCTTGTGCCAGTAGCTTTGTCTCACCCATCACTCTAACCAAATCTGTGACTTATTGTTCATGTTGGGTGATGTCCCAGACATCCTTCTTCATCCAAATCCTACCAGCAGGCACAGTTAAAGAAAAAATGAAATATTCACAGTTTTGCTATAACTCTGCTAATACCCATCTCCACTTTCACCAACAATGGATACATCTGCTGCATATTTCTAGAGCTTTGACTGACTCATTGAATGCATTTCTGAAAGGCATGTAAAAGCACAAGTGAGAAGCAGGAGAACTTTCACAAAGAAAGTTTCAAATATAATCTCTCCTCTTTATCAAGGACTTTCTAAAAATCTAACAGTTCTTCATCATATATTCAATTACTTTATAAAGAGCTATTACAGAAAACAGAACAAGCGTTATCATGGCCACAACTATTCTGAGTCAGAAGCTGCAGTTTGCATTTGCTATAATGAACAAAATGAAGATGGATCTACAGGAATCTGTCATCCTAATCAAAAGGAAAATTTTTTTGCAAGGTTGTAACTAGATAAATAAAGCCATAATCTGTGCAAACTGCAGTACTGGAAGAAAATATTTCCTAACATAGGTTATCTGAGGAAGACTACAGAAAATTACTTTCTTCACAGTATCTCTAAAGGTTGTCATTTTTGAAATGAACCATTAACCAACAGAAGTACCACCACGTATTATGAGGTGAAAACTAGGCAGGTGTGATGAACAAAATTATAAACACCATTCAAAAAGCCTAAGGTTGAGGAAAAGTTACCATATCTACTAGAATAACAGTTTTCATTCATGAGTTCAATGGCAATACTCTATGTAGTATTTGAAAGACAGATTAAGCTACAAAAGCACGGGTCAGGAACAAGGGACATGTCTTTGACATAAGCTTTCAAATGTGTAGGTTATATTTTTATTTCTTAAGTAATTCCTAACGGTTATCTCCTGTACTTTAATGTAGAGTTCAGTGTCATAGGCTAGGAAAGTACTTTTTTACTCTACAAATAAAATTTAAACACTGTCTATGCTTTAAACATGCCAGTCAGAAGATTTTTTTTAAATGCCCAAACTAATTACAGAAGGGTTATGGTTTCCTGCACCTTGGATATAGGACACTTTGTTATTTCAGTCGTCCCTTGAGTAGGAAACTTTCTTACCAAACTTCTCTAAAAAAAGAGAAGGACGTTTTAACAGATTGTTTCAATGGCATATATTGTTTCTCATAGCAGAAGGAGGACCACCACAACACCTCAAGAGTTATTTGACACCACATGGGCGAAATTTTTAACTGGGGATTAATATTACTGACATATTACAGAATTTGCCTTTCATAAGCTACGACTAAGCTAAGAAAAGCATAAGATAAGATAAGATAGTAACAAGCCAGCAAATAAATCAGCACCATGCATAAACCATGCATAGATCATCACTGCTCCTTGAACTATCCAGAAGATCGGTAGAGCCCCTAGAGTCCTTTACTTTATTCAAAAATAATTTTAAATTCAGAAAACACACTCAAAATGAATGCCAATGAGCAATTCAGCTAACAAAAGGACTTTTCCAAGAGTACATCAAATCACTGTTGATGACCTATGGCTAAATACTCCTTTTTTTGCTTCACTCTGTAATTAAGAAGTAAATTTATTCTTACCGTTTTATTACACTTTCTTTTCTTCTTTTTTTGGAGAAGCTGTTATATTTTGCACTGATATTACAAGTAAATTTTTCTTTCTATGGAAATCAAATCTAGACTATTTTAATAATACTCTGAAACAAGACAGGAGTTAACTTAACATGTTTTAAACATTCCACAACAGAATTATATATGGAAGATTCCAATTTAAATTTGAGACATTTTATTTATTTATTTACTTAGTATATTAGTTATATTTCTACTAACTTTTATTTGTGTGTCTTTCATTCTTCTTTGTAATATGGTCTCTAAAAGAAAAGACAGTCAGGTAGGAAACTACCATGGAAAACTTACTGTGCCTTTGAACCTTCATGACGTTTTTCTCTAATGCATGTTAAGCAATTTCAGGTAAAAAGCCAGGTAAGTAAAATAAATAATAAATATCCCCAAACAATGTGTAAAAGTAGTTCAGTTGGAGTACCCACAGTCTAAAAGTACTAAGCAGTTATGAGCGATGTATTATGTAATGGATAATTCTGCATGGGAAATTCCTCTATGATTTACAAATACAGTTCAAGTTTACATTCACTTCTCCATAATGGTTCCTCAGCACATTTGTGAAGCAGCAGATCATCACCCTTATTGTCCTAACATCTCATCAGATTTACTGTTGAATTCATAATAATGATGAATCCTCTCAGCCACCAGATCACTGGCAGTCCCAACGTCTGGCATATTCAGGCTCTATCAAACAAAGTGACCTTCTCTTGAAAAATAACTTCCTAATTATCTGTGTGCCAATATGTGCCAAGGCATCAGTGGATAGATAATTTGCTTATTTAGACTGCATGAAAGTCTGAGGAGATGGACACAAACCAGTTGTTATTGCATTTCTTTGACTTTCTAAGTCCACCATTGGGTTTTGAGGAAAATGAGTCCAACCTCTCTAATTTTAATGAAAGCTGAATCTGTATTTTCTTCTGTTTCAAAATAAGAACCACATTCAGCCCAATATTGTGTTAAATATAGTGGGGTTGGAAAACAAATCACTGGAGAAAAAAAAATTAGGGTGGGGAGGGGCACAATACAGGAAAGTGGGTTTGGGTTGTTGGGTTTGGGGTTTCTTGGAGAAGGTGGCAAGAGGTTTGTTTTCGGGGGTGGGGAGATGTTGCTTTTTATTAACTTTTAAATACACTTGATGTATTTACATTCTGTCTTAAATTTTGCAGTTTCTTACAGTGTTGGAAACAGAGGAGTATAAAGGAGTACCTAGAAGAGACGGTAAGTACAAAAAGAGAAAATTAGGAAAAAGCTGAGATAAGCACAAAAGAAAAAAGGAAAGATAAAAACCTCACATAGCATATGGACGTTAAGAAAAGGTAGGAAAGATTCAGGCTGAAAAACTAGCATGCACTGACAAAACGTCAACAGCTAAGTTTTTAATCAAACCAAATTAAATTCCCATTTGTAGTGAAGATCCAGCTTGGATCCCTCAGCTTGAAGGACACAGCAAAAGCATAGTAACTATCATTGAAGCATGACATGTCCTGAACTTCTTTCTACTTGATTAAGCACACCCAGAACTGTGCAAGCAGGAGAGAGAGCTTGTTCGTTCTGGTCTGCATAAACGTAGAGCAGCAAGTTCTCTGTCAGATCTGCTGACATCTGATGGCTTCTCTCTCTCCAAGAACACAGGGCTTTACATATGGGAAAAAGCTGGGAAGAGGGAAACCTGATAGTGACTCCACACAATCCCCTCCTCCTTGAAGCTCCCTGAAAGCAGGAGCTTTTCACAGCAGTTTCAAGCAGCTTCCAGCAAAGATGAGAAAGTCTGCAGTAACACTTGCAGCATGTTCTGTCTGCAGCGTAACATTTGCCTTCAGGGAGGATTTTTACAGTCTGTAGAAGCTTAGCAAGAATTTAGGCTTTTATTCAAGAAGGCACTTGAGTTCATACTAAGTCTCACTGAATTCAGCAGCTCCTAAGCTTGTGCTGAGCCTTTAATGAGCTGGATGGTATTCAGAATGAGCCCAAATGTGGCTCAAGTACATCACTGAAACAAGGCCTCAATTGTTGTAAAATGATTTTGTTTATTTGGGGGTCTTCTGCATGCAAGTAGTTTGCAAACTATGGAAATAGGCACTGCAATATTCAATCCTGCATATGTTCAAGAAATGCCAACAATCTTTAAAATATATTTGCTATGAATATTAAAGGATTTAATAGTATCAGATTCAAAAATAAAGGTACCTGAATTATTTATTTCTGTTATTAACTTATTTATAAGTTACGGGAGTCACCCACCTAACCAATAAGCATTCTCTGTGTATTTTTTAATAATTTAAATAATTTATGTTTAAAAATTGTTACAAAATGTGTGATGACTTGTTTATGCAAAATGTGATGGGGGAATCACTGTCAGGATGGCATAAATGAAAGCCATTACCTACACAGGAAAATCAGCTGCTTAGCAAATTCCATATACTTACAAGCTAGAAAAGGTTCAAATATTAATGTTCCCATAACAAAAAAAGAACAGGTTTTGTCTATATACTTGTCTACATACATGAAAAAGTGCACATATGTGACTACAAATAAATATATATCTTTACATATAACTGTGCAAGGAGGTTGATTTGCCTATTAGCACATTTTGACATGACTGATATTCTGAAGCACTGTTAATATTGTTCTCCTTGATACAAGACTCACTTGGATATTGGATCTCTTGCCTGCTTTTTCCTTTAATTTTCAAAACATCACTCTCCAGAAGCCCTTCAGGATATACCTCTGAACCTCCTCTTTAATGTGTGAAGAACTTCAAAGTTCTGTTAGTAATTTATGTATAGCATGATGGACTGGGGTCAGTTCACAACTGAGTTCCCAAGGTAAGAAAATTAGATGATGGAAAAGGCAATATAAAATGCCTCCTTGCTCAGAAGTTCACACAGAGGCAGGCTCTGTATGCCTTGTTCATGCAGGCAGTCCCCTTTGAACCCAGAACTCTCGTTACCTTGAGATTTTTATAGTCGTTCACACCAAGGTGGATAAATGTCAGAGATGCCAGACCTTTAACCTAGCAGCAATTTATCACACTGGGTTCCCTGAGCCTCCAATCAGACATGGTTCAACAGAGATGGTTTGCAGTTATAATTGGATGACAATGCCAGAGCAGTCCCAAAGCTAACAGGCCAGCTGCCTGTGCAGCTTACTTCCTGAAGCATTCCTCACTGTGTAGGTCCAGGGTGATTCAGTAGCTGATGCACCACAGGGAGTGCCCTGCGGAGCTTATCCATCTACCCGGCATGCCAACCACTCGATCCTGTCTGCCAAAGCACAGGACAGACCACTGAGAGGACACAGAACAGTCTCCTTAACAAACGCTCCTGTTGCTGTCCAAGGCGAGTGCAGAACAGGCTCGCGGGCACAGCGGATTCAGGCTGTCCATGAAGACAGTGCAGTTCAGGCTCTCCAGTGTTCCCATCTGCCAGTCACTGCTGGAACCAGTCATCTCAGGCAACTATAGGTTTTGCCCATGCATAACCAATGACATCAAGATTTTCTTGGGTTAAATGTTCCGCTTTTGCACTTCAAAACCTAAACCCAGCTTTTTGATATAGCACATTTGTGGAGCAAACCTGATATAGAACGTGACATCTGATTAATTTGGCTCAAAATCCTACATTGATTCAAATGTAATATTTAGGAGTACTTGTCCCTGACACCACTTTTGTCTACCAAAAAAAATTCTTTTGACCTATACAAAAATATTAATGAAATTTTTAATTACATTTCTAAACTATATCAAGTACCTAAATCTGCTTGACAGAGCTGAAAATCAGGCCACCTATTTAAAGTGTAAAATAAATTATTCAGAGAGAACATCTGCAAAATTGTAACCTATTTCTTCTTTCCTATCTTCTGTTTTTAAGTATTTCTCCCACCACCATTTTGACTTCTTTACTGTCTTTATGTTTTTCAAACACTTAACCAGTATTAATAGCAAATAATTACACCATACATTTATCCTACAATAATAAAAATTTTTGGTATCAATTATATATAAAATGCGTGCTTTGGGGTAAGAAATATATATACACTCCTACACTGGTCCACACAAGTCAATGAATTGGTTAAGTAAAATACAAGAAAATAAAAATGTAGGCAAAGTGTGTACGTGTATACACAGCACTCATCAACCTGAGAGTTTGGCACAAAGGTCCAAACTCTGTCCAGAAGAATGTCTTGTTACCAGTAATTTTCTTACTTATCAAGATGATCATCAATGATGATTTGCTAATGATGATCATATTTTTAAATGTAAATTATGCCTAGGTCCAAATAGTGACTTAATGACATAAAACTCAATATTAGTGCTGTAATTACTTCTTTTGCTGTGTCCTGATTGGCAGATATTCCTCAGGGAATGCTCACAGCAGCATGTCAGCTTCTCATGCCATAAAACAAGCTATGAAAATACTAATGTATAAAGGAACCTTAAAGAGAGATTTATTAAAAGTCATCCATAATTTTCATGGCTTTTCTGAGCTTGAGACTTATCCGCTTACATTAACAGAGTTGCCTCTGATCAGCATTGCTTTTAACCAAAAGCATCTCCAGCTTATTAATCTAAAGAGATATTTGTGAGGACTGGAGAATGGGAGGCACAATTAGAAAACAGCTGCTGTTTAGCATTTGCCATAAAACTTCAAGATTCCTAGTAGGTGTTCTTTAGAAAAAAGTCAATTAGTAATTTAGAGCAGAACAGAACTCATCACGATTTCTGTCCTCAGTAGCACCAGGAGACTTCTCTTTGATTAGAATACTTGCGGTGGGGACTTCCTTTGTATCCCTCATAATGGAGTTTACGTTGTAAAGGCTTTTTTTTTTTAACACTACAAAACTCAGAGCACTGATAGACAGTTCTGTCTCTCATCTTTATCTCAAAGGACACAGATAAAGTCTGTTTTCAAATTAGTCAGTAAGGATGGAGGATAATCCCTAGCAGAGAGGCTGTTAGACAGATCAAAGATGAAAGTGTCTAAACACAGGGCTCAGCTATGTAATTAATTGTGTTCATGCAGAAGTGCTGAACCACTAGCACGGTCCTTCCATCCTAGGATATTGATCTCCAGGAAACAAACTATATCCTATCTGGCAATTGCCCAGAGATTACTTATTAATATCCCAGTTCAGTATCCAGGGGAGTAGAAAAGCACAAGGAATATATACAGAATATATCTGTAGTCACTGCAAACAGCAGCCCCCACTGGATCCACCAGTGTTGAATTCAATCAGATTACAGAACGGCTGCCACTTGCTTTCAGGTGAGATGTATATAAAGGCATTCGCCATTCCCCAAGCACTGCTTCTGCTTGGCCAGGAGAAATCTAATAGCGAAATTCTCCTATTACTAACTATTGTTGAGCAGCAGAGTATGACAATGCAAAAACATGAAATCTGACATTAATAAATAAGAGGATCAGATTGCTAGGCAAAAGATAACTCGGCACACTGAGCTCCACATTAGAGGCTGACAGAAAACCATACCGATTGCAAATATTATTAAACCAAGCATAGTATACTACTCAATTGAAAGGGCTGCTTCAGTACATTCACAAACCAGAGGCTGTTAATTCGTAGTGATAGGAGTACATCAAAGACACTGACCTAATTTCTGCTCTAAACAATTTTTTATTTAATTATATACCATGATTTGACATATACCCAACATGCATTAAAGCAGTTAAGAGCATGCACTCTTATACAGAATATTTGTAGCATCACCCAGCAAAGTGTTTTTAAGATACCTGAATTCACAAGTCAGTGTCACCAAACTATGACTGACTGTAAGCTGTGATCTAAATCTTCCCATGGTTTCCCACCGCGGCTTTACATGCAAGTGAATGAACAGCGATGCAGGCTAGGACAAGGGCCCACTGCAAAGGTAAAATGGCCCTCACTTAAGGCCCCACACTTAAGGGCATGAGTTGTAGAGGAGACTCACCGCTGCTCTGCTGCCTGTCCCAGGTGCTGGACACAGTGAGGATGGCTTTGCCAGTGCCTGTAGAAGAAAGGGTCATGCTCAGCACTGTGGACAGAGATCTAGCTACTCCATGAACATCTGAAACCCCCTTGCTCTTCCACTATTGATTATAAGACCTTTACACCCCTGGTGTAACTTCCGGAAGGGATGAGAGGAGTCATTCTAAGCTAGCTCCTTCTCTTTGTCTTGGCAAAGATGGTAGAGGTCTGCTTTCAGTGCTTCATCATCTTCTTCGAGAAACACACTGAGCTTATTTCAATATATCCTGTTAAACACATACATGAGGCTGCAAGAGAACACTGTGAGCTGACATGCTGTGCAATCAAATAACAGCTTCAATGCAATACAGAGAGGGTTTCTTTCCCAGAAGTTGTGTTACAGAGAATCTGACACGAATTTTTATTTGTGTTGGGTTTTTTTTAATAGAGAGGATGATGAATCAATAATTTGCTGTTGAATATTTGGAGTGTGCTAGCAGAGCTGCTTCACTTGCAAATAAACTAATTTCTTTACCTACTTAAACGTGTAAAGAATAAGGAATATCCTCTGGATTTTTCCATTTACTAGCTAAGCAAGACACATTCAGGTAGGAATGTAACAAAAAAGACAGCTAAATAGTAATGTTGTTCTTTTATTTATTTACTCAGCATTTACTACCATTGCCTGTGATTTAATTTGCAAGGATGTAATAAGGCATATATAAACAATGACCAGCAGCTCTTCAGGAGATTGTCTAATATCAATCGATAATGTAAGGAGTTATTAATTACTGGCCACAGTATTGTTAGGGTACACTGAATCATGCATCTTTTCATTCACTTGAATTCTGAAGTTCCAATCTGTGTGAAACCTTTAAAATGCTTAATTAGCAGTAATAAGGCATCAGTACAGCCTCAATCTAATTGAGGGGATGAGACAGCTCTCCAGTTTGGCAGCTGCTGCTGGAGCTGAAGAATTTGCTTACCTTATATTCAGCAATTCATCTTGTATCAGAATTTTTCTGTTACTTTTCTATAAGCTTTGCTAAACAAAATTGAAAAAAATCAGGTGTTATCAGCTGAATAAAGTAACATTTTAATACTCTGAGAAATTGAGTATGAAGTGCTAGTAAGGTATATTTATAAAATAATGTCACCAAAAGCACTTTATGTACTGTTGCATAAGAATGTAACACTTTGAAAATGTTTCTATGTCACAGCACAATGTTACTTTGTGAGACTCAACTCCTGCAGACTAAAAAGAACCCTGTTAACATCAGAAATGCATGCATGTGGATTTTAGAAAAACAAGCTCGTCATGTTTTTTTATTTTCTCAAATTTAGGTTGCTTTTTAACATCCCCATTTTATTTTCCCCAGCCAAGGTACAAATTAGCTTGTGAAGGAAATCAAAAGCCAAATTAGAAGTATAAACAGAGGAACTATATTTTCAGCTGCCTAAGTACCTTCTGCACTTTTTATATGCATGGCCTTGTTTCCATGGTTGAAGAAGAGGAACACTGTAGGAAGAATCCTAGCTTTTAACGAAAAACATCTACATTATGAAGAAAACTGAATAGCACTTCATCCTGATGAGGTCTGATAATTCCTCCTTTATCCTAGCCTCTGGGCTTATTTAATATGCAAAAGCTGAAACAGGTGGAACAAACTGAAAAACTACAGCTATCTTCAGGTAGAAACAGCCTTCTGCAACACAGAAGCAATCCAGCAAGATCTACAGCCATCAATTACCGTAAGTCTGAATGAAACCTTTGGAGTGTAACATGCTACAAATTTAGCCCTAGTCACATAGCATAGTCAAATACTAGATATACTATGCCAAAAAGTGTTTTCTTTCTTTTCTAAAAAATAAAAACAAGAAAACATGCTTACAGAGAATGCCTTTATATAACAGGTAATTCCAACAACTTAATGCAGCACTGCCAGAAACGAAATTTCCACTGAATAAGAAGGTTCTATGGAGGCATAACCAGGGAAAGATGGAATTGAATGAGCTCTATTCATAAATACTGTCAGAACTGACAATCATTTCAAGACTGCTGGTTAATTAAAATACCACTACTCATACAGATTACTATATTCTAGTTAAGGCTTTATGACTCTCATTCAACACTCTTTCACACATAAAATTGTCAAATTGTTGAATTTCTATTCTGCTTAAAATCTTTCTTTCCTATCTCTGTCAAAAATAATTTTTATTTGGTTTTTTTGAATTTTATTGAGGGAGAGGGCAGGGAGAATTTGTGGAGGTTTTCTTTGCAATAATGGAAAAATCTTAGTAAACTTTCACCCATCTGAATAGAAAAAGAAGAACTCTGAAACAACTTGGACTATCCCCCATTGCAATTCTTTCAAGTGGTTAATAACAGGGGTTTATCTCGTTTCTTGTTTAAAATCAATCGCTTAAAGGAAAATCTTCCAAGCAACTGTCCAGAAGTACAAGAAGGACTTTGGTTTGGAATACATGTTATGTTATATAATATAATTTATACTATGAAATATCTGGGCTGTGAATAATCAATGCAGAGAAAGTTTTTCTGGTAATAGCTCTACTAAATTGGGTAATTCTACTCTAAAGTATTATTTGTTTTGCATCACTTTGTGTCATCTTTACGAGGTGTCTCACAGCTGCTTGTATTTTATTATGTCATTTTCAGACTTTGCTGCTGCATATTGATGAGAGATTCGATATTAGGTATCGTAACATAGTACTCTGTAAGTAAATTGCATCAATATCAAAAGGACTAAGACATTACAAACTGTATTTATTGCCTCTTTATGTGCTATCACATGCCAGAGAAGTTCACTCAGCACTGATGGTTGTCCTGCTTACTTTCGGATATGTCACTAAGCAAACTTCTATTTGCTTGAGCTTTTGGAGCAGCCATACGTTAATTACTTCTCAATTACCTGTGAAACTGTTTTTCTTAATGCATCACATTACAATCCCATTAAAGCAGGTGTATGCTCTCTTTTAAGTTAAAAAGCCCAAGCTGAAAGTATGGGTTTTCAAGCAGGATCTATAACCCATCATTTCATCAAAAAAGGCTATCAGAAATAAATCACATCATATTTTGCCTGAATACAAAATGCAAAAAGATGTACAGGCTATTTTTTTTTTTAGCCTCTTGGCCCAACCTAATAGAAGCCTCTAAAGTGAAAAAATCTTCTGGTAGTATTGTTCAACTTGCTGCACAAGACCAACAGGGTTTGAAGCCAGGTCTGTGACCATTAATTGCCTCAGCACCTTGCTCTGGAAGATTACCACAGACAGAGAGCTTTAATTCAGGAATTTAGATGATTGAACCAGCACCTTTCCCATATTCACTGGGGTTATGCTAGCACCTTTTGTCATGGAAAGAGTGGGAATTCCTGGCTTCTGCACCCTTTTTCTTCACGCACAGTACACCCAGGAATGCACACCAAGCTCCATTGCTGCAGATCACCCAATTTATGCCTAACACAAAAAGGATCAAACAGTTTGTAATTAAAAAAACCTGGAAGTTCTGTACAATAATCAGTTCTTTGAAGTGCTTGAATTTGTATGAAAAATGTATAAAGAACAAACTGAGAGTGAATGTACGCAAAGAAACTGCTTGCTGAGTTAAAACATGATCTTTGAATTATCTCAAGATTACTATAATTTGTTCTGTGATCACTTTCCTTGGGTTCTACGTCTCTGAAAGTGGAATGATGTAATTCTTCCACAATCTGGTTATTTAGCACCAGCTTGTGACTGTGCTACAATGCAGTCAACAACAAGGGCATAAAGTTTCACTGTTTATGCAGGTATGTGGTTAGTCATTATTACCTTTTACCCTACATGGAAATAAGGAGAGTTACAAGTTCTTGCAAAAGAGAACCATCCTCTAGATACTTGTACAGCCATCTAAGCCTTGGTTTAAGCTTTTATAAAAGTATGAAGGTGTCAAGGTAACAGTAACAGTCCTAGAAGTAAACAGAAGAGTAAACACATTTTCCGAAAGGTCAAGCAATCATTTACTGTAATTGCATTTTTATGTTCAAATGTTGCATCTAACTTTGCTGGTAAAGTTTCAGAAGATCCTTAAGATTTCCTTCTGTCATGCTTACACTCCAGAGTAAAAACCAGTGCACTTGTTGCTGGGATTGTTTTTGACCCTTAACTTTATACTTTTTAAGTTAAATGAAAGAAGAGAGGAAAACTGTTAATATGCAAGGCATGGGAAGTAGAATATAAGTACCCAATGAGTACATCCCCAGGTGCAGGCTCTTCATGCTTGAAGGCAATGTAACTATTTTGGTCCTTTCTTGGAGGCTCCATCTCACAAATGTATTCAGAATACAAAGACCAAGTAGTCAAAAGAATGAAAGCACTTCTGCCTTTGTCTGTTTAGAGGCTGCAAACACTACAAGAGCCAACTTCAGAAGCCAAGTACTTATCTAAAACAATAAAAAATGTCATAAACAAAGCAGTCCTTGAAGAGACAGAAGAGATTTGTGTTCAGATGTTGACAGAAAACATGAAAATCTAGCCCTGGATTTTTCTCTCCTGAGAGCTGAATCTCCAATGTTTTGCTGGAGTTCACATAAAGAATGAATAAATGTAAGTTTTGCTACACTTGAGTAAGTAAAGTTGCAAAGCTGAGATGGGAAAGTAAGGGATGAAAGAAGGAGCAGATTATTCAAAAGCTGAAATTTCTGTTCAGCTTGCATTTTCCACATCTATTGTTTCCTTCTTACTCCCCAGCTGAAATACAGTGAAAATTTGCTCAGATGAGTAGGCAAGAATCACTTAGACACACAGCACAGATTAAAATGGCAAAGTGCCACAGTCTTTAGCACAGAGGCACAATGCTGTAATCCTACCAGGCCTAAATTGAATCCAAGGTAGGTTTATAGGGTAACACAGCTAAGGAAAAGGGCTGAAACCAAAATCTTCTTGTCCACTCAGCTTAAGTGTCGTGCCAAGAGATAGGAGTTGTTTCCCCTTGGACCGAAGGTCTGGCCTTTATACAAAATTCACCCATGCAGAAACCTCATGGGAGACAGATACTGGCACACCAATGAAAGGCTTTATTTTACTTCTGCTGACTGCTTCCACACTGGACCTCACCTCCTCGCCCCCTCCTTCAGGTGAGTAGCAATAGATATGAAAAAGCATGTTTTTTATCCTGATGCATTAAAAGAGCCAAGTTAGCCTGCTCTGCCCCACCTAGCTGGCATTGTTACCAGAGAGGGTCATTTTTCTTCAAATCACTATCTTCTAGGCCAACTTATGTGAGGTCCAATAAGGGAATCTCCAAGAATTTTCTCTGAGAAAGGACAGAGCTCACTCCCTCTCTGCCACCTAACAGGAGGAGGGCAGCAACGAGTCTCAATAGCTCTGAGCACGAAATTCATTCCTTTAAGTGATAACTCCAACACCTACTCACCCTAAAGCTCCACTGCCTACTCATGGCTGCAATAAAAGAGAGATTGCCCTCTTTTGAAGGTCAGCACTACACTTTTCCACATCTTTCAGCGCTGCAAATAAACGTGTGCAGGGGAGCATGCATGTGGCTACAACATTTGATAAAGACCAGGCTGCTGAAACTGAAGTTGTCTTCTAGAAGACCGACCTTTTGAAAAAGTTTCAGAAACCTTGTGATAGTCACTGAGGGATGTGAGTGGATAGATCTAGAACGCAGAAATTGTTGGTAGAGAAAGCAAAGTTAAAAATTGTTAGTCACTATTTAGACAATATTGAGGATGGAAAATTCCTTAAAAAGTGTTTGCAAGAAATGTTTATTTTTTTCACGCCAAATGTCATCTCCTAATAGAATAAATTGTCTGATACTTCATGGAAAACCCCTCAGTGGAATAATTCTGTTCAGACTGCTAAATCTTGTGCGATTTTTCCTCTACGCATAAGAATATATTGCAAACATCAATAATCCGCTCCTTGGCAAGAGTAGTAGATGTGTGAAATCTGGATTTGAGGTTTTAATTTTGTAAGACAAAGCCAGTGGAATGACACAACTTTTGCTTCTTACGTGAATACATAAGTAACAGATTTCTGAATAAAATTATATAAGCTTGTTCAGTACAAGTCTGATCCAGTCCAAACCTGGTCTCAATCATGTTTGAGTGTCAACTGGCACTTAGGCATGAGCCGCGGCATTTCAGTCACTTCAGATTTGGTTTGTGCTGCATATTAGCAGGGGCAATCTGGTGTTCGACAGCAGATGATGGGGCAATTTGAGATTTCCATACTGGCTACATTTGACTTTTCTAATGTGCACCATCCTTGGCTAATCATTGACTAACAAGGTATAAGGGTTTCTATCTCTGGAATAAAACTGCATTATCTAAAGGTGGCCAAATATAGCCCATAAAGTTATTTTTCAAGAAGTTTTAGTTTTAAATAGTTAGATATGTCTACCTGCTTGGCTTAGTTGCATTGAGATACCAAACATCTTCTGAAACTACAATCTTTATAAAAGATCATCTCTTTCTATTTACATTTCTTTTTATTCATCACCTCAGCCTGCTTCTTAGCAAGGAAGAAAATGCTTTTTCCATCTAAAGAGACCCTTCATCATTTGGGATGGACTTTACACCTCTGTCCTCTCTTTGAGGAAATTCTTCCCTCAGAGGTTGTGCAGTCAATGGATTAGGGCCATCAGTTTCTTTTTGTTGTTGTTGTCTCTTTTCGGGTTTTATTTTTGGGTTGGGGTTTTTTTGGTCAGAACCAAACTAATGAAAAATGTTTCTCCTTCCAGTTCCTGTGGCTTCACTGAAGTGTCCAAAATTTAATTTCCTTGCTTGCCAAGGTAATCAAATTAGCTGGTTGAGGAGTAGCACATGAAAATTTTATATTCTCTATGAGAATAAAAGTCCATTCATTTAGACTAGTAAGAACTAGAAGACTCATCACTAGCCTCATTTTCAGGACTCATCTCAAGGCAGTATGGACCAGTGCAGTCACCAGGTTTTGGCTCCCTAACTGCAACCCTGGGACTTGATGCTACAGGTAGGCATGAGAGAAACTGTTGTAGAAAACACTTGTGGTCAGATTATCCCTGATAGCTGTCTTACTTCTTTCTCCTTTGCATCCCTTCAATGGTCATCATGATAGTTCTCTAACTTCCACTTACACTAGGCAAAATAGTTTAACTGCTGTTAAGATTAAAAGCTGAAAAATTCAATGACATGGCAATCTGAGTGCTGAGAATACAATATGAAATCACCAGAGCAGATACGCTTGATATGTAAATATTCTACCACAGATCAAGCTGCCTCTCTGCCTTTTTCAAGAACACAATCTCACATACAAGGCACTGGAGTTCTGACTGTACTTGTTAGAGATATTATGCCATCTCACAATGACACTGGATTCAGGGCATGCTCTATGCTTGCAAAATCACATCTAAGCAAGCTGAAGTAGAATGGCTGCTTAGTATTATCTATATCACGCAACTGCAGACAGAGACTTGTTTAAAAAAATATTATCATTACCTTATCTTTGCTTATCACTAATTCTTCAACATCTGCCATCCACTTCTCCAACTGTGCCCCAGACTGTATAGAGGCAAATGAAAGACAAGTTGTGTATGGTGTTTAGGATCCAGAGCACGAGTCTTATGAGGAGCAGCTGAGCAAGCTGGGGCTGTTTAGTCTGGAGAAAAGGAGCCCGAGGGGAGACCTTATTGCTCTCTACAAGTATCTGAAATGTGGTCGTAATGAGATGGTGGTTGTCTCTTTTCCCAGGTAGCAAGTGATAGGATGAGAGGAAACAACCTCCAATTTCACAAGGAGAGGCTTAGAGTGCATATTAGGAAAATCAGCTTCACCAGAAAGGGTAGTCAAGCACCAGAACAGGCTGCTTAGGAAGTGGTTGAGTCACTATCCCTTGAGGTATTTCAAAAACATGTAGATATGGCACTTATCAACATTATTTAGTAGTGGGCTTGGCAGTGCTGGGTTAATGGCTGGACTTGGTGATCTTAAGGGGCTTTTCCAACCTTAAGTGATTCTGTGAGTCTATATATTCCTCCAGGATCTTGAAGAGCAGCAGGTATGGGCACTACAAATACGTACCTCTCCCTGAACTCCAGCACTACAGAAAACACATTCATGTGGACTTTGTGAATGTGCACTTGAATACCTCAGCTAACTCCACTCCTACTTCAGAAAAAGAATCACAGAAAATCTCAGGACAGACCCCTGGAGATTGTAAACTGAGCAACTCCGCAGTTAATCAGTTTGCCCAGGATCTTACCAGGTGCAGTATTGTCCACAGTCTCTTGGGCATTGTGTTTCAGGGCTTAGCCCTACCATGGTTCTCAGCACTTCTGTGAAATTATGTTCTTTGCTACAAAGAGCCATAAATAAATACCTGAAAAATAGTTGGGGACTTCATCTGTGCATACAGCTAATTTGATCTCAGCCACAATATGGCTGGAATATTATACATTATATATTATATATTATGCCTAAAGTAGTTACAGTGATGCCATAAAAATAAGAAACCAGCTCTGAAAAACCATTTTTGCCACATCCTGTAATCTGTGCACGATATTTTAAAGATCAGATTTCTCAGAGAAAAGTGAACTCATTTTCTGCTATCCCTTTGTGATCTCTTGACTACAGCTCTCTGTATTCAGTAGTAAGTGATTTTCAAGGCTCCAGATAAAAGATTGCTTTCCTGATATTCTTCTGAAATATGCTATAAAATCTGTTTGCAGAAGATGATATTAGCCATAGAGGCTTTTAAGCCTTTGTTCACAAATTAATTTTCTGAAGACAATCACAATTATGAACAAAATAATAATGCATGCTGATCCCTAGATGCAAGAGTTCATGCCTAAACTCTTTGCATAGCACCTTCTGATCACAGAAAGCAGTTCACTGAATTGCTTTTCCTTGTTTAGACACTATGCTGTTTTTCTTGCTAAAGGTACTAGGACTGGTACTTGTGTATTTGTTTATTTTTGCACTATTTCCAAACTGGACAATAAAATTACTTCTGGCATTTCACTTTTCATTAACCATTTCTTCAATATTTGCCCATTTTGATTATTCTGGTATAACAGAAAATTGCTATAAAGAGAGGGCTAGAAACAGTGTGGAATAAAAATGTCTTTGCTACCAGGACCTAACACTTGTGTATTATTTGTAATATTACAAGACTGAACAGCCTTAAAAAAGGTTTGGAAATGCATTATGGTGGCATTACAGACCCCATATTCAGAAAATAATCCTTGTTACAAAGACCAAGTCTAATAATTTGTTTAACATGTTTTAAGTCTAGAACAGACTAAAGCAAAACCTAAACTATAAATCCAGATTTAGCAGATTGGGGTTTTAAAAGTTCAATTCAATATATATAGCGATTCCAAAACTTTAAATGTAAATATTTCTGTTCTTTACAAATTACCACGTTATTTTTTGATCATCTACTACTATTGCAACACTGGAATTATTGTCTCATTATTACTCCATGTTCTCTGAGCCCTAATTATGAACAACAATCCCATTGGGTCAGGCTCTGTGGTAATATTAAGTAGATGGTCAGAAATGCATTCATTGCTAATTTTGATTTTTTGATTCACAGAGATGACATTATCAATCAATTCCCATCACAAGAATTCACAAGAAGCCCATCCCATACCCATTTTTTTTCAAGGTTCTCCTTATTATGTCTTTAGGAGGCATAATGAAGATGCAGATTTGGACTGGGGAGTCTAAGTTTCGTACAGGTTCAGAGAGTTTTTCACATGTTAACCAAGAGCAATTGCAATCTTTTTTTCTCTGTATCTATCTTCACGTGATGGCTCAGTCCCACAGCTGCAACTTATTCCAGCTTGCCGGTTCACAGACATGAGGACAAATTATGTAAAACACAATTAATCTTTTTCCTCTCAATCTCAGAATTAAGGACAATCCAGTTTGAAGACGAGATCAAAGTTTAGACTTCACTTCCCATTAATGCAAAGATAACCAAGCTCACGAAAGTTTCCCCACATTTCAGTGGATGATGACCATGATTTCACTTACACACTCGATAAGACTTTTTCTGTTTTTAGCTGGAGGACTACCTCTTAATGTCACAGCTCTTCTACCTTTAATTCTGGTAGGAGCACTGGAACCCAAAAAAACAAAGGAGCACAGCTGCATACCACCACACAACAAAAAAATAAAAGAGTAAAATGAAGCAGAAAAAGAACAGAAAATAAAATATGATACAGTACGATACCATACGATATGACAGGATATATGATATGATACTCTGGACTGAGTGTCTCCAGTGCTTATGTGCTATATAATACAGTCCATGAAAAGCACAGAACTCTGTGGATTTTGTGAACACATTTTTGGAGACTCAGGATGTTCTTTAAAGATTTCACTTTGTACAACTACTTGAAAGTTTGCAGAATGTCCAGTAATCTTCAGAGGTTCTGATTTATTTTTGTGGTGGAGAAGGCTGATGATTCCATGTTGCACAAGCAGAGAACATTCAAGTTCTGCTTCAATAACTAAGAGAAAGATTTTGTTATTTATGTTCTGTTTACAATACCATTAATCCTTATATCAACACTTAAACGAGTATTTATTTAACACTGAATTCCCATCTCTCACTGAGATGAACAAGAAAAAGATGTGCCTTAATTAAAAGGATGATGGACTGATGTGAAAATGGTGGGCCTTTGATTGTTGGTGTGGAGGGATATGAATTGCACTCATTAAAATAGAATGCTGATAAGGAGAGGCTATAAATCTGAAAATGGGTTGCCGCTGAGATGGGTTTTAGAAAGAATTTTGCATGTAAACCGAGGAACTGACAATAAAAACAGTGACGGCATTGCTTTACACAGTGTACAAGAGGAAGAGATGTTTCTTTAGAAAGCTAAAGACAAAAGTCACCTTCTTCACAGCAAATATATGTCTAGATTTAGAAATACCTGCATTTCAAACATTATCAGGGAAAGCAATTATCATGAAATAGATAATACAGTTTGATTATGGCATGAATATGGCAAGAAAGAAAAGGACAAGAAATGATTACTGAAATACAAAATTTTAAAAGTGGTAACTTTCAGAAACAGTGCTTGCTGTATTTGAAAACTGAGTTGTTTAAGCTCATTTTGCATGAAACAAAGGCTCAAATGAAAGCTTATAGCACATCCCCTTATCAGGCATTCTTTTCTTGATTCAGAATTGTGTGGCACTGTAGGAAAGCTGTAAAACAAAGCCTCTTCTAGAAGTTTTTCCTAGAGGTGCAAGTGATGTCATGAGCCTCAACTAGACAAGCTTGCATTTTAGTCTAGCCTGAGAGGACAGTGTAAAATTGTATCATAAGTCAACAGAGCCCTAACCAAGATGGAAAAGAGAACAATCCTCTCTGCCTGTACTCATTGGAGGATTGTAGAGCTGGTATTCCAGACAGACAAGCAGACAGATTTGGAACAGCTTTGCTGTGAAAAGCAGAGCTTCAAAAACTCTCTAATATAAAAGGCAGGAAGTCACAGAATTAAGAAAACAGAAACAGGGAAGAACTGTGAGTAGAGCAAAGAAGGTCATAACACAAAGGAATGTGGTAGCCAGATAAGCAATTTGTTGTCTGTCTTGGCAGAGAAGGGAGGCAACCACAAAAGAGGAGAGTGAGGGTGAATCCAGCTAGCACGCTGGTTTTGACAAAACATTCCAGCATCCCAAAGAATATGTTTCTCTCTAAGAAGTCTTTTTCTGCACAGCCTCATAAAGCAAGAAGAAAGTGAGAAGGAAAATAAAATGCACTTCAGTAAAAGGGAAAAAAAAAGAACAGGAAACATGAGATAAAATAAAACTGCCATAATATATACTGCACTCAGCTTAAAATCCTTTAAAAATAATCAATAGGATCAATAGTTAGTTTAATGGCCTCCATAACTACTGATCACCCAACTTAAAGAATTCTAGTAAAGATGCTGATAGTAATTGCAGTAGCATTACAGACACGAAACAATGGATTTTTTCAGTTGTAATGCAAAGTAACACCGGCCATTTCTGCTTAGCAGAATTGATTCCATCTGAGATTATTTGTTCCTTTGAGCCAATTATTATATAGCCATAAACATTTTACAAGCACTAAATATCAAAGCATATAATTATAAGACACCCACTCCCTTCTGCAAAACTACTGAAGATGTAATCCAGAAAGGATAAAGTAATACTGTGCATTTGCCTCCATATTACTAGAAAAAGCTATTCCATCTCAGATCATTTAAATGTTTTAATTATGTAAATACACAGTAATTTTTGATGCAAGGAATGTTTTCTTTTACTCTAAATTCGGCAGTAACATTCCTGTGACTTTAAAAACACGATCCAAAACAGTTATTTAGATAAATAATTGGTGCTTTGAAATACATGCAAACACCAGATTTGCACAGTAGAAGAATGAGCCAATTACTGTTCTTCAGAACATGCAAACAAAGCTGCACAATCTGGGTCTTTACAATTACCCATGCTGACAACGTGGCCAGCATAAACTGTCTGCTCAGCTGCTACTCAGTTTATCCCTTCTGTCTAAGACAGCTTGGAAATGTATTATTGGTTGGTGGTGAATGAAGAATGAAAATTTATTGGTTACAGTTATAACAGTTGAGATGTCCAAAGCTCATGGTCAAACTTTAATCTACAGAGAATACCATCAAAGTAGCCAAAGAAAAAGAGAAGAGCCTTTCAAAAAATTCACACAGCTACTTACAAAACCTCACACAACCAAAAGAATGATACTGGAGCAGGAAAACTACCCCAGAAACAAAACTTTCTCTGTAATCAAACTACACATTGTGCTAAAAGAGCATGTTAATCAGACATTACTCCTGACCAGTAGTCTGCAAATCTTAGGGGGGGTTACCTGTGGCAGGAAGAGGTGATGCAAATATCCTGACAAAAAGACTGAGATCAAAGTTCTATTGGATTATCAGGTACTTCTGTTCAGGAGTTGTGATGCACTTCAGGTAAAGCAGACCTGCTTCCTCTTCTGCAAACATGTTTCTCATCCAACAATATGGCTGGATACTGCTCAACAATCCCACTTCCAGGAACCCTTCTCACTTCTACATAAAGTCTCAGAATGCTTACTGCTGTAAGTAGATATATAGTAAAGAAAAAAACGTGCAAGATAATAAAGAGCCTAATTGGGAGTTCTGTCTTTTGGGAAAAAGATTATGTGGAAATATGCATACATAAAACCAGTTCAAATTTTATAATATATTCGTTTCCACAGAGGCATTTGGAAAACATTAACAAAATTCTTTAAACCATTTTCTTGTAAAGTCAGCAGTGGTTAAAATATTTTAAATGTATGATGAGCAATGTAGGTCAGCAGAAATTCACTTTTGCACTGGGATAAATGTGATCTATGTGTAGAGCTCCTGAGCAATATTTCCATTTAACCCAGCTGAATATATGCATTCTTTATAAACTTGCAAATTCTTGGAAGGAAAAGAAAGAAAAGACAAAACATCTGAATTTTTTCAGAGTAAACTCAACTGCTATCACCAAAGAGCTAGACAAAATATTAAATAATTGTAACTTTTTCCAATCTAGGACATTTTGTCCTGAAAAATTTACAAAGAAACTACAATAAAATACAGAAATCACACTTGAAAAATCAGCAGCCATCTTAAAAAAAATTCTTTTGAGAGACATCTATAAAAATAAAAGCATAGCTCAGGGAGCACCTAAGTAGACTGCAAATGAAAGTAAATAATTCCATGCCCAGCCTTGCAGTTTTGCATCTCTGTAAGTTGTTCACAGATCAATCCTTTAGCAATGGCTTGTGAAAGTTGTGGGCTGCCCTATGCAGACCACAGCTCCGTCTGTTTTCCAGCGTGCTCCCCACATCATCACAACCATGGGTTGTCCACTCTGGCTTCTTTGTTTAGTACTACAACTACAGAGCCAATTATTCGTTTCATTTTCTTAAGAAATCTGTTCACATCCATGTTCTGCTGTTTGCCTACCTCTCCTCTGCACAGGACGGGGGGAGGCAACCCTGCCAGCCAAACAGATGCACAGGAGGTGGCATTTGGTTGTTCAGGCTACTTCACAAATTTCTCAGTGGCTTGGGTTTTATGAGTTAGTACATTTTGTAACGATTAATACGGAGCATCATAAACCCTCTGTGTGGCTGCATCTCAGCAGAATCTGGGATTATATTGCTGTTCTACTACTATAGAAGGCTTTATCATTCTCTCGAAGCAGAATGTTTCCAAGCTCTACAAACGCATTTTAAGTTTCTTAAAGAAATACATCGTTTACATTTAGCTAAATAAAGAAAGAGACAGATATAAAACATTCTTGGTGGGTAAAAGATTTCCAATCTGTACATAACAACAGTTACAAAATGTGTGATTTACAAAAAAAAAAAAAAAATTATTCAAACAATATCAAATACTCATTACTGTCCTATTTTCATTTGCTTGTTTCCTTGAAAAAAATGCTACTCATTTTTTCCAGGGCCTCAAATTTCTCTGCACTTAAAAATGCATCCCATCTTGTCAACATGCTTTCATTCATCCAGTTTTTCCCAAGTGTTGTTGAACGCAAACAACACCTTTGCCTGAAGTGCTGAGCTTGGCAAAAAGTACATCCATTAACCTGGTGGCTAAGAATATTTGCAATTTCTTCTGTTTCTGTTGACAGCTTCTTATCAGTTTTTCTGTCAGAGATTCTTTGCACAGTACTCTTTGTTCTCAGTTTTGATCCCTCCTTTAAATTCTAGCATTATTGCTTTTCTGACAGCTAATCTCCATTTCCCTTTAAGTGCAAGTATCCATCCATTTGCTGTCAGAGAATTCTCCTCCACAGCTTGTTACACCTTCCCATTTAGCATCTTCTAATACACCAAAAACTGAACGATATTATTTTAACCCTTGCCTTCATCTATACTTTGGATGACTCATTTTACAAACTGGTGCTCAAAAGCCAATGTGGATTTTCGGGTAACTCCCTAATTCAGCAGCTCAGTCATCACTGACTGTGTAACTAATGTGTAGCCTGCAAACCAAAGAGAGGAAGAAACATCCTTCCATGTACTGGGGGCACTCACCAAACAGTCCAGCAAGCAAACACAGTCAGACAGAACCAGATTTTCATGCTGCAGACATATTCTTTACCCTGCACAACACTGCAGGTGTCACAGGAGAGACAAATTAAAAAAGTTATAGAAGAATACAGAAGCAGAACTAGGAATATGACTCTAATTTCTTGAACTCCAGTTCACTTTCGTAGCTATGAGCAAGCATTTCTCCTACTCTTTTACCACTTCAGATCATTCAAAAATACTCCTGTGCAGAGTCCCAAGAAATTACGTGGAAATTGTATTTGCTAATGTTTTGCTCTGATAGAAGAATGGGCACAAACGTGGAAATTATTCTTGAAGGGGTGAGACCACAACAACTATAATTTCCATTCAGTGTGAAACAGTACATTGTCATAAATACTCTTTTAGTAGCACATCAGGCCATTTTCTGACTCTCATTTGTCTGTGAGTCTCTCTGTGCTTGTAAAAATCACAGTACTGAGCTAAGCATACTGTGCTTTTACCACCTGGAACTATAGCAGGAAGGCTACTTCCAAAAATTTTAGGTGATACGCTGATTTCTTTAAAGCAAATGATGCCTATCATTCATCAGTGATTTTATATCCTTCAGCTTCTAACAGTGCAGAAAAAAAAATGCTACTAATAGTTGGTCGATATTTTATATCTCTTTTTGTTGATATATTTGGCTATGCTAAGCTCACGTTGTTCATCTTTCTAGCAAAAATAATAAATGATTGATCACAGATTTTCAGTTAATTTTTTTGGCCAATGATAAACAGAGAGTGATGTTTGCCTCTTTTTAATACCGCCGTTTAGTGATCACTTCCCTGTTTTAAAGATGCTTTTGTTATCTTGTATTTCAAACAGTTATTTCATTACACACCTTTTAATGCACGAATAAGTGCGGAATATCAACATTAAAAAGTACTTTGAGTTGAAGTTTCCACAGTAACTTCCATCCATTACCTTGTATGCTTATGTTCTCTAATTTAAGCATTCTTAACACCATCTTTCTGTTATTTTACAATCAGCAAGTAAATAAAAGAAATTATCATTATTTCTATATTCAAGCACTCAAAAATGTGGTAAGAAAGCTGGACTCACACACATCTCTTAAGATAAACAGAATTTCTCATTACATATTTAATATGAAAAGTTAAACTATTTTGCTGAAAGCCAGATTAAGACAATGGCTTCTGTTATTGCTGACATGATCTTTTATTGCAGCTCTAGGTTCTTAGAAGAGTAGAGAAAATTTCCTCTTATCAGTCTTCACCAGAAGTGAAGTGTTACACTGTAGGGGACATGCCACACTTTCACAGGTTTTTTTTCTCTGAGAAACAGAAGGCTAAAAAGACAAGAGGATGTGGTTCATTATGCCTCAAGAAGAGGCATGAACAAGGTTTCTTGGGACTTTCAGACTCCTTTGGCATCCAAGAAAAGGCTAGCAAGGCTTTATCTCACACAATAAAGACACACAACTGTTTGCTAGGTCCTGGTCAAAAGCAAACTTGCACATATGGGTAACAAGGAGAGGCTGGATGGAGCTCTGAGCAACACAATCTAGTGTCCCTGCCCATGGAAGGGGTTTGGAACTAGACTGTCTTTAAGGCCTCTTCCAACCCAAACTATTCTATGATTCTGTGATTCAAACTTCAGTGGGACTACCCTTAATTTAAGAAGGTGCACGAAACACTTCAAGACCAAGACTTCTAGCGTGAAGGAAAATCTACGTCAGCACGTGCTTATACAGTGACAGTACAGTGGAACTCCCATCCTAATTTTCTTGGTGTTCCCACCATAAAAATTGCTATGACATTTCCAATACTTAATCAGCTAATACTGAATTGATTAATACAGTATTTAAGGAATGACAAAGATTCACCTGTTTGCTAAAACAAAGTNTTGCACATATGGGTAACAAGGAGAGGCTGGATGGAGCTCTGAGCAACACAATCTAGTGTCCCTGCCCATGGAAGGGGTTTGGAACTAGACTGTCTTTAAGGCCCCTTCCAACCCAAACTATTCTATGACTGTATGATTCAAACTTCAGTGGGATTACCCTAAATTTAAGAAGGTGCACAAAACACTTCAAGACCAAGACTTCTAGTGTGAAGGAAAATCTACGTCAGCACGTGCTTATACAGTGACAGTACAGTGGAACTCCCATCCTAATTTTCTTGGTGTTCCCACCATAAAAATTGCTATGACATTTCCAATACTTAATCAGCTAATACTGAATTGATTAATACAGTATTTAAGGAATGACAAAGATTCACCTGTTTGCTAAAACAAAGTATAAATTTGCACATCTTGAGATGCAGAAAAACTTGAAGGAATTTATAAGTGATGTCCTCGAACAATATAACAGTTGCTAAATAGTGTATTTTCCCTATTAGTCTTAAATGGTCATTAACAAGAAAGAAATTAAAGGAAAACAAGAATGTAAGAAAAAGAGGGAAATGACTGAATAAGAAAAAAAATGGGCCTGCTAGAATATGTGGTGGTCATTTCTATGTCCACATAATTGAAAGGG
Organism: Oreocharis arfaki; assembly: GCA_013398015.1. Lineage (NCBI taxonomy): Eukaryota > Metazoa > Chordata > Aves > Passeriformes > Paramythiidae > Oreocharis > Oreocharis arfaki. Next base: position 1,004 of record VZRR01013418.1, on the reverse strand, counting down.
AAAAGAAACAAACAAACAGAAAGAAGAAAAAAAGAGGATAATCAACACTCTTTGTGTATTTATTCTTTGATTTTGCAAATGAAAGTCTTTTCACTAGTGCTGTCTAGATTTTACACACTCTAATCGGAAAAAAAAAAAGCAGATGGAAAATATATGAAGGAAATATGGAAAGTTCTAAACAAAGACAAGTTACTGGCATCACAGTACAACCAGTTTCTGAAAATGCATGATAATCTTGTACCAGGCCCACAAGAAGTTTAAAGAAAAAATCAAACATAATGTCTCCTAAGTACTTAGCCCACTGTATTAGATCTGTCCTAGGAAATACCTGGAACTTCTATAAGCTCCAGAGGAAGAATAAAATCCCTCAAACACCATTTATATCCTTTTCTGTTCTCAGCTGGGAGTTATTTTGTACTTGCATCAAAAGAAAAGTTGCCATAGTGGTACATCACATTATTATGAATCCAATAATCATAGACTAGAATGATGGAAGTCTCATCAACTTTTAGGTATGTTCAAAACTATTTACTAACCCTGCATTATCACGGCTTTGAAAAAACAGCTCAAACACTTTGTCTTCATGGATTTTCATGAATACATTACATTCCAAGGTATTATTCTAGATCCTTTAAAGTCAGCGTCTAAAGATTTCACCTATTGCAATAGCATGCTTTGTGAACATCTCCATGATAACCAGAGCAGAAGAGGTGCATTTCAGAGGTACTTCCATGACTTTTGCACCTCAGTGAAAATTTGATTTTCAAAATAACTTTAAAGAGTAGGGAAAAAAAATCCCTGAACAATTTGAAGCACACAGTTAACTGATTAAACTAGAATTGCTCTCCCAAGCAATCATCTGGAACAAGAAAACAATAATTTCCAAAAAGTTATAATAATGTTCAGCAGCACTAATTTGCCATGCTTTATGTTACCACTCATTTACAGGGATTATACTGAAAACTAATTTTTACATTTCATAGGACAATAAGTATAGGAGCACA
>VZRR01013417.1:189444-237178 GCA_013398015.1 Oreocharis arfaki | reverse complement strand
CGGCGGGCCAGCCGGGCGCTGGCGGGCAGCGGATGGGACTGTTGTTGCAAAGAAATTTGGGGGGGAAAAAAAAAAAAAAAGGATAAAAGGGGGGAAAAATCTAAAAAAAATAATAAAAAGCGCCATTTAGCGCTCCAGAACTGTTTGGATGGAAGTGTTCCATTGAAAACAGTTCTGCCGAAATGGAAACGTTTCACGGCACATGTCTCTTCTCCATGAATTTCTAATGGAGAAAAATGTAAATGAATCAGTTTGGCTGTGCAACTGCGATGTGGCTTGTTTTTCCTTATCGTGTTGAATCGCTTTATTCATTTATATGGGTACACAATTTCAGTGTGATTCTTAATTTTATAAGGGTTTTTTTTTTTTTTTTTTTATCCTAGAGATCCAAAATCTGAAAAAATAAATGGAATTGCATTGTGGAAAAGAAAGAAACATTTTGATATTTTTAAAAAATAATAATACCGACAGCTTTTAAAAGTCGTTCAACTGCTGTCCCAGAGGAAAGAAAAAATCGTATTTGACACTCAATATGAGACAAAAATATGTTTCTGAAGGGCTGAATTTTGTATGGGCTGGGTGATCTATGTTTGGATCTGCTCTGAATGGGTCTTCTTGCCAGAAAAAAAAACTTCTTTGAGGGGCTGTTTCACGGTGCCATGAGAGGGGCGGTGCTGCAGAAGGACATCCCAGAGCAGCCACTCAGCACCCTGAGGTGCCAGGCAAGGGGACACCATCCCCCGGGGTCTCTGTGAGCTGCCCAGGGCAGGAAATGGTGCCAGCACCAATTTCAGGGAGTTATTGCTTTGTGAAACTACACAGAGGGGTCTGGGCAAGAGCAGCTCTGCTGCTGTGGGGGTGGAGCAAGGGGTGCCCACAGAACATCCACAGGCAGAGGAGCTGGGAGGCCAAGGGAAAGAGAACTTGTCGGGTTGGAGAGGGAACACCTTCCCTTTTCTGTCTTCCAGGATTAAAAAACACCCACGATTTATTCCTCTGTGTGGCTTGTCTGGTGTGTGGTGGCAAATGTGCCAAACACGGGGCTGTTCTGCACAGACAGGGTGAGTTATTTATGGGGACTCCTCATCCAGGCTCCTTGGAGGGAGCCCAAATTCTCCATCCTGCCATGTGCAAAAGCTCCCAGAGTTATTCCAGACTTCTCAGCTCTGCCCACTCCGTGTCGAGGCAGCCTTGCTGCAGCTCCTGTGTGCAGAGCAGAGGGTTTGCAGTGACACTCCTGGAGCCCGGGGGAACAAACCTGGGACAGGGATGTGGCTGCAGCCAGCACCCAGAAATGCACTGGTTTCCCTGCTGGGAGTGAATGATGGCCAGGGGGAGCAGGCTCTGTCCCTCTGCAGCGCCTGGCACCAGCCCTGCAGCTCCACACCGGGGCTGCTGAGGCTGGGCAGCCTCCTGGCTGAAATCCAGGTCCCCAGCTAGGTCGAGAGAAATTCCAGTGAGGGGTTCCCAGTGAGGGTGCACATAAATGGGTTTGAGATCAGGGCCTGCAGCAGGACCTCTGGCTGTCCCAGAGGAGCAGCACCGTTTCTGTGCTCCCTTCAGGCACCCGGAGCTGTGCCTTTGCTCCTGTGGGAGCTGCAGAGAGCCCTTTGGGGAGGCTCAGCCATGGAGAGCAGCACGTCCCTTCTCGGTTTGGTGTGACACACTTACTTTGGTGACGGTGTCAACAGTGGGGAAGGAACCAAATCGTGTTACTACCTCTGTCAGCTCCCAAACAGCACCACAGAGTCCCCTCTCCTCCCCAAATGAGGGAGAGAAAATCACACTGTAATATTAATTACTGTGGGGGCCTTTAGCCTTTAATAATTAACAAAGTGCTAACTGTAGCTGAATGTTCCTTTTTCTGATTCCAATTACAGACCCATTTGGCCCAGGCTCAGCTGAGGGAAGTGGCTGAGCAGCAGTGTTATAACAGAGACCCAGAGCTGAGAGAAATTGTTCTCCTTTGGCCCACACAGTAGATTAAATAAAGCTTTGGGCTCCAGCAGTGGGGAAGCCAAAGCATCAGGTGCTGCAGGAGGATAAAGCCCTTCTGTATCCCTGCCATTCCCAGCCAGGGACTGCTTTAACATCAGAGCCAGTTCCTGGAGCCTGCTGACGAATAACCTCACCTGGGCTGAGGCAGGATGAAATGCTCTTTTCAGCAGGTGCCAGCTGCTCACACCCTCGCCACCTTTCCCCAGTGCTGTGCCGAGCAGGAGCCCCTTGCTCGTATTTTCTGTCCCAAACAGAGTTGCTAGTGCAGCTCCAACAAGAAGTTTAGCATTTGGAAAACCCGCTGTGATCTTTGCAAGGTGATTTACAAGCCCTGAACAAACGCTGTGAGAGTTTTGCTGCAGCACGGCGCTGTCCTGGCTGCCCCAGACCCTGCTGCTGGCAGAGAGGTGCTCCCCAAACCCTGCTGCCGAAGGGCTGCTGTGCACCCAGGAGGGAAGGGAACCTGGAAATTCACCCAGCAGCTAAAGCTGGGAGATGGAGGCTGCCATGGGTTCTGCCTCCCCGCCTCTGGTTGTGCAGCCCCACACCTTCCCTTCCCTGGCCGCTGGGAAGGTGCAGAGAGCTGGTCCAGCTGAAAACCAACCCAGCAAAAATAAAAATAACCAGCTTTTGTTGGTATGGCTGCCCATCCGTGTTTAGATTAGCTCAGGCAGTTACAGCACCATGGCCAGAGTTAATCAGAAGAGGCCTGGGATGGTACTGGACCCATCAGGGCGTGGCTGGTTTCAATAATTGTAACTCTCGGAGTTACCGTATCAGCCTTGTCTGGGTCTCGGTGCAGTGTTAGCTCTCATCCTGTGCCATTGCTGTGCTCTTCTCCAGCTTCCTGTTAGCAATTAATGAACCTCTCAGGGGATTTTCTGATTTTCAAATTGTTTTCTCACCACTGAAACGTGAGGAGTTGTGAGGTGGAAGCAGAGCAGGGATGGGGGTGAGAAATTCTCCTGAATCACTCCTGAGTTAATGAGGGATAATAGATGGGATCTTCACCTGGGTGCAGTGAGGAAGTGGAATTCACCTTCCTTTGCGAGCCTGGAATTTTCAGTAAAGAGCTGAAATCGGGCATTTTATCCCAATTGTTTAGATTTTAACTCTATTTTTATAGATAAGTTTCCTTCTGTCTTCCACTGCCATCCTGGCTCAGCTTGCCACTGCCTGCAGGGTCTGTTCAGGGTCAGGATCCTCCCTTGGGGGATCCCTGCTCACAACCAGAGCCTGGGTAACAAATCGTGTCTGCCAAGGCTCCTGGAAAGGTTTGGGCCAGGAGAGCTCCAGCCATGGAGGAGAGCAGGAAAAAAGCAAATAAACCCCAGTTCTCTAAGGCATAATTGCAGTATTTCAGAATTAACACGTACTTCATGCTGGTGCTTCGGCCCTTCGGTGGGAAAACAGCATTTTCTGCAAAAATGTTGCTTGAAACTTAAATTTCCACTGGAAATCTGGCTCTGATGGAAAAATCTCTGGTGGATCTGTGCTTGGTCCTTCTCTGCATTTCTTAACCAAGAACTGAAATTCTTACCAGTCTCAACAACACAGAGTGCTGCTGAATGGCTCAGTCTAGGAATGTAAATAAGAAGTACAATTGCTATCAAGATTCTATCCTGTGGAAATATAAAAAGCATTGGAATGGATGAAAATTAAGAATCTAAGAAGGGTTAATCTTTGAGGACGGTCTGATAATCCCAAGAGGACATTAAAAAATTTTAGCACTTGTACAGAAATTCCAAAAAAAAAGAAAGGTTTTTCAGATTTTTTTTATGAAAAGGATTCCAGCAAGTTCTAGCTGGGAGAAGTGTAACATCAAAATAGCCAGGATTGCTTCACACATTTTGGACATTTTGGTAAAGATCATTTTTTGGTTTCTCCGAGCCTGTTCACCCATCTGTGATCTCTTCAATTGCCATTGATTGAAAACGTTGCTCCAGCAGTGAGAAAAACCAAAAAAACTGACTTGTTTTAAAGGAAAAAAAAAGCATGTTTTTAGCCAAAGTGATACAGCAGGAGAAACCTGACCCTGCAGGAGTGCAAGAGACAACAGAACTAAAGCTCAGAGGTCACCAGGCTGCTCCCTGAGGGTGTCACTCAGGAATTCCAGTCCCCCTGCTCCTCACACCCCTTGGGATGTTCCAGACACACAGAAACTGGAACTCGGTTCCAGAAGGAACCAAATCCGTGTGAATGTTCTGCCTGCAGCAATTCCAGCAGAATCCTGGGCTCTCACTGGGAGTGTGGGGAGCAAAGTTCAAGTCCCTGTTTTATGTTTGGGCTCCCACAGCCCCAGAGAGGGGAGAGGCAGCTGAGCTTTTGCTCCACGTTTTGACCAGAAACTCCAGCTCAAGGTTAGCCAGTTTTCCCACAAAGCTCATCCAACCCAGCCTTTTGTTTCTGAAAATGCATCTTGTAAGGAAATACTCAACCAGCTTCACTCTGGGTACCGTGGCATTAGCTGTAAACAATAATTATGAGGAGAGGATTTAAAAAATCTCTGCAGGTCCTGATTAGGAGAAAGACCTAGATTGAACTTGCCTGGAACAGTGGAAAACCGTGGTTCAGTTCTCTGATATGCTGTGTTGTGTCTGTTTCTTGGCCATGAAGACCCTGGAAAAGGAGAGGATTAGCAGAAAATGCAAACCAGAGAGGAAAAATGGCTCTTTGGGAGAGAATTGAAATTATTACACCAGAGTTACCCTTGGTGGGAGCAGCGCTTTCTTTAACTTTGAGACGTGTGGCACGAGACGTTTTGCCTAAATTTTCGTCCACAACTTTTCAAAAGCCACAAGGAGGTGCAGGCCAGCACCATGGAAAGTCAGGAGACTCCTGAGGAAAACCAGCCAGCAGACATCTTCAAGATAATCAATGGAGAATAATCCATGAATATAAAAATGGCAGCTGCTTAGGAGGCGGAGAGTTCATTTGTAATCCTGATCTCTCCTCCCTGCAGAATCTTGCTCCCACCTTATCAATATTTTAGAAAAGAAAGAGAAACCTTGTGCAGCTGCAGAGGCAATTTGGAGGGATTAAAAATTTATCCTGTTTTGAGCAAAGCTTTCAGCAGGTGCTGGAATCACTCAATCACAGGTGGAGGACCTGCACAGCCCCCCTTTCCCAGGGCTGAAACTGGAGTGGAGGTCCTGGGAATTCTTCTGTCAGGACCCACTCCTAATTCCAGCCAATTCCACACACTTGGCCTAGAACAGCAGAAAAAAAAAACAAACAAATCAGGTCTAGGATGGAAAGGTGACATTTTCCCTTCTGGTTTCTTTGGCTCGGTGAGGGAATAGAGTCGAGCAGGTTACGTCAGGCTTTGAATTTGGCTCAATAATTAAAAGGGGTGATTAGCATCAACTGAAACTCAGAGTTTGGGCTCCTCAGGGAATTTGGACAATTCCGTGTTGATTTTCACTCTAGAGTGGGAAGAGCCTTGTGGATTAGAAATTCCTCTCCAAAATATCTCCCTCACCAAGCATTTTACTGAAGTGAAGAAGAAGGAAAATAGGAAACCTCCAGCTGACACTCAGAAATCAAAACAAAACTTTAATTCCTAAAAGCCTTTAAAACATATGGGGGTTTTTTCCTCCATTGCTAAAGGAAACCTAATTAAAACATTTCCTTTCTGGTGTTTTTCAGTGAAATTTTGCTGTGATTATGATGTCAAATGGAACATTTTGCTTAAACAGACCAGGTGTAGAAAGAGGCACCAGCTGGGAGTTGGGGGAGACTTTTTCCTTGATTTCCTTGCTCCGTTTGACACTGAGACAGTTGGGTGACAAATCCCTGAGTGAATGAATGCCCACCGTGGCCAAGGACAGAGCCTTGGAGCTTTCCCTGCTCTCAGAACGAGTTGGATGTGACAGAGATGGAGGGTGCAGAGTCACCCATCCCCTCTGTTTACAGAGCTGCCTGTAATTTCCACCCACCAGAACTAATTGCTTTTATCAACACCAATAATTAGAGGCAGCAGAGGATCAGCAGATTTCCTGCCTGGGCATGGTGAGAGCTGGTGTGTAACTGTGCTGGGACAGGTCACACGAGGGCAGGGAGCAGTCTGGACAGGGAATGAAGGCAAAGATCTTGTTGGGACTTAGGAAAGTGCTGGCTGCAGCTTCCTGGTGGAAAAGCAGCCTGGGAACCGTTTGTACTTCTCGTGGTCATTGTCCTCAGAGCCCTCAGTGAGCACTGGGACCCACAGGGATGCTCCAGTTTTCACTGACCTTTTGGTGGGAAAGGCTTCCCAAGCAGAGCATGGCCCAGCAGAGGGGAATCAGTGTGGGACAGGGGGAACAGAGCAGCTGGGACGTCAGGAGAGCCCGGGGGAGGTCAGGAGCTCCAGGGCACCCCCAGCCCTGCGATGTCTCCATGCACTCAAGAGCGTTTCCATCCTCAGGGGGTGCAAACCCTGTCCCGTGGTGTCCATCAGCTTTGATTCTGTCCCAGGATAAAACAGGGATGTGTTGGAGGGCTGGAAAACAATTCCCAGCTCAGTTTGGGCTCAGTGAGCCCATGAGCAGAGAAATGCTCTCCCTAAACCCTGTCTGGGAGCACAAATGATCTCCTGGACACGGGAGGTGCCAGAGCCCTGCTGTTCCACACACCCAAACTGCAAATGGATCCAGCCTGGGGAGAAACAGCCCAGTGAAGGGGGAAAGACACAAAATATGTATTTTTCAGGCAGAAGATTCCAACTTTGCACCTCAGTGCTGGGCAGGTTTCTGCAGCGTTTGTCACAGGTAATACTGGAAATCTATTCCTGACTACACTCTAAATAATTGCTGCCAGAACGCCACCGTGGTGCTGATGAATATTTCTCCAACAGAAGAGAAACAGCGTGTTGATTCTTGAACCACAGAAAGCTATAATTGTAATTTAAAATCTGGCGTGTTGTTTAAAATACTGAATTCTTTATCTTTCAGAATCTTTATAATTATACATCTAAACTATCACTCTGAATGCATTTGCAAGTGTTGTTCCATTTTTAAGATCTTCCCCAATTTAAATATCAAGGCCCGAGAGAAAAATGAAATTAAAAAATCCTACCTGCACAGAAAGCAAAGCCCATTCTGTTTCAAAGCTATTCATTCCTGTTATAGTTACAAAGGAAAAAAAAAAAGAGTTATAAAATTATAACACTTATTTGAAATGTCTTTTCTCACACAATAGCAAATGTTCCTGCTCCTCCTCTCACAATAAAACCACCATATCAAATACCTTTTTTTCATGAAATTATAAGAAGTGCTGGGGGGAAAAAAAAACCACAGAATATTAAAACTTCTCAGCTTCAGAGATAGCAAACTGTTATCAAGGGCTGTGAGAGGGTATAAATTTTCAGAAATATTGAAAGGAGAGAGGGAAAAAAATCAAGCTTTGGCATGAACAAGATGATAACAGCCATTGGCTCTTGTTCACACCCCAGAATTTCAGCAGTGAGATAATCAGGCTTTCAGTGACTCGCATGGAGATGGCTCTGACATGGATCAGACTCTGATCTTTGGCCTGGCTGTTATTATGTGGAGTTACGCGCTGGAAGAGTTTTGACAAAAATAATAACCCCCTGAGTGGGGCTTTCAGGAGCAGAGACTGTGTCAGACAGGTAAATCACAGAGCCCTGAATTAGCCCTGCGCTCGTGTGATGTCTGGATGTAAGCAGAGCTCTTGAAAATCCAGAGCTTTGAAAGTTTGGGAGGCTGGAGGATCTCTCTGGTGCCGATCTCGACGGGAAACGTTCTGCCAGTGGGGAAAAAAGGGATCAGACGTTGCTCTACTCTAGAAAGTGTTGTGGCTTCATGCTTGAAAGTGGTATTTCAGGCATGGAAGATGTCATCAAAACTTGAAGGCTCATAAAATAATTTTCATGTAATTTCTACCAGTGGCAAATAGGAACCAAAAAGCAGTGGGCAGAAGAGCTGCAGATCTTCTCTCAGATCCTTTTCCTGATCTGATTCCTGACTCTACGGGCTATCTGTAACCCTGTGGTTAAATGGTAACAGCCAAAAGGTGTTGGGTACCTCTCGTTGCTGTAAATAATTGAGACACTGGTGCGTATTTGCACCTTAAATCAAAAAATTCCTGGTTTTGAAAAGCTTCCTCCATGCAGCAGCACGTTAGTGATGCTGAGGTAATTAATAATAACATGCAAGCTCTGAATTCAGTGACTCCTGAGCAAGGAAATTCACAGAATGATGCCCCCATAACTTTTCTCTTGCTGCCTGTGCCCTGTGCTCTGGCAAACCCCTGGGATGTGCTGTTCCATCCCTCCACCTGCAGAGCATCCCTGGCTGTGGCTGGAGGTGTCAGCTCCTCGTGCCCATTCCTCTGCCCTGCTTCCCATCTTCCTGCAGGGAGAGTTACTCCCTGGAGAAGCCTCCTATTCCCTGGAGGTTTGGGCTTTAGCTGGGATCTCCCTGACCATCCACAGGGTTCTGCTCTCCGTGACTGCAGCCCTGGGGGAACGTGCAGCTGAGCTGGCCTCGGGTGGCTGTGTGGTGTTGATCAATAACAGCAAGTTACGGTGCCCAGATCAGTGACAGGAGCATGGCCAGGCACTCTCAGGATGTGTCTCAGACACCCCTGTGTGCTGGGCTGGCTGTGGGCAGGAATTTCAGTCTCCTGTGGGCTCAGAGAGGCTGCATCCCCTGTGGGTGAAGCCCTGGGCACCGCCCTCTGCGTTCTTCGTTTGCCGGCACAGGAGGGAAAGGTGCAGCTCCTGGAAAAATCACGTCAGTGTTGGTGAGAAAGCTCAGCCTCACTGCTGTGGATGACGAATTTTGTGATAGCTGCATTTGGGTTATCCAGCACTGACACTTAACCCTGAGAGACAACCCAGTGACGTGCCAAGGAATACCCCAGGTGCTGTTTGTGTGTTCCTGGTACAACCCGGGCATTTGTGGCCAGTCGGAAGAAGAGAAAATACCACAGCACTTTGCTTAAAGAGAAATTCTTTCGGAGTTCTGGTGCATATGAGCAGTTTATAGAAAGGAATTGAGCTGAAATAGTCCTGCAGTGACATGCTTGATTGCTGAGGAGAGGAGATGTAATGATTTTGGACAGCAGCTGTCAGGGTTAAGAAACTTATTTGTTCCATTGGTTTATGGCACAGACTAGTACTATTTTATTGTCAAACAGAATTAGTTTTATATCAAGAAGAGTGATTACTTGGGTTCACTGTGTTTGAGATTAAACTTGATGATTTCATGTCCATTATTGATTTAGGCTTTACATTCAGAGGAGCAGCGGTTTATATTTTACTTAAGGGGATTTGATCACAGTAGATGGAATCTTCAATGGTTTCTGCAAATAAATTAGTAAAGTTGCAGTGCCTTTTACAGTAACTGAAGAAGAAAAGGGAAAGGGGTTTTAGCTCAACAAAAAAAAAGTGCAAGAAGAAGATGGTGAAAATGCTGCTGAGCTTTTGCAGAGTGCAGGGGACGTGGTGGCACCTCAGAACGGGGTGCAGAAAAGCAGGAACCACCCAGGGGATGCTCAGCCGGTGGCACATGGCAGCTCCAGGCCCAGATGATGCAGGATTGACAAACCTCAGAGCACTCTATCTCCTGTAACTTATCCTGAGATTACACCGAAGGAGAGAGGGACATCCAAGGGCCTTCCCAGGGTCAAAGGAGGGCCGGATGTGGGCGGGATCTGTCGGAGGCAAATGTGCAAAGCGAGCAATACCTGTCAGTGAAAATCTCCCCTCCTGGAACCCCGTAAATCAAACAGGGTTCCAGCACGAGGAGCCAGCCAAGGAGCTGGGTCCTGCTCTGCTGCTGGGAATGTGTAGCCAAGAGAAGACAGATGGTTTGTGGCCAGCCAGGGCTCTGCTCCCCTGGGCAGCAGAGCGTTCGTGCAGCAGGAGGAGAGGGTTTGGTGGGAGCCCCTGTCAGAAGGAGGGCACACAGCCTGGGAGCCCCACGTGCAGCACTGCCCGGGGATGGGCTGTGAGGGATGGGATGTTCCCCATGCACCTCCGCCCCGGGCACCTGTGGGAGCACAGACGAGTCCTGCCAGCTCTGTTTAGGGCTGTCACGTTCAGACCACCAGGATTCCAGCTCCTCCAGCTTTCCAAAGCTGTGCTTTGCTGGAGCTCCCCTCAGACACGGCTGTTGGGGTAGATGCTGACCCAGCACTGCTCTCACACCTTGGTGGGGTTTTGGCAGCACTGAGCAGTCCTCACTGCCTTCCTCTGGCCACCCTCTTTGCTTGTGCATTGCCCGTGACCCAGGCACTGTTCAAATGCACATTTTTAAAGGCATTTAGGCTCACCTGGCAGCACTGTGCACAGATTGTCACCTGCAAGGCATGGTTACAGGGCCTTGACCTCGCCAGCATCGCTCTGCAGCTGCCCCAAAAATCCCCTCTGCCTGCAGCCAAGTCTGGCCCGTGTGGGATGTGCTGAGCTGTGCCTCAGTGCTGCGTCCTCAGGAGTTCTCCCAGCTCCATCCATGTCTGTACATTCTATGAGATGGTGATTCAGGGAACAAACCTTGTTTGTGTTCCGCTCCCTGCCCAGAACACAGGGCACAAACCCTCCCTGTAACGGGCCCTTGTTGCAGTTAAACATTCCCAGCACCAGGATGGATGGCAGCTGCTGCTGGCCAGGGCTCAGGTAATGATGTTTTCCCTCCTGTACCTGGGGTCACTCGCAGTTCTTTGCTCTCTGCAGTGTTTGGTTCATTAGGGACACAACAAAGCACAGCTCTGCCTCGTCTGCAGTGTCCCCAAGGGTCAGGTGTTTACTGCCTCATTTTTTTCAGAGTTTCAATTAGTGCCCTTTGCCTTTTGTCCTTTTGCTGAAAGGCACGGAGCAAAACCTGGCTCCCTTTCCTTTGCTCCTTCCCATGCGATGCTCACAAACATCGTTAGGGTTTCTCCTGAGAGCCTGAGGCTCCTGGAGCTCAGCACAGCAGCTCTCAGCTCTCTGCACGTGTCAGGTGCTGCAATCCCTCAGTCACCTCCGTGGCCATTCCCTGCCACCAGGATGACCTTGTTTTACAGTGGGGCATCCAGGACTGGAAGCAGTTCTGCACGTGTGGTCTCACCAGTGCTAAGCAGCTTTCCCAGACTTTAGAAAGATGTCTCCATTCCTATAGAGAGAGAAAAAATGAGGAGGAAGCAGATGTATGGCTTTGAAACTAATGGGATGTGTTCATTGACATGGGTGTTAAAAAGCTGGCGCCAAAAGCTCTTTTTAAAAAAATTTTTTACTAATATGGGAGTTTGTTTATCATTTTGGTTTCTCTGTCCAGTGAACTGGTTCATATTTAATGGCTCACTAAGTTATGCCTACAATAGAAATGACAGAGCATGTGTTTTCTAATTTAGGTGTATGGACAAGTGCCCTTTTTTTGCTGGAAAGAGAACAAAGCTCGTGCTGCTCAACAGCAAAGTGGCTGAACGAGTGCTGCTCAGCATAGGTGGTGGGGCTTTGAAACCATTTATAAGTTACAGCGAGGCATTAGGGATGGCTCCAAGCCAGAAAAGGGCTTGAACAACCCTGTCCTGCACGGGCCAGATCTGGCAGGAGTAACCAGAGGCCCCCCACACCGCCTGTACAGATATGCCAGACAAAGGAGCTCATTTTAGGCATTTATCTCCAGCAATCCCGTGCCTAAACTGGGGTCTCCCCCTCCGTGCTCTGACACCTCGAATGGAGCAGTCACTGTGTTTGCTGTGCTGAGCCACAGCCTGTGCTCACCCAGCACTGGCTGCACACTGCTTCTGCAGGTTGCTCTGCCAGAGATGCCCTTGCACACTTCCTGCTGCAGCTTTTTGGACCTTTGCTGGCTGATCTCGCCGTGGTTTGGGCTGCAGCAGGATGTCACTGCTTGGTGGCCACTGCCATGGGCCAGCAGCAATTCTCAGGTTAGGTTTTTGTATCTGAATCCTGACTTTTCTGTCATTTTTGTGTCACATGCAGGGACCTTCAGGACACTGAAATAACACCAGTTTTGGGCAGAGACCAAGGAACAAAGAGCTACACCATGGGAACGTGTGTGTGTGTGTGCCCCAGGTTTTGTTTTCTGTGGCACCACCACATGGGGTACTCAGTGGCATCAGCCCTTGTTGAAATGGCTGAGGATTTTTCATTTTAAAATCCCACTGATTAAAAAAAAAATTCCTGCACATAATTGCATGGTATGAAGAGTGAATTCTGCTCGGCCTGCCACAGGTTTAAATCGGAGGATTAAAAATATCCATTCTTCATTTCCACTAAATCCTAAGCTCCTTATTTGGTTTTTGTATCATCAGATCCCATTGTTTTTTAAATAGACTAACCCAAGATTACCAGAAGGAATGATACAAGCCTGCATCTGCATGGGTTTAGAAATCCTGGTGCTGATTTTGGCATAACATATGTTTTTGGAAGCAAGTAACGCTATGATACCCTCTGAGAGTTTCAGAACAGGTCTCAAAACATCATCCACTCCGCTTTAATTTCTTAAGCCAGCTGCCTCTCTCAATAAGACAGCTCAATTTTATTCCCTCAGCGACCAAACTTTTGCAGAACCTGGCCAAATGGATCAGTGGAACAGAAAGGAAAGGGAATACAAAGTTCTGCTGCAAGGACAGCACGGAGAGGGCGCAGAATCGCTGATTTTGCACCCTGGCTCCGTTTTCACTGCCCAGCAGCTCCTCAGGCTCACAAACCCTGCCCAGTGCAGCGTGTCCCCAGTCACACAGGCTCTGAGCAGCATCCCTGGTACAGCTGGAGGTGCTGCTGATGGGAAGCAGCAGGGGCTGGGGTTGTGTAGCACGAGGGCTTCTCCAAGCTCCCGGGCGCCAGACCCGGCTGTAATTGTCTGGCTCTGGCCCTGTCTCAGTCCAGTTCCTAACAAGACCAGTGGGAGTTTCAGCTGAGACAGCCTTCAGGATTTGGCCTATTTAATTTGTGACAAATACCACTCTGCAGGTCTCCTGCCTGCCAAATCCTGAGGGCTCCCTTTTTTGGAAGAAAAAGGCCAATTGTATTTGTTGGGCTGTTTCTTTCCCAGATGAATGCAGGCAATTATTTTCAATTACACACATTGGGGGTTAAAATGCACCCCTTGTCAGGTGTTTTGGGCAGTTCAGTTTGTGTGTGTATTAAATACAACTGAAGACAGTTTTTCTGTAAATCTTTGTAGATTTACAGGAAAATTTTCTGTAAATTCTGTAGTTTTTTGATAGCTTCAGTTATCCTGAGTAGAGCACTGGGTGTGAGTAAAGCCCCTGGCAGCTCTGTAGTAGGGTGCTGCTACAGGGATGGATGTCCCAGCAATGGTCAGACAGGGACCAACCAGAACTGCCAGGACACAGAAAGTGTCATTTCTGAAAAACATTGCTTATTTCAGTGTTTGGAACACCCAAATAGCACCCAAAAGCACCGACTGGAATCTGTGCCTGAAGCACGCCAAAGAGTTGGTTCTCTGAGGCACTTCCTAAATCACATTTTTCAATCCCATTTGTCCAACTGACTTGATATAAAACCACATTTCAATACATTAGAAATTACAAATAGTGCTCATTAAATCATTCAGGTGATGTTAAATTGCTCCCATTCGTACAAAGGCAGCCCTTGGCTTTGCAGGGAGTTTGGACAGCCAGATCTCAAGTGTGGGCCAGCTGAAACCAGCAAAGGGATGGAGAAGGCACCTCCTGAGGCTGATTCCCAGTGCCTGAGGAGGCCCAGCTACTGATGTATCAGGGGACTCTGGGTTTCTGGCTCTGCCAGGATTTCCAACACCTTGAGCAAAAAAACTGAGGCTCAAATTTCCTTTTTTAGCAATGGCAAAGTCCTTTCCTGCAGCTCTTATGATGAGATCAGTGGTCACTTAAGAATTTTGAGGCTCTTAAGAGTCTAATGGGAACATGAGAGAATTCAGAAGGCTGAATCCAATATCCGACCTGTGGTGATTCCCACTGGAGAGCTCAAGGGACAGATTTGGTTTGTTACCTTTTCCTTTAAATCTAAACATGTTCTTTGCAAGGCACTGCTCATTTGGGATGTTCTGCTCTTCCCTTTTGGTGCAGGGAAGGGATGACAGAGCTGGAGCAGCCTCTGGGCTCATTGGGTCAAACCCTTGGGCTGTATAATCCAGGGATTTGTGGTGCTTTGAGGACATGAGCAATCCATGCACTGGTGACTCTGCTGATTCCTGGTCACCTGGCAGGGGCATCACCCTCAACCCAGCCAGCAGCTCACCCTGACCAGCATTAACACAAAATGGTTTAGTCAGGTTTTTTAAAAAAAAAAACAACCATATGAACATTATGTTTATTTCTCCAGCAAAATCTGTTTCTTTCAGTCTTTCATTTGCTTCTCTTCTGAAGACTCAAGTCTTTATTTCAGACATCTGCCTATAGAAAATAAGTATTTTTTTTAAAGGGCACATTAAAAGATGAAAACTGAAGCTTGAATAACTTAATCAGCATACAAATTACACAGATATAAAAGTTCTGTTTCATCGTCTTAACTTACAGTTTATTTTGTACAGAATTCATTATGTTATACATCTAAGACTTATTATATTGTATAAATATCTCGGGTGTGATGTATATACATATCCAGTGTTATAATTCAGCAGTTAATGTATGCATTTCACAATACACTGTCGTGTATTTCAATGTAGTGCACATGATTTATATTCCATAAAAGAGCACATCCGCTATGAAAAATCAGCATTTCATTCATAGGGTGCTTACTCCACCTTGCACCACAAGGGTTTTCTCCACTGTGTCATGGACTCTTTGTACTGTGTATGGCTGTAAGATCTTCTTCTACATTCCCCAAGATGAGCTAAGAACCAGCAGCTCCAAGCATGAACGTGTGGGTGTTGTACAGCGGGAGGAGAGAGGGGCAGGGTCCCTCAGCTCTGCCTGGCTGGGGAAGGGGCACAGAGAGACCCTGAGAGCGGGGCAGGGTCCCTTAGCTCGGCCTGGCTGGGGAAGGGGCACAGAGAGACCCTGAGAGCGGGGCAGGGTCCCTTAGCTCGGCCTGGCTGGGGAAGGGGCACAGAGAGACCCTGAGAGCGGGGCAGGGTCCCTTAGCTCGGCCTGGCTGGGGAAGGGGCACAGAGAGACCCTGAGAGCGGGGCAGGGTCCCTTAGCTCGGCCTGGCTGGGGAAGGGGCACAGCCAGCCCCCCAGAGGGGCACTGTGGGATGAATGACACGAAAGGTTCTGCACACACCAACTTCCAGCTCTGGCTTCCCTGTCCTCTGCACGCCCCGGCTCGGCTGCCACTGCTCTCCCAGCTGCCGTGGCTCAGGCACCAGCTTTGTTTTTAAAGTTTGCAACTCCCCATGTCCCGTTAATCCCCCCTTGGCTCACAGTTCTGCCCTGGGTGTCCCCCTGTGGGATGTGTTCACACCACACGCCGCCTTTCCTTGGGAGCAGCGAAGCTCCCAAAGTCCCCTGTACGCTGGCCATAAGTAAGAGAAGATGTTTGTTTGGTATTAAATTACAGCTATTGCTTCCCTAGGCACCTACTGAAGCATAATTCTAATTAATCTGACAGTGCAGTTCCTATTTTCCAGACAATTCTACTTTCCTGCATACATACTTACATACATACATTTTGTGCCTTTTGATCACTTGGCTGCCATTGCTTTGTTCTCTCAAAAGCAGAGACTCTTTCATCAATGTGTAAATGCTGTTCAGTTAACAGCAAAGTGGAATATTAGATATTCCATGAATAAAATATTTTATTTAACAGCGTCACTGAAAAATATTTAGGTGAATGGGAAAATAGGGGAGTGGGAGGTGTGTTTTAAATAATTTTAAATTATATTTGCTTAAGTTTAAAGTATTTAATTTTGAAATTAAAATCTGGGATATTTAATTTAAAAGGAACTGATCGACTCAGAACTATTTTGCATCAACTATATTCATGTTGAATATATTTTCCTTTCATCTTATGAGAAGTAGCATAAATGCTCAAACCAGGATAAATCCAGAGTAACTCAACTTTGTTGGTGCTATCCCAGTTTTACTGAAAATAGAGAGAGTCCTGTCTTCCCCCTTCTTTTTTTTTTTTTTTTTTTGTATTGCTTTTTTTCCATGGTTGTATTGCCATTTTCCATGTAAGAGTTTTCGTGTAATGACACGTGATGGAAAAGAAAAAGAAAAGTTTATGAACCTCTTTTTTTCCCCCCACTGGGGATTGGGTCTTTCTGTGGACAGCTGTCCCCAGTTCCATTGTTTAACTGGCCCCCAGCAGCAGCTGTTCCCCCTCCTGATGGGCTCTAATTGTCATTTAACTTGGGCAGAGGATGGCACCTCTGCCTGCAGAAGTCGTGGCTCTCAAACCGCCCCGGATTCAGCCCCTGAGCCACCAAAACCTTCCCTGGGGACCCTCACGGCCACGCAGAGCGAAGCTGTCCTCAGTGGTAAACAGAACACAGCCCCAGGCACCTGAGACCTTCCACCCCAGAGGGGATTTGGGATCCGTCAGACCCCGGGAGCACCAGGAAAGTGCTGGAAAGGCCGGAGGTGTCCGCTGGTGGCTCCCACAGTGCCCACGCTGCCCGTGGCTCTGGCCTCGCTCCCCGAGTGCCCAGCCACGATGGACAGCCAGGGATGGGGCCTCAGGGACAAGTTCAGGGACACCCCAATGTGACAGCAGGGAGCACCTGAACTTTGGGGTCCTCCTCTTTGGAGCCCTCCAAGGGAAGTTTTCCAGACGAGTGAAGTCGCTGCCTTCTGTTACCGTGGGTGAGGCAGAGGAGCAGCCCAGGACACCTGGAAGTCCCTGAGCTGTCCCTGAGCTGTCCCTGAGCTGCTGGGGCACCGGGCAGGGACCCTGCAGTGGCTGCTGGAACCTCAGGAGGAGTGGAAGGAAAGGTTTCCATGAGGAACTGGAGCCCTCAGCAGGAGTGGAAGGAAAGGTTTCCATGAGGAAATGGAGCCCTCAGGAGGAGTGGAAGGAAAGGTTTCCATGGGAAATGGAGCCTCAGCAGGAGTGGAAGGAAAGGTTTCCATGAGGAACCGGGTCCAGCAGCGCCGTGCTCGGCTGTGAGGCCGCGGCTTCCCTGGCACACTGAGGGGTTTGCACTCAGGAAGAGTTGGGCTCTTTGCCCTCTGCAGCTGCCAGCAGCACCTTGGTTCCTCTGATTTCAAGGCTAAATCTATTTGTGGTCAGTTTATACTGTATTGTGCAAACAATAGTAAATAGATTTCTTCTGTTCTGCTCCATGGTTGGGCCAAATACAAAATAACACGTTGGGAAGAGAAGATAAATTCCAAAAAGGGGGTTTTACGTTGTTAGTGATAAGGATCATTGTAGGAATTAATCTTTCCTTATTTCCTGGATCATTTAAAGGGGAGAGAACATTAGTTAAACAACCCAAGACTTTGTCTGACGCACCAGTGCTGCATCCCTTATGAAACAGAAGCGTATCTGTGCTCTATTATTTTCTCTCCTTAAAATTAGATTATAACAGATGCCATCTCCTCCCTGTGCAGTTCAGTGCCAGCAAAAGTAAGTCTCTAATCACTTATATAAGCCTGGTGTCCTCGCTTTTAGTCTCAATGTTAAAATTCCTGTATTTTGCAGTAGTTACACTGAACACGTTCCCAGTTGTGCATCAGGACCCAAATACAGAATTTCTCACAGTTTTGTGTTTGTTCTTATATCACCACTGAACTATAAATTCAAATCCTGCTTTGATCTACCTAAAAGATGGGAACACCAGTATGTAAGGCAGTTGTAACTTGGCTCTTGTGGTTATAGCACAGGATCCATCACAGGAACATGTGCTTTGCTGGGGGTTTTAAGTATTCTGTAGATTCAGGTTTTTCCTAACTGTAATTTTC
Source organism: Oreocharis arfaki (assembly GCA_013398015.1). Classification (NCBI taxonomy): domain Eukaryota; kingdom Metazoa; phylum Chordata; class Aves; order Passeriformes; family Paramythiidae; genus Oreocharis; species Oreocharis arfaki. The sequence continues at coordinate 219,374 of VZRR01013417.1, read as the reverse complement.
AACTTATCTCAGTCATCCTTCAGTAAAAAAATACATGTAATGCATATGAGCTGGCAGCTTTGAACTTTAGGCATGTTTTCCTTGCTAAAATTGGGAAGTCACTCGTGTGACTGCAGCCCCAGTGTGTCTTTTCTTTCCTTTTTATTGAAACATGGTGTAAAGTTTTTCTCTTTGATGGCTTCATGGCCAGGGATGTTTTAGACGAGGTCTGGGGCTGTTGGGCATGAACCTCTCTGGTGTGCTGAACTCTCCCACCAATGGATTAATTAGTACAGAGTAACAGTGACTCCAAGCTTTGCTTATTTCCTAGGGAATTTCCTTCCTATTCCATGCATTTCAATACCAGCTTTGACTTTCTCACTCAGATAATAACATGTATTGTCACTCAAACTGCTGTTTCAGCAAAGCATTTCCCTTTGAAGTATGTGCTGGTTTTTTTACAGGTTTTTTTTTCATATTTGCAATGACAAAAGTGAACCCAGGGCTACTCCTTGATTTTCATTTTCCAGGGTTTATTATTATATTTACAGTTCCCTGTAAGAAGACACAACCCTTTCCCAGTAAGAGCTCTAATTCCTTTCTATGTTTCAAATACTAACGACCCATACACCCATATGGAAAGGGGGAAGATAATCAGTGATGAAGGAGGTACCTCTGGGGGCTGAAGCAGATGAATAGAAAACTCAACTCATTATAAATATTACCGTACTACACTTTGGTACAACCAAAAAAAAAAAACCAAAAAAAAACCCCCAACCCCCTTCAAAGAAAATACGAAATGTTCCCTAAGCCAAATAAAATTCACAAACAATATAAGAGGAAATTAACCACATGGGGTTTTTTTATAGCTGTAAAAAATAATAAGACTACTTGGCTGCATTGCACATAGGCAATAAAATGAGATTCACTCCGATCCCTTTTTCCGGGAGCCTCCTTGCAGGCCGTAAGCGAGGAATGTCCACTGTGCTTTACAAAGGACGACGACTAGAAAAAATCAATGCAAACAAACATCCCTTTCTTTTCTGATTTACCATTTATCATGAGAGATGACAAACAGATGAAGTCTCCTCTGAGTCTGAGCGCAGTTGGGTTAGCATTTCGCTCGAACCAGGCAGCATACAAAAACAGCCATCGTGTGTGACACCTCCAACACCTACAGGGAGCTGTTTTAGGGGCACATCCTGGTTTGTGGTGAAACAGGATTAACTCAGCCAGCCTCTTGTACCTGCTCTCTGATATCAGGTTATCATCTCAGTACCTCCAGGGTCGGACTGTCTTGTTCCTATTGCTGACTGGACTGACTGCTCCACCATCCATAAACAGAAGGCATAAAGGTGATTACAAACATAAGAAAGTAGTTTTACATATTGTCTTGCAGTCTTTCCATATAGTCCCTAAGTTCCTTGGAATCGCCAAGATTCATATCTTGGCATACCCATTTAATATTATCATCACTGTCAAATAGAATTGAGTTGGTGTAGGGGCCTCCATCCTCCGGCAGTATTGTTGTATATGAAGTGAACTTTACTCGCTTCTGCTTTGGCCCAGAAGGATTTATAGGTTCACTTTTAACTTCTTTTTCACAAAGGTACTCAGAAGATCTGAGGATATGATTATGAAGAGTCTTCTGAGAGCTCCCATTAAGGAGAAAGTTGCTTTCTTCAAACTGCATCCCTCTGTCAATCATGGTAGTGCACTCCTCTGACGGGAGCGAAATGTCCACTGGGTTTTCCAGCAGCTCCACCTCATTTCCAAGCCAGACCCAATCATGGGAATGGGGGATGTTGCCTTGCTCACTCACAGCAAACCTTTTGTGCCTGTACTTCCAAGCAAATGCCACACAGTTAATCAAAAAGACCAAGATTGCCAAGCAGAAAACACAGAGCAGCGCGTACATGCCAATCTCCAGGTCTGTCAGTCCTCTGGAAGTCAATGAGAGATCACTGGGATTGTTTTCTCCTGGTATTTCTACTTGTGTGGGGAAACCTGTGAAGGCAGTTGGGTTATTTTGGAGCTGGCCATCCTCCAGGGACTCCTGATCAATGGGAGATGTGAAAGTTGTGCTTTTGTTTGCATTGTCCTCAGGACCGGCCATGTCCTCGTGGTTTTTGGACCAGTCTTGTGCTGTCCTCTCTTGTTCTGCAGCTTTCTCTATAGAATTGCTTGCATGGCTTTTAAAATCTTTCTCCACGTCATCGATGTCGTTGGTGCTCCCTTTCTGGTCCAAATCTTTTTGACCAAACTTCACTTTGACGTTTCCTTTCCCGACGGCCAGAACGCTCTTCCGCTTGGTCTTCTGGCAGGGCTCACTGATGACCATCTCGATTTTAATCAGAGGCCCCTGCCCGTCCCCTTCTGCCACCACGACGGGCCAGAGGGACTGAAGGTTCTGGTGTGACGACACCACCATCTCATCCAGGGAAGTGATGGAGATGGAGAAGTCCTTGGAGTCGTAGATATCTAACGGCGTCACCGACCCGTCGCTGAACAAAATCCAAGCGCTCACCACGGCCTCCTGGTGGGGAGAGGATGAGGGGGAAATAATGTGTGTGAGAGAGAGAGAGAGCACAGATCAGACACGTTGTTCGAGTCTGGAAAAAAAAATACAGAGTCTAACTCTGGGGTTTCTTTTTGTTTTGGTTTGTATTTTTAGAGAAAATGTAAATGTCTACTCTGCTTCTCATTTTCTTGCAGGCCTGTGTTCTCTAGACCACTGAGGCATTTACCTCATCTTCAGGAACTATCAAAGAAACACTCATGTAAATTTAATAAAAGTGCTGGGAAAAAACAATTGATGATTCTTTTTTCTCAGTCTGAAGTGAGAAGCCTCTTTTGAATGCCAGAGCCTCATGATGAAAATAATCATACTTGCAACATCACGGTCAATTAGGTTTGTAAAGGACCTGTAATGGGGAATTTCTCTAATGCTGCAGTTCCAGTGCCTTGTGTGATACAATGAGCAGAGCTGGAATGTGTCGGGCCAGTGAGCCCATCCAGGCCATGGAACAAACTGGGACAAGAACACTTCTCAATGCAATACTTTATGTTTTCTGTCATGCTTTCAAATATGCAGGACTTGAAATATGCAAAAGTGATTGTGGTCTTTCCTGGGAACTACAGAAACGCTCATAAAAACCACCATTTTTAAGGGTGCTTTGACCAAACCAATTTGACTTCTTTCTGCAAATTGCTAGTGCAAAGAAATATAGTTACTCCTTCTGCACTGATGTAGAACTTCAATTTTACAAAATCTATAAAGAAAAGACATATGGAATTTGTTCTGCGGTCTCATTAAAAGCTATTTAGTTCCTCAAATTATATGGTTCAAAGTAAGCACAAACTGATCAGATTTCAGCAGTGCAGGTCATGAAAACTTCTGTACCTGCAGCCAGAGGTCCTTTTGGCTGAGCTGACTTTGTGAGACAATTAAGGCATGGGATTCCCAGCTCTGCTTGCACATCTAGGCTGTGTTTTCCCACAGAAAAAGGGTCTTTTGTGGCACATCCTTGCTTTCCTTGGCACTGTGCATTCCCAGACATGTCCATCCCTTTTCCTGTGCCGTGCAGGTCTCCAAAGCAGCTCTGGAGAGTTTGATGGTCATGGTGAAGGGGTGTTGGCACCGTGGGGTTGGTCAGGAAGGTGAACAGCCTTTGCTACGAGAAGTGACTGCTTTTCACAGCCGTACATTCATTATATCTGCTGCCTGAAACGTACAGCAAATTCCTCTGACAAAGCAGGGGGGACACGTAAATTAATTGGATGTGTTATTTTGGAGCATACCTGCTTGGGAGCGTGCAGGATGTCGTAGGCAGAGGTGGTGGAAACGATGGCTCTCTTATTCCCTTTGCTGCTTTGTAAGGACACAGACAAGCCTGACACCAGCTGGACTCCCAGGTCTGTAATGGTCACCCGGTCATCCAGAACTATCACGGTCTTCTCTGCCAGGATGGAGTCCGAGAGAGGGGACAGAACCTGGGAAGAGAAGGGAAACACCTTGCATGAAGCAGCAAGGAAGGGCTGTAAAGCAAGGTTAGCCTCTAACCAGCACAACAGATTAATCCTGGGTTTGCCACGTCCATGTCTAAGCCAGAACTGGTGCTTCCCCCAAGACACTGCACTCATTTGCTGCTAAATTACTTTATCTAAAAAAATAATTTAAGAAAACAACAAATCACTTCAAAATTGCAGTTTCAGCTCAACAAAATATGTATAATACAGAATAAACTAAATGGATTTGGGGTTTTTTTTTAAAAAAAGTCATTTTTGTGGGGTCTATAAAACTCCCTGTGAGTGCAGTGCAGCTCAGGACAGAGTGTAAGACACTGATTAACACTGGAACTCAGTGAGGGGATAAATAAGTGTACAAAGCCTGGCTGATAGGAACTTGGCCTGTTGCCTTCCTAGGGACAGAGACCTGAATGAAATGAAAGTGAGACTTGCAGAAGAACTTTGAAAATCCCACTGGGTGCCTGCCTGCATTTGTCAATGCCAAAACCCTCCTGCCAGTTGCTCTAAGACCTTGTTTCCAGCATGCTCAGAAGGAGAGACTCATCTTTATATTGGTGACAGGAACAGCTGCTTCGAGCCCAAAATACTTGAGGTGTGATTTGTCTAAACCAACAGGAGAAACCTGCAGCACAATTCCCTGCACTGGAGCTTCCTGCTCGTTTACAGTCACTGGAGAGAAAGAGACACTTTAAGGGCAGAAATCCCTTGACGTCTCTACCCCATTTATTTTAGGTTCTAGGGAGCAGAGCCCTAAAATCCCTGGGGTTTTGTGTTGACTCCAGAGTGTGACCAGAACATTACAGGTGTTTGCAGCCCCTGAGAAGAGCCCCAATGCTTGCATGCCTTCATTTTTATTAAGGAAGGTGCATGAGATTGGGCAGAGTTAGGTGAGGAACATGAACACTCTGAAAAGTGCCTGAAGATTATTTTTGTGTCCACGGTTTGTGATCAATTTTGGGAACATAAAGGGGACTAATTTTTCAAAGATGCTTAAGCATTTAAAGATGCACGGAGATATTTGGTACAATTTCCCAACATTTCTGCTCGTGTGGTCCCACTGAAGTTGAAAGGAGCTGGCTGTGTGCCTCTCGTCACCTCTTTCACCAGCCAGGAAAACCTCACTGTGTCCCAGTCACACCAAGATGGATCAATCCCTTCAAAAGCTTCACCTAAGGGTATTTTATGGAAGTGACAAATAGCCACAAGGAAAACCCATCCAAACTTCCTTTTACGTTTAGCGTGCCCATTTTTTCAGCTTTTTTGTCTGTTTTCTGAGATCAGTGAATTTTCTAAGCCAACCACAAGCCATGAGCAGCCCCTGTGTGTGAGCCTGAGCTCTCTCTGGGGGGCTGCCGAGGCCCCTGGGCTGTACCTGCACCGTGGTGATGCCTTGCTCACGACCAGCCAGGACTCGGCCCTCTTGAAGCTTGGCAATCTTGGGTTCCTCCACCTTCATGAAATCAGCCACGAGGTCGGTGATGTCGAACTGCCACTCCGAGCCCAGCATGTAGCTCAGCTGGCCTCCAAGCTCCGAGGATTCAGCCACAAACTGCGTGAGGACTCTCACCATGGCGTGCTGGTACTGCAGGGTGCAGCCTTTGCCTTTCTTCTCGTCATCTTCTTCATCCTCGCTGTCACGGGTGGGCCTGTGAACACACCCAGCCGTGTTACCTGCACTGCCCAGCTCCCCACGGCCCTGCAGGGCTTCATCTGCACCTCATTTTCAACGAGATAAATGTTATTACCTGCTGCTGGGCGAGACAGGAGAGCGGGGTTTGCATGGGCAGGTAACTAAATCCTGGGGAGATGTTCGTGCAGCTCTGTGGGGCTGTAGGATTTAAAAGCTGCTGTCGCTCCTTCCAGTAAATCTTTTGTTTGTGTGGGACCTCCCAGCAACTTGAAAATGTGTCTGTCATTGCTGGGATCCCAGGGGAGCAGCGAAATCGTGCAGAGGGCTCAGGAAAGCAAAAAAAAGTTTATGAGAGGGCAGCTGTGGAACAAAGCCCTGCAGCTGCTCGTCAGGGCTGGGAGAAGGTGTTTTACATCCTTTCCTCCACCTCTGCCCGTAACATTTGTATTGCTGTGCTCATCCCTTCAAATCTCCTCTAACACCCCTGGCGCTCCCTGCCGAGGCAGAGCCACCCCACCTCACCCCCATCCCTGCTGTGCTTCATTGATTCCTCTGCTTTTCACAAATACACCTTGATTTTACCTTAAATCTCACACCGTTCATGCAATGTCTGCTGTGTTCAGTCATGCAGTGGCTTCCCAAAAACCAAATTAGGCACTTAGGCTCCCACTCAGGGCATGGGTTACTCAGATTGCATGGTGCAGAAACTCCTGCAGCATTACACACACTCCCTTCAGCATTTCCTATCTGTCCCCCTTTCAAAATATAACCTGTGAGATAAAACAGCTTTCCCTAAAGCTCAGAGAAGGCATCACAGTGATTTGTACATGATAGCAGTGCTGTCACACTTCACAGAGTTTTGTCTGCTTAAAGACCCAGTTTACCACCAATATTAATATTTTATATATATATATATATTTTTTTTTGCTCTTGTTCATTGCCTGGGACAAACACATGGATCCTCTTATCTCTTCCAAGTCAGGTATTAAGCAGTAGGTGGTCACACTTTTACTCATTATGCCCCCATGCTGTGGATTCATTGCTCAGAAATAATTTGCCTCCCTCCTGTATTTATTGAGCCTGAAGCCACCTCTATATCAAGGGTGGGAAACACAGAGTAAGTCTCTTATTTTTCAAAGTATTGTGGGAGGTAGTTTTGTGGTTACTGTGTTCCTTTATCTTCTCCTTTGAAATAGCAGCTATGAAAAACTATTATAAACCAGAATTGCTTCTGTTATAAATTGTTTTATGACAAAGTTGGCAGCCAGTAAGCTGAAAACACATCTAAGAAAAACCCTTGTGCTCTTCAAAATGACTGAAAGTCCCAGTGTTACAGAACCTAATCCACTGGAAATACATTTTCAATGCATCACTTGGTAGCTGAATATTTATATTCAGCCTCAAGTAAATGGTCTTTGGTACCTTTTGGTTTTGTGTGTGTAAAACAAGTGTCCATCATGACTTGCAGAATGAAACATCATTGAATAACAGTGGAATTATTGGGGAAAAAGACAAAGCTACTGAAATAGGATTCAGATTTCCCAAAGAAATTTGACTAGCTGGGTATTTCAGGGAAACTTTCAGTTGTTCTCTCCTTCCCAACACCACTGTCAGTCTGAAGTCAGCTCATAGTTGGCAAAACAGCCCCAAGGAAAGTTCCAGAAGGGGGAATATTCACAGAGCTCTTGTGGCCCATATCCATCTGTGCTGTAAAAGAATTAATGAACTCCTCAACGTTCCCACTTTCAATTTATTCCTGACCCTCTTCAACTCAGCTAAGCCATAACCCAGCTCTGAAGAAGCTCAGACTTTGGGAAAACCAAGTTCAGCTCTGAGATTTTGGGGTTTGACCCTCTCTTAATAATACAGAGAATAACATTAGAGCCTGTGCAGAACTGGAGAAAAATGTGCACAAGCTGTTCAGGTAAGGAGCACTTATGGGATTTGGGGCAAAAGAGCACAGAACTGATGGGAACCAGTCTTGTTATGGGAAAGAGACTCAGAACCGGTGTTCTGTGACTTGCAGGAAATGTTCACATCTTCAGCATTCGGGCCAGCATCATTTTACCCTTCCTGCTCCTGTTACACACCCTGCTGTTTGTCCCTGCCCCGGGCAGGGGTTGGAACAAGATGATCTTTAAGGTCTCTTTCATCCCAAACCATTCTGTGATTCGATGTTTTATTCAGGTCCAACGGGCTGCTGTTACATTTATTTATGTGCTTGTTTATTTCTACTTTCACTGTTTAAAACTTTACACCACGAGATTGTCCAAGAGCAAATCTATTCCAAACAACTGGAGGGAATTATTTTTCAGCCCCAGCTCATAAATTTGAGCTGTGGGAAGAATGACCAGAGGGAAGGATTGTTGCACAGGGAAACGGAGGGAGCACTCCTGCCCTTATCTCCAGGACTAAGACTGTGTGGGCAGCCAGCATTTACCACAACAAAGAGATAATTCAAGTCCAACTCTTTCCTTGGGATATCTTTAACAAACAAATGCAAAGGCTCCATTTCAGCTCAAAAACATTTAGAGATGTTTATATACTTCTACTCAGAAAAAATGTTTTCTGTGGCAAAAAAAAGGTGGAGCATCAGAAAAGCATCTCCAGAGCACAGAATGAGCCAGGCACGTTCCTAAGAATGAGCCAGGCAGGTTCCTACATCAGTGCACAGGAGAGGAAAGTGTCTGAATTCTCAGCACAAGCTTTGCAAGTCTGCTGTACCAGGTACCAGCTCAGGTTCCTTCTCTTTTTGTGAACAAAGGATTTTCCACTCTAAAGCCCCAAAATCAAGATTTAGGCAGTAAGTCAGTGTTTTGTCTCCACGCGTGCAACAAAACGTTTGAGATCCGGGGAATTGTGCAGCTCCCTTTAAACTCCTCATTGCAGTGTTTTCAGGAAGCTTAAAATCCTTCATTGGGCAGGGAGCTCATTTTCTGCTTAAGTCCGGGTGAATATAAGCTATTGCTGCATATTGTGCTTTTTTCCCTTTGGTCATCTCCGAAAATCTCTCAGAATCCTTCCTACCCTGTTTCTTGCTGCTTGGCAAACTTGCTTGGAAGGTTTTTTGCTTTTCTGGAGCGAGCCAAGGTTGCCAGAATTACATTTAATTTACATTTCACAGAGAGAAAGGCTTTGCCAGAGAGCTGAGCTAAACCAGCAGCTTGTTCCAAGGGTGCCTAGGAGCACTGATCTAATCAGCGATCTGTCAACTCCGCATTACCGACATTGTCTCTGAGCAGTTGAAGTGTGTCTCTTTCAATTTGCACCCCTCTCAAACCAGGCATCAGTTCTGGGGCCGGATGCTAATTTTCTGTTTAAAAAAAAAAACACCCTAAAGAGATCAGTTTTGCTGGGTTTGAATTTGAAACGCTCATTACAAAGAGTGGTATATTTAAAAAACATTTGCAACACCCCTAACTGAAAAAAAAAATCTCTTTCAGATACAAATTGCAAACCTCTAGAAGTTGATTTAGTGGAAGCTACAGAAATAAGCTGCACATAACTCCCCTCACAGTTCAAGAAGAAATGTAATTTGGTACTTTTACAGATCTTGAAAATACAGCCGACCTATTAACAAGAATCTCCGAGGCCTTATCTCCATAGGACATTAAAGTCAATTAACTAAAGGAGCGAATTTACAGCGTGTTGAGGCTTTGTGCAGATGCTGTTACCCACAAATGGAATGGTTTGAATCCAGTGTCACTTAATTTGCCTTCAAGTACAGCTTTACTTCTGAGGGGCAGCACTCCCACAGGGTTTAACTAAAGCAGTTTATTCTGTCCTGCTTTTAACTCAGGCCAACTTTCCTGCCTTTGTCTCCAGAACTGGACAGGACCAAAGCAGAGCTGCTCGAAGCTCTGTGCCTGAAGTGAAGCCCCTGCTGGTGGTGTTGGGAGCCTCCTGAAAACAATGTCCTACCCCAGTTGCAAATATTTACTGAAAATTAAATTTCCAGCTTGTTCTGTCAGACTTTAGCCATGCAATTCCCATTAATGCAAGCTGGAGCCACTCATCCCCTGTAAATATGTGTGCACAGAGCTAGTGCAGGAACCTCAAGAAGAAGGTAATTATTTTGCAGATGCACGAGGAATAGAAATAAATGTTCTTGTTAGACTAGCAGAGTCTGCCTGGACCTCTTCTACACTCTAATATTTGACTTTAATTTAAATATCCACCTCTTGTTTGCTGAGGCTGTGGGTTTGTGCAGCCCGTGCTGGCTCAGGCCCCACGTTCCCCACGTCAGTCAGGAGGTGATTGTGGAGCTGAATTTCACCTGCCAAGGGGGGCTCCTCCTATCTCTGCAGCAGCACTCACCACAGATCGAGTTCTCCTCTTGAGAACATTAAAGATTTGCCATCTATTTGCAGATATGCCACGGATTTGCAGGCTGAGCTGGTAAATTGTATTGCTGCTCTTACACAGGGGAGATGAATTGGGGTTTTTTTCCAGTTTCTGGCATAAAACCAGCCTGTCTTTTCCTTTCTGTTCTCTAACAAGTCCCTGCTCCTGCAGCAGTTCAGACCAGCTAAAAACCAACACAGCTCGAACTGAGCATGGGGCATTGGTAAAGGTTTTGGAAAGAGCCTGGATTTTCCATCGCTTTGTGGGAATTACTCAAGAAGTCAGATAAGCAAACATGTCTGTAATCACATGGATTTTACAATTACAAACATGCCAGGGTTTGTAGGGAGAAGCAAGACATTTTAATGGATCAACAGCCATCACTGGAAGGAACAGATGTGATTTGGGGCATATAAACTCTTTTCCAGGTCTGAAAGAGCAGCTATATTCAGATGAAGAACAGCTATGCTAATGCACTGGTTCCACAAATGTTTCTTCTGTTAACAGCACCAATAAAAATGTTTAAAAGATTATTGCAAACCCAGTTCTATTTTGCCATCTGGCTCAGCCCCTCAGACAACTGAACCAGCACAGCCACGCCGTGGGTGTGGGAGTGAGGCCCTGGGGCAGCCAGAGGAGACAAAAGAAAGTTTGGAGGTTGCTGAAGTGACTCTGCACAATCCTTATAAAAGTGCTCCACAATTTTACCTGCTGTGTATTGGTGAATAACTTTATAATAATGTTTAGTTCCTGCTGAGAAGACACAGAGTGGTGTGAGGACACCAGCCCGAGAGGACAGGAGGAAAGCAGGAAATTATTTTGTTTGTGGTGAAGGGGGCTCTGAAGAAGCTACACTGCAATCCTGCCATGCCCTGAACAGTGACAGAATTTCAGCTGAGTTTTGGGCTGAATAAGGCTGTTGTCAGGGACTTTGGAAAGGATCCTTGAGTTTCCTTCAAGGGCAGATACCAAAAACCTCGTGCTAATTGCCAATACTGGCTCTTACATGAAGGTGAAGTTGAAGCAACACAATGCTGTGGCTTCACACCTGCTGGGAAATGCTTGGATTTGGGGTTTTTGCAAAGATAAAAGCACCCTGCTCACTCTCTTTCACACCTACAGCTCCTGGCTGCAGCCCAAATGTCTTGAGTGTTTCAGGTTATCACTTAAAAACTCATATAAAGTCCCCCATGTTTAGGATTTGGGGAAACACATAGGAGAGGGAGGCATAAGCAGATTAAAAAGTAAAGAGAAAAGTCATAATAATAAAAAAGAACCAAAATGAAAAGCCACTAAATCTCAGGTAAAAATCATCCAAATCTAAAAATAAAGGAAATGTAAAAACCTTATGTACAAAGTAAATGTCAGAGTGAGCACAACTAATGCTAGCTCTGAGCTGTTGATTTACAATAGCCCTGCAAAGTTAAAAAATCCACATGACTGGTCAATAAAACAAGAGATCATTTATTTCCTATTGAAACCTTTGCTGTTCACATGGGCATGGAGCTACCGGGGGGGATGGCAGAGCATCCACACTTTCTGTCCCTCCTCCATGGAGAGCACCTGCAGGACGTGTGCCAGCAGTCCCAGTGCAACCCAAGCAGCAGCAAATGCTTTGCACCAAAACTCTGCAAAGCTCTCCAGCTTGCAAGCAGAGCAGGCTCTCAGACCGTTCTCTTTATTTCAGCTGGCCAAATAAATCAGAAGGAGACACCAGGGGGTAAATTTCCAGCGCTGCCTGTAATGGGTTTAACTCGGGGATGCCCACGACTGTGAGGCACGGCTGAATGTCTCACTCACTGCAAAGTTTGTTCCTGCAATAAACACCAGCCTAATCCTGCAGACGTTTGCTCAGCAAAATCCCCACTGCTTTTAGCAGGGTCTGTGCCTCGGGGGTGGGACAGACAGGCAGAAGAGGGAAGTTCAGAGAGGATTTAAGCAGTCAGCCTAAATCCGTTCATTCCTCACCTGGCACGGCTCTTCCTGCCACAAACAGCGGCGCTGCCCTTGTCACTGAAGCAAACACACCGATTTCTCTTGTGCCAGATTCTCATCACCTCTTCTGTCATAGCCAAAAAAATACCCACATAATCAAGAGGTCGGTCATTCCCCTTCTCTGAGCTCATTATCTGAGCATCCTGCAAATCATGTCCCATTGCCCTTAGGTTTGTGCCCTCATTAAGTGTTGGGTAATTCTCCTCCACTGCTGTCTGTCTGGGCTCTTTAGGCTCTTCAGCAGCTGAGATGTTCTCCTGGGCACTGGAGAGCTTTAGCTGGAACTGCCACAGTGCTCAGCACTCCACCTCCTGCTGCCAGCAAGGCTTTTTCACTGGGTTATAAATCTCAGCTGGTGTCACACCTTTTCCCCACTAATATTCTTCAACTTCACCTGAAATCCACCAACACAGCAGCGTTCCTGGAAGTTCTTAATCTTGCAAATTGTGCAAATGATGGTTATTATAGAACGGGCATTTTCAGTAGGAAATGATGGGATCAGAGCTCAAAATCCCCACTCCCTTCCCCCTCCTTTTTGCCCTGTCCACTTTTTCCTGCTGGAACATGGCCTTCAGCAGGAGTGGAAGTTGTTTCTTACTTAATTCAGAGCTGCCAAGTAATGCTGCAGCCAGGTCTGCTGTTCAGTGCATCTGCACAGACTGAACAACTGCCCTAATCCATGGAAGCACAGAATGGTTTGGTTTGGAAGAGACCTTGACTGGTCACCTACCCCAACACCGTGGCAGTGACAGGGACCTGAACCCTCCCTTGGCCTTGTTATTTGTCACAGCAGACAGGACTTGAGGTCTGGCAGTGCTGAATGTCTCACACACACAGACACAGACACACACAGAGCTGTGTTACACCAACAGGACAGCTCCAGGTCCTTCTCCTCAGCTCTGCACGTGGAATGTGTGACACAGTTTCCTGAGATTGTGTGCAATTGATTGATGCTCCAGGCAAAGCCACTGACTTTTCAACTGTACAGCTCAGGATAAAATGCAGCGATTGTTGGATGTTCAGTGGAGGCTGAGGCAGACTGTAAAGCTGATGGCAAACAGGAGAGTTTAGATTCTGAGGAATGTTCTAAAAATGGCTGTGTTCTAAAAGCAGAGGCTCTGGGCACGTGTCTGGAGCGAGGCAATGCTGTGAACATACCTTTTGTTGGAGGTGACAGGAATCCTCCAGCCTTTGATCTGGCTGAGCTCTGTGTCAGAGATCTCAATCTGCAGCGGGAGCCTGGGGACCCAGACCGTCACTTCTAACTGGGTGGTAAAATGCTGATAAGTGAAGTTAACAATGGTATCCACTTTGCTTTTCATTTCCTTGCCATTAACGAAGATGGAGTCACAGCTGTCAGAAACCTTCAAAAAATTATATAAAATATTAGGAAATGAATAAAAGTTCCTGAGGAAGAACAAGGATGATACATCAGTCCTAAGACAACACCGAAAATGTAAGTCATGCATATTGCATTTCCAGTTTTCTAATTAGAAGCAAACAGTGATAAATGGACCCCAGGGAAAGAGTTCTGCTTTCCCCAAAGGATACTACTCAAACTACAAAAATAATTTAATGATGTTACATAACCTGTGTGAATCTTTTATGCTAGGCAAATTAAACTCTTCATGAATCAAACTCCATGTGCATCAACGTTTATGTTTACAACTTGCTTAAAGAACCAGGGAAAAATGGGGCCATATGTTAGTAAGAAAAAGACTGACTCAGAACCATAAACCAGAATCCTTTCCCTTTTCCTTGAGCGCTGTAATGCTGAAAGACAAAGATCCCCTTATGGCTCATGAGCAGAAGTGCAGCAGAAGCATTGTTTTTTAGAACTTCTCAGTAATTGTTTCAACAAAATGTATTCATAGTTGCTTTGTGACATTCGATGGAATCACTGCTGCAACGAGCGTGTGGGCTGTGCACTACAACTCATCTGCCCTCCTGGGATCTTCTGGCACGAGATCAAGGTCCTGAGCACAGATCTTATTTATATAAAACCATGATGTAATCTGCATCCTGGAAGACAGGACTCCTTCTCTGTCAGGAAGGGGTTTCTAATATATTTATAAATATTTGTGTGTGTACCTTTAGAGTATATCCACAAACACACAGTGATACAGAACATTCATGTGTAACATTTGTGTATAACATGGGTTACACAGCTGCACACCTGCATGTGTACATGTATTTTATCTACACACAATTTATCTATTCTGCTTTGAAGAGAGAGAGGTGATGCTTTCCCACAGAGTCCATGTAGTGTGGTTTTAATCTTTTAAACCCACAGCTCACGACACGTGGTTGTGTTCCCAAAATGCACTTTGTTCTCCTGTCAGGACTGTTCTGTGCCACGCCGTGCAAGGCACTGGCACCCGGATCCGGAGGGGTCCTGGCTAAGCCCCTGTTTAAATTCTGCTTTCCTGGAATTACTGAGATAACTCATGTAGGCTTCAGTGGGGAATATGCTCAAACACAGGTTGGTTTCCCTCTGCAAACCTACCTCAAATCTTTTCAGATATTAACGGGGATTAGAGGTTACTGAGCCAAGAAAAATTAGAGAAAATCTCTGGCAGGCACTTTGTTTTGCTCAAAAATACACAATATTCAGATATGAAGTAAAAGATCTGTCCTTACACATTTGCCATTTTCAAGCCAGCTTCTCAGATCCTTCTTAGTGCCCTGAAACTACAACAACTGCTGACTTACAGAGGGGCTAAGCCAGGTGGTGAGGGATGGGGCAAAGGAAACTGAGTCACTCTTCTGGAGAGAATACTCCTCCACCTAAATGCCTAATGAGCACAAGAATATAAAAATAATAAATCTAGATAATCTGATAAAGAGCTTTAAATGGACTTCGGGCTCAGGAGTGCCACAAATGAGATGGAGCATACTTGGAATCTTTTTTTCCCTCCCTCATAATGTGTTACAAGTGTCTCTGGAAAGTTTAAGCACATTAAGCAAGCCCATTAATTGAATGAGCAGTTGAGATTCTAAACCATAAAGCTTACATCTAGGGAGTTATGTGAGAATTAATACAAGACAGAAATAATTAAGAAAACTCAAAGAGGGAGGGATAAACATCAAGGCCGGATCAGGGGAATAACTAATATCTGACAAGACAGCAGCTAATTTTTCAGATTCTCTTCTTGCTGCATCAGATGTTCTTGTCAGCAGGCAAGAAAGGTGCTAAATTAGGGAGCTGAAAGACAGACATTAATTGTAGCTGTAAAAATATCAGTCTAGGCTTACAAATTTCACAGATTTTATGTCTAGACAGAGACATCCAGTCATTTATATACTGACCAAAAGGTAAGTACCAAGCAGGATATATAACTACTCTGTAGTTCACCCAGTGGTCTTGTGTAGCGTTCAGAGCCCGGGATTCACTGAAGTCTATCTTCCAGAAAATAATGCAGACTGGATAAGAAAACTAAAAGAGAGCCATTCTGTCTGGAATTTGGGTTTACTCTGTTAGGTACAAGCATACCAGATAATTCAAAGGGAAATGCAGCTGAATCCCGTGAGAAAGCAGGACAGACTAAAGCTCACACGAGGAAGCCTCTGTTTCACTCACACATCTTTAATTACTGCCATGTTTCGTTCACTTAACCTTACTGCACTTGGTACTAGAAAGTAGATTTGGCTCATCTGAAGGAAATGAGCAACCTGAGCATGGACAGAAAATGTCCAGCACTCCTGCTTCACTTGGGACCTGCTACAGAGCCAGGGCAAAGAACTGATTCCACCAGGGGAGCTGTGATTGCAGGCCAGCACCACTGTGGCACTGCTGTGAAGTGGAGAGGGAGTGAAACCCACACTGAGCCTTGGGGACTCGCTGCCAGCTGTCCTCTCTGGCTCACAGCAATGTCCCCCTGCACGTTCTCCCCTTTTAAGTGCCCTCCACGCTGCTCCAGCCACACTCTGGCTGTCAGGAGTGGCTGGTGATGCTGCTGGAAGGAGAACTTGTCCAAGTGCTGCTGGGGTGTGGGGAGGGCCTGCCTGTCCCCAGCAGAACGTGCACGGGTTTGCCATGGGCAGAGCTGCCTTAGCAGGTGACTTAGCACAGAATTCTTTTGAGCTGCTGCTTCTGAGGGAACAAAGAGGGAAAAGGCTCTTAAATCTCTCCTGCAAACACTACACAGTGAGAAGAATCAGCAAAAGCTTCGAATGCCTCCCTCTCATCTAAAATGCACGGAGCAAGGCTGTTTAAAGCAGTCTGTCACCATCCATTGTCAGCTGCCTGACAGCACCAGAAAGTGCTGTTTGAGACAGTTTGCAGGGGAGCAGGCCAGCCACGATGTGCTCCCATATGCAGGTCAAGAGAAAGAGAGCTGCAATTAACCTCTCTGGGCTTTGAAGCAGGTGGTTGGCTCCAATCCCCACAAGTAATTGTAAAAAAGCACAATTTGCCCTGTAGAGTCTGTCACAGCCTCCTCATTTTAGGCTAATCCAGAACAGAAGTAGATGGCAGTTCAGGAGGAGTAATTGGGAAACCATTTGATGTTCAGGTCACAAAGGTTTGTGCGCCCTTTGGGTGAGCAGGTAAAACAGAGGGAATGTGGACTGACAGGAAAACAGCTAATGCTGCTTGTGGCTCGTCTTTGCATGCAGGGTCAGTTCCCAAGCTCGTACCTCACCCTCGGCTCGCAGCTCATCCTGTAAGGAGACCTCATGAGACACAAGACAGTCACAGCTCTTGTGGCTGTTTGCTGTTCAGGAGTTTCTTGGTCATGCTGGAGCCCTGCTTGGCTCAACCATTTTTCTCCACACTTTTGTGTGGGAGGAGAGAGCGAGATGCTTCAGCAGAGACCCTGCCCCAGGGGCATCCATCTCCTGTCAGCAGCACTTTGGGGTGCTCCCAGCCCACACCTCATCTCCAAGGTCATCTCTTTTCAACCTCAGACAAACTCTTCTCACTGATATTTACATACAGCTGTATATGGACATGGGTAATGAATTATAAAGGAAAAACTCCAACCCAAAGAAAGGAATTGGGGTTAATTCAGTGCAAAGCAACAGTGACTAAGTGGATGTAAGCGTGAGACCAAGCACAGTGCAAAGCTGTCCTGTGGCACTTCTCACCTGTGAATTTTTGACACACAAACCCCAAAGGGATGGTGGTATTTCACAACCCATTTAAAGGAAACTGAGGCATACACGATGTGTATCAGAATTTGGTCTAACACACAGTTTTGGAGCTGAAAGACTCAGCCATTCAGTTATCCAGGCAGGTCCCTGAGTGATTTAAATTGGAAGTTCAAATTCCCCCTTGAAAAGAGGTCCTTGTTACACTTGCTGCCAAAAGCACCTTCACCAGCGCTTCAGAAACACCGGATTGACAAGAGGAGGTTTTTGCTTGGAGTCGAGATCTCCTTGTCTTTAAAAACACCTGACTTCAATGGGGTGGGCGTGCAGACTTCAGTGTGGTAACCCTGACTCGTCTCATTCATTTCCCACTCCCTGCCTGCCTGGCAGAGCCATTGCTGATGCCCAGCACAGGAGGCAGAGCCCAGGGCGGGCCTGGCTGCAGCCACCTGCATGCTGTGCACAGCTGCCCACCCAGCAGGGCTCTGTGGGAGCAGGGGCAGGAGTGAGCAGCCTGTGGGAGCTGTGGGTGTGTGGAGCAGGGCACAGGAGCAGAGCACAGCGATGCTCTGCAGCCCGAGTGGGGGGATACAAAGGTTCATTATGGTGGCTGAGGCTGTAAAGAGAACAATTGGAACAAGATTATAGAGAATGTCGCTGGGAGTGAATGGCTCATTCTCATAATAATCTCACATGACTTCAATTGTGGTATTTCCTGAATGCTGCCTTTCCCACCTTGTCTGTGGCATTGTTCCTGGCATTGTTGTTACCACTTCAGGAAGGACTTGCTGGGCTATTTGCTTGCTCTTTCCAGCCTTACACTGTGTGTTTACCTTCTGCCTCTTGCATCTTTTCATATGGCTGCAGTGTGGCTGGATCATGTTTGATTTCTTTCTGGTTTGGATAATTTTCTACTCTATTTTAATTTTTGCTACATTTGCTTTAGAAGCACAGTCTCTGAAATCACTTCCTCAGCCTGGGGAATCTGTCTTAGTGTTTGAGTAACAGTTCAAGACAAAAAGAAGGATTATTCTTCCCATCTTTTTATTTCTCCCTCTACCAAACCGCTGGTTACTCCATGCCTTCCCTGCTCCTGCCCCTTCCGCACCCGAGGACATTGCTGCAGTCTCTCCTGAACCAGCAAGGGGCAGAAGGATGTGCCTCGTAAGAAATGCTGAGTGCCTTTCAATTCAGAATTATGCCTGACAGCAGCCAGTCCAGTAAATGTCGGGCTTCTTGTTTTGGCTGCAGCCTGTGTTATGTCACGACATGACAATTATCCCAGTGCACAGGACCCGCCCGTGCTCGTGTGTCGAGTGATAAAATCAACATTTTTCATTGGATTTTGTTACTCTTTTAAAGTTAAAGCTAATTGGCCAAGTTTGAATCACAGTTCTGCCCAAAGATGCCAAACATGCTGGCCTGGTACGGGTGTGTGTGGCAGTGCCAGTGCACCGCCCCACCCTGTGCTGTTGTCACCTGCTGGGGCTCCTCGGGCTGATCCCTGAGGCTCCTGTGCCACCTGCACGGGTGGCACGGAGCGTGTGGGGCTCCCAGAGCCCAGCAGGACCCGGCCAGGCGAGGGGCACCCTGCGCTGAGGAGGCGCTGCCCTTGCCCTGGCACCTCTGCCCATGCCCCCTGCCACTCACACACAGCGAGGATCGGAGCCCTGCACGTGGCCTGCCAGGCCTCACCAGGATCTGTTTCAGCCTCTTCCACAAGCACGGGTTTTTCCAGGCAGATAATTCTCACAACAGTTCTGCCTCCCCCTGCCCCAGCCCATCTTGTGCCCTGGGGTCTGCACATATTGTCTGCAAGCTATTGGAGGCAAACGGTAGACTGAGAATATACAGAGTAAAGGATGGCAAATGACATGATGCTGGGATTTAAACTAATAAAACAAGAGGTTTTATTCCTTTTTAATCTTCCACATGTGCAGAATAGTCTTGGAAGTGTCATTTTTGAAACATTCTTTTCCCGTTAATTTGTTTTTATTGGCAAATCAGTTCTCCGAGTACTGTTCTCTGGAATAGCTGCTGTAGTTTCAGACAGAAGTGTTGGCTTTAGGAATCCCCTGAGATATATTCTAAGGTTTGTTTCCTACTTAGAAACAATAGCAAGAGTTTAAGTCGAGTATTCCCCATCCCATGTGTTCGATCTGTGTTTGTTTTTCATCTTATCATTGAATAATAATGTTACACAGAAACGGGATACCAACTGCCTGACTCAGTGCAGTCCAACAGCTACACTTACAAATAGGATTAGAACGATTTCCCCCTCCCTACCACCAGCTTTCACTGGAGAAAAGGTAGAAAATGAGATATGTCAAGGTGAGCCCGAAGCAGTTCCAATGCTCTTCATCTTAAGTAGTCTTTAATTGCAACCTCTACCAAGAATTAAATCACATACTTCACACTGAAACAAGAAATTTGGATGGAGGCAGGGAAGACAGCACAGCCCCATCAGCACTGTGGTACCCTGCAAAAACAGGCTGGTCACATCATCTGTCAGCAGGAACAGGGCTGTGTTTGGGTTGGTTGTTTTCAGATACATCTGCTCTTTTTTTAATTACCCAAAGGTTTGATCTTAAAGCAGCTGAAGTCAATCCAAACGAATCCAGTGGAGGATGATCCAGCATCAGAGGCCAGAGTTTCACTGGTTAGCAGGCATTTTCTAAAACCACACAATCAAATCCATAGGGAAGTCCAGGCCATTTTGAAATGATCATTTTGTAATGGTCTTTCTTCCCAGCTTTATTGTTCTAAAGGACTAGAGCAGGAGTTCCAAAACTCATATCTGGACTCTGAGTGTCTCTCATTAGACACAGAAGCCCAGCCTGGCAACTGCTTGTCCTGACAGGAGTTAGAGGGAGCACACAGCCCGACACAGACCCAGTTTAAGGCCCCCAAAATAATCCCTGTGGCTGCAGT
This sequence comes from Oreocharis arfaki, assembly GCA_013398015.1. Taxonomy (NCBI): domain Eukaryota; kingdom Metazoa; phylum Chordata; class Aves; order Passeriformes; family Paramythiidae; genus Oreocharis; species Oreocharis arfaki. The sequence continues at coordinate 199,375 of VZRR01013417.1, read as the reverse complement.
GAGCTGCAAGAACATGACAGAGACAGTAACAACACCATAACTGTGCTTGCCAGACAGGGCCTGTCCTGGAGAGCGCTTCTGGCAGGGGTACAAAATGCAATCTGTGATTTACACCCAGGCCTGGCTGTAAGGGCGAGGAGTTAGAAGCAAGATTGAAAGGAAAATCCTTCATCCAGGAAAGCACAGATCTGGAAAAACAGATAATTTACTGAAGTGCTGTGTGTTCAAGAGACCAGAAAACCACGATGGTCTGAGCAGTGGGTTTGTGGAGGGGCAGTAGCAGTTACAGGGAGCTCCAGGTGGGCACCGTGGGACCGTGTGAGCAGCAGCTCAGCAGCAAGGGGCACCACAGAGGCACTGGCACCTCGTTGTTTTGGTGAAGAAGCCTCTGCTCCTTTTCTCTGTGGGTCACTGTTTCACACTGCTGAGGAAGAGAAGCAGGAAATTGAGGGAGGAGGGAGATGAGCCCAGGTATAGCCGGGGATGATGTGAATGGGTGTTTGAAGTTTTACAGTGGTTTTTAGCATTTAACCCCCATTGAAATGCACTGAACTAGAGGGAAGGACAGCATGGCAGACATTAACATTTTGGTTTAACAATGCAGACAGTTGCTGAGGCTTAGAAAAGGTGCAGTGATCCATGAATGCACGAGGAGAGTTTAAAAACCTGCTGAACGGAATGAAGTGTGCTCTACTCAAAAACTGTTGATCTGTGCAAAATTATTAAACAACACATGAGATGTGCCAGGATTCCAGTCCCAGGTGCAGAGCAGCTGCTCCCGTTCTCTTCCCAGCACCGTGCAGGGGCGTTCCTGCTGGAGAGGAGAAGTTTGGTGCGGGCACAGGTTGAGAGGAAAGGGCCAGAGAAGGTGGGTGTGTGCTCAGACTCGAGCCTGCTGCTGAATTCCAGCTCAGCAACAACCACTGAGCACCCACATCAGCAGAGGAGCTGCTCCCAAGGGCAGATGCTCCAGCGTTTCCACCTTATGGATTATGGAGAGGGAATACTGAAAGCCAGTGGGGGGCAGCTAAAGCAGTACATGGAGGCTGCCAGGATGTTCTCTGCTTCACGAGATCCTTTACCCATCAGCTGAGCTCTTAATTGCACTTTTTCTACAAAAAAATCAAGATGAGGAATTCTGTTGGAATTAAAAGTTACTGGTTTTGCTCTGCCCACTGATTCCTCATCGCCCTGTGCAGACTGAGAAAGAGAGAGCATCTTCACTGGGCTAAACCCATGGCCACGTGAAGATGCTGCTGTCTTTGGAGGATAAGAGAATGCCTTTGCTCATGGCACCTGGAACAGGCAGTGGTTGGTCCCCCAGGAACATCACCTCCCCTGCAGGAGAAGGAATGCTGCTCGATACCAATGACTACATGGCAGTGCTGGCTGTGCTGCTGTGGGTCTGAGCTCAGGCACTTCTGCCGTGGGGTGGGAACGAGATGGGAATCGGCTTTGATGTGTGAAAGAGAAACTGGATGGAACTGGGAGGGGATACAGCCTTTGGAAATTTGATCCAACCCTTGTTGAAGTAAGCGAGAGACTTTCTACTGCTCTCCTGGCCCCAGCCCAGGAGTTTTCAAGGCTGTGAGGACTTCACTGTCTATTGTAACGCAGTGGCAGCCAACTGTGACACGAGCTTGGAACAAAGACTTGTAGGCAGTGTGTTTTTGGAGGCTCAAGTTCTCTGCTATGTCATCCTTCAAGTTGTTTGGACAAACTGCAATTATCCCTTGACAGAGCAGCAGTTGCCCTGCCAGGATGCAGCAGAGCAGGTGCACATGAAACTTATTTCGTGAGCTCCACGCTCATTTCAATCTCAGCACAGTTTGTGTTTGGGGAAGGCTTTTTTTTCCCATTCAGTCACTACTTTTGTTGCTAATGAGAACACATGGAGCAGAGCTTAGAGCAGGATCTCCTTTCTTCCTTATCCACTTGCGATCAAAATCGTGCCAGTCCCATTCTTGCTCTGTGAGTTTCTGCTTGTTTGAGCAATCTCGTATGCAAGTCAGCTTGGCTCCTGCTCGCCTTGTCACCATGATGCAGTGCCTCTCCTGGGCCAGCATCCTTCCCAGCCAGGCCTGCTTATCTCCAGACAGACATCTTCCTTCTCTGCACCGAGATAAGGGATCTCTCACCAGCACAAATTCCAAGCACACACTCTCGTCTGAGGTGGATTTTGCTTCAATATTTGATCCTTCCACTTCTGCAGATTAGGCATTACCAGCACTTGTTAGTTTATGTAAACATCCACAGTCTTCATATTCATCAGCTGCCATCCCAGAAGGGCTTAAGAGCTGTTTGTCTGGTGAAACCCCGGCAGATGGTACCAGCTCTTTCTTGCACCCATCTAATTGCAAACACTGAACCTGCTCTGTAAAAGCTGTTAATTAGGTGAAAATAACACATATGTTTGGGCTATAAGCTAAGGTGGGTTCCCCCCCCTCTCTGTTTTCCCCCCCGTTGAATTGCTCGAACAAATGGGGTTATAAACCGACAGAATAATTTGCACATGGGTGAGAAAAGTAAGAGGGGAAAAGGCGGCATCAGATGTAACGTTCTTTGTAAAATAATGGGCTTTAAAAGTTATTTTCTGAGCACTAAGTAAACTCAGTGTTCATGATTCATGGCTCTAATCCCTGTGACTGAAATTTAAGATCTAAGGCTCCATGAAATTAAAGAAAAAGAAACAATTACATGCATATTCATTCAATTTCATGTATTGCGTATCCTTCCGTTTTTCCAGTGAAATTTCAACGGGGGAAACAGAGGCTTCTACAGACTGTGCACTTGGGCAAACCCAGCAGATCCTCTGTAAGTGCTGAAGCCAGCCCTCCCTTCTGTGCCTGCTGGCTTCCCAGCGTTCCTGGGAATGCAAACATTCCATAGATGAGCCAGCAGCGAGCGCAGAAAGCCCAAGGACAGGGCGGGTGCGGAGCCCTCGCGCAGGACAGCGGCCGCTCGGCCTTCCCAGCTGCGTGTGGAGCAAAGAGGAGGCTGCTCCAGCAGGGCCAGTGCCCACCGAGCCCCTGTGCTGCTCCTGGACTAATCCTCAAGGAAAAGGAGCCCCACGTGCTGTTCCTCCCGCCCTGGGACAGTGCATCCCTTCCCAAGGGAGGCCATGGGAATGTCTGGCAGCAACAACAACGCTGCAAAGCCCCCCAAGACCAGACAGACAAGCTGCAAAGCTTGGGAGCTTAACAGTATTAAGAGGAATGTCTTAAGCCATGAATATTTGCCACACTAATCTAGCCTTTAATCTTGTCCCAATAACACAAGGATACGCCATCCTTATCCCAAAGGATCCACAGAAAACCAGAAAGAATCCCCAAAAAGCTCTTAAATGCACAGCAGCATACTTTTGTTTTGTAAAGAAAACCCTGGTCCTACGCCTAGGAAAGAATCCCCAAAAAGCTCTTAAATGCACAGCAGCATACTTTTGTTTTGTAAAGAAAACCCTGGTCCTACGCCTAGGCAGTGCTGCATCGACATTCATAAGTCTTCCCAGTTAGTTTTTAGTCTCTGAGCAATAAATAATTCATTAATTAATAAAAAAGGAAAAAAGGGACATTCAGACAGCCAATACAGCCAACAAAAGCAGCCCTTAAACTGCAATTCATTCAGCCAAGTGCTTCAATAAAATTATTTGGAGAGAATGTCAAGAGTCTTTACCTAAGAAATTACTTTTCTTCTCTGGTCCTATGAGACTGGACTATACTGGCCTGTCCTGTCCATCTAATGCACGATGGCACAGAAGATCAGCACTGGGAGAGGCTCCCTGGTCAGAGAAGGGCTCTGTGCCTGGCCACGTCCTCAGTGCCCGCCCTGAGCTGTGCCCCAAGGACAGCACCACAGAGAATATTCCTGGGTGCTCACTCAGAGAAACACAGGGAGCTCCTCTGGATGAGAGCACTGGAAAGAAAAAGTCCCCATGTATCAAAAATATGGCAAACCTGATCTGCTCACAGCAGCAGCTGCCTTTGTGCTCTGCACCTGGAGCAGGAGAGGAGTGAATTGTCCCTCTGAGGCAGGAAGGGGCAGTGAGTGGAACAGAACAAATCCTGCAGGAACAGCCCCATTTGGGGACAAAGCTGAGGGTGACCTCTGCTCTGCTCTCTCTGTTCTCTCACTTTCCTTGTGTCAGTAAATCCTAACTCCAACGAGGGTGAAAGAAGCACATCCCGGCCTCTGCGGAGCAGACTATTTTAATAATTACAAACAATTATTTATAATTACATACATTTATAATTATAAATGCAATTACACAGACGTAATTACAAATGCCTGCTGCAATTGTCATACAAATGTTTGGCTACTGCACTGACAGCAGGGAACGAGCTGCACTGGAGATGGCAATGTTGTGTCAGTGCCGTGCTGGGTGTGCCCGCAGGAGTGAGGGGACACTGACATCCCCTCACACCTCCCACCTCTCTCTCCTCCTGCAGGGACAGGCTTCAGGTGTCGTGCACGGCGGGCAGGGCACGGTGTCGGGGCAATGGCCCTGCCGAGGATGACGGCTTCCCCTGGGCTGTCCAAACCCATCCGCCCGGCCCCACAGCGGCACTGAGCGCTGCTGGTGCTGCTCCGGAGCTTCTCTGCCAGTCATCCCAGTGCATTTCACAAAAGAATCGACTGGCACAGTCCTTCTTTCTCCCAAGAAAGGAGCACAGCCTATCAAACCCCTCAAGCAGAAGGGGACCCCGAGGACACAGCGTGGGTGGCTCAGAGGGACATGTGTGGCCTCTGGGCAGGTGGCCCTGCGCTGGCAGCACAGGGGTGGCAGGTCCAAAGCTCCCAAAATCACAGCAAAACGATTCTGCAGACCTCAGGGCTATGAGGGTCTGCAGGAAACAGATCACAGGGTTTCCTCCTTCGAGGAGAACTTTTGAAAAACCTAACCACAGAGAACAAATGTCAAAGTGCCACATTCTGGATGCCACAAAATTGGCCTTTTTTCACCGAGCTCTTCAGAAACCGTGACTTATTGAAATCAATACTTTGCTATTGACTTTCTCTTAAAGGCAGAGATTGAATTATCAGAAAAATCACAGCAGAGCTACCTGGCTCCTCCACTGGGCTCTTCACTGGATCATTTTTGATCCAAAGCCTGTATGACACGGATGGGCTGAGCTTCTCTCTCATCAAATAACACCCTGTTAAAATCCAGCTACAAATGAGTTGGCCTCCCTATCTGTCAGTCTTTCTGCCATCCCCAGCCCCAGCCATGGACTTGTATGAAGCCTGTCTAAATGCCAAGGCAGATCTGTAAAGTTCTTCAGTTTCCCCCTCGAATCTGGGCAAAAACAACGGTTCCCACTCACGCACGAAAGGTAAGTGACAAACTGCAGAGTGCTGCCCTGAGTTTTCTGTTGTACTTTAGGGTTTTTCTCTTTTCATTTGTTTTTCAACATCTTCCCTTAGGGCTGTGTGGATACAGAAAAACAGGCCACAGTGAAAGAACAGAAAAACATGGGAACAGTGGCAAAAGCTTTCTAGCTTCTCTTCACTTCACCACAAGAGAGGTTTATGTAAAAGCTATGTACAGCATAAAAATATGTCCCTGGAATCACAGAAAGCCAATGGATCTGGCCCTTTTACAATTAGGAGTTCCCTTTCCTAACCAGAAAACTTAGAGGTGCCACACAAACAGAAAATGCTTCCAGATTGTGTCTGGAAAGGAAAGGATGTCATTAAAAATCCCTAGAAAAACAGATAGGGAAAGCCTATGTAAAAAATGCCTGGCAGAAGAGGCAAGGGAAGCAGAACAAAAACGAAGTAGCCAGGTAAGGAGAACACAGAGCAGGCTGAGAGCACCAGCAAAGGTACCTGAGTGAGCTGGGCCTTGGTCAGCCTGGGTTTGGGTAAGAATGGGTTACAGGTTTCCATGTACTGCAGGCTCGGGTCCATCAGCCCCAGGTGAATTCTTTGCTGTGGGTGCCACCCAAACTGGTTAAAGGAGCAGAGATTTTATATTAATTTTAGTCACATTGCCAGGCCCAAGAGGATTTGCTCAGAGAGACATGATCAGAGAACAACCACAGAGGTGCAATCCAGATGTGAATATTCCGTGCACAGATACAGAAATTACTTCCCCATGAAATCCTGGGTCCCTCTCTTACTTTCATCTCCGACTTGCTAGAGCTACAAAAGAACGAGTTAATGTGAAGAACAGATTTCATTTCTTAATTAATGCACAATTTTTCTTTTGTACTGCTGTTCTCTGGAGACACTCCCTCCCCCATCCATCCAAACCAAACAGAGACAGTGCAAACCAGTGCTGGGACTGTCACATTTCTGCCGCAGCAGAACACGAGTCCTGGGCAAAATTTTTATCCCAGGCATCCCTGCTGCAGGGTAGCAGGTGCAGCACTGTGCTTTTATACTCCGTGCAATCAGCACTGAAGGCTGAAGAGATTTTGCCTGTATTTTCTCTCAGAAACTCATGCTCCCTCTCTTCTTTTAATTTTTTCTTAATAGTGGCTTCTCAGCTGACATCACATGGATTTTTTTCCCAATGTTTGTGCTGCAGGTGCACTTTGGAGGCTGTGGTAGGACAGCTGTCATCTCCTCCTCTGCAGCTTCACTTCCTATTTCATCCTGAAATCGTCAAATAGTTTCTTGCCTTGGTCTCCCAGTTTTGTGGCAAAGGAGGGTTTGGTGAAGTTTTGGTTTGGATTTTAACCACACTTGCTGCCAAAACCCACATGGTTTTTTTCTGTCCGTTCACCTTATTCTGAGATAATTTCATATTCTTCCCAGGGTTTCAAAGAGAGCTCATGAGTTTTGAGGAAATTATCTCTGCCTGCCAATAGTCTCATCTTTATGGCACGACACCCCCCGCAGCAGGCGGCTCTGGAGTCACTTTGTGGCAACCAAAGCTCTCAGCTCATGTTCTCAGAAATAACTCTATTAAAGGCTCATGTTTTATGCAGGTCGGAGATGCAGCCCTATTGATTTCACTCGAGAGAGGACCCTTCTTTGTGGCAGTGAGATGTTTGTTTTTCACCACTTTGCTGCCTTCACTGTTGCCCAACACTGCAGCCCCCGCAGCTGGTGAAGGTCACCAGTCCTCAGTGAACTCGTGTTCAGTGCAGGGCATCTGCACTTATTGATTCAGCATCTGGGGCCATTCCCATGCAGATGGATTCTGCCTCCCAGTGCCCAGCCGTGGTGCACTTCATCTCTAGCTACACACTCGGGTTCAAGGGGATTATGCAGAAAATATTTTATTCAGACCAGAATAACCAAAACTCCTTCTGTGCCCCCGTGCTGCTCAGGAGCTGCTGGCTGGAAAACACACTGGCACTTTGAGGGTGCATCTCACACACTTGGCAGTACCTGAAAGGAGCTTCCAAGAGCCTTGAGAAGCCATGGAAAAGATTTGGTGCAAAGGGTCCGTTTCGTATGAGGTCAAACAGCCACCTCAGTCGTGACAGACTGGACTCAGGGGCATCTCCTGCTCCTTGGAGAGCAGCACCTGCACGGTGCCTGCAGCCACAGCCAAGGCCTCAGGAAAGGCTGCACCAACGTTCTGAGTTAGGGAGTTGGGAAGGGATGAGCTGCTCCAGCAGAGTTCCAGCTTTTCAGGATACCTCATGTTTCTTTTCCTTATTTCTCCTCTTGCCTGTCTCATCCCAGCTTTCTTTATTTAGAATCACCTTTATTTTCAGTTACCTCAGGCTTTTCCCTGAGCTTGCTGCAGCTCTCCTGAACTCTCAGTGACAGACAGAAATACAATTATTTGAAAGACAGGCAGCAGCAGCCCTCTTCAGAATCTCTTCAGTCTCTCCAAACAGGAGCCCTGACTCACACAAGGTCAGCAGCCTTCTCCAAGGAGCCACACTCCTGTACAAAACCATCTGTGCATTCCTCAAACGGGCCAAAGCTGGAGGCAACATCTTACAAGAGTTAAGGGGATCAAAGTTGGCAATAATATATTTTTCCTCAGCAGAATTGGTTACACAAGATGCAAATATCAATAATAACATAAGGCGACTAAACAAGCCACGCTGTCAAGTTAGTGAGGAACAGAAGGTCTCAGCAAATGGCTGTCTGCAAGACTTCAAACTCACCAACAGCACTGCAAAACACAAACAAGCTGGGACTTCAACAATTCCAGTGGCCTGGTATCCACAGCCAGGCCTGGGAACAGCCACACACCGTGGGCTTTTACTCTGTTCAGCACCAGCACAAAGGAGGAGCCTCCCGGTGTCTCAGGGTCTCGGCTCCCCGCGGCAGCAGCGCTGGCTGGATCCTCCCCATCTCACCATGGCTATGTGCAGTGAGGATCCAGCTGTGCCCCCGGGGGTTTCTCCCGGTGTTACCGTGCAGAAAGAGGCCAAAAGCCGTGGCTGGTGCTGTGCAGGAGCAGGGGGGGTCTGGGGGTGCTGCAGGTGGGCTGTGAGGAGGAGACACGACTCTGCTCTAAGGAGACAGCCCCGTATTTACAGCTGCTGTTCCCCTTCTACCCCTTCCTTGCTTCAGTGTCACTTTGCCCCTGCTTTTTGTACTCAGACCCTGATCTTCACTTAGCAATTCTGAAAATGTTTGCTTGGCATTTATAGCGCACAAAATGTGTTTAAAAACACAGCAATGAAGCATTTACTCCAAGGAAGGATTTTCTCATTTCACTCTGATAATCTCTCATGCTAAACTCACTGCAGGTTGGGGAAATCTAAATGTCTCCAGTTTCTGTGTGGCAGGAACCATTTAAGTCTGCAGATTTCCAGTATGGGTGTATTGAAATCTTTTATTTGTGGGGTGGCAATAAAAGATGTGGAGAGAAAATCTCCCCTGGCAACATGTACTCTTGAAAGGCCCTTTCAGAGCAAACATTCCAGCAGTAAGAAATACTTCAGCACGCCACGTTCCCATCTTCCCCTTCCTTCCCTCTCTGCCTCCCCAGCCTGTGCTCTTAGCATTGGAATAATAAATTTCTTTGTGGCCCATCTTACAAAGGTGTTTCACACCAGCTCCGTGCACTTGGCTGGGGAAGACCTGTCAATCCCTGGTTATGTTCTCTGACACAGCACTGCAAGTATTTCATGTTTCTCTGCAGCCAAGTGTTATCAGCTGCCCAAGCAACATTCAGTTTTTGGGGAAAAGAAAAAGATTATTGTATTCTGAAATACTGATTGCATCAAATGGCAACTAGATTGCGAGACAGTAACCACGCTGAGCTCAGGCAATTAAAAACACTCTTGGAAAATTGGTGCTTGCTGAGCCTTTATGGAAAGAAATGAATTAAGAAGGAAAACAATAAGGAAGGGCATACATTGATTTGGCTCTGCAATGCATAATGCTGATTGTAAGAGATCTAAGGAAGAACTGAGTGTCTTAAGGATTTCCTCTTAACGTTTTCAAGAAGAAAACCTGAGAGCCACCAGAGAGGGATTGCAAATTAAATCCTAACAGTAATCTCACAAGCAGCAATTGGGAAAGAACAAATAAATAAACTATATAAATCAGAGCTAGCACTTCCTGCTAGGAACTTCTGTTTTGTGACAATGCCTCTCAAACAAAGGGCTCTCCTCGCTGGCAGCCCTGCTGGGCCATCTCCATCTCCGTGCCTGGGGTGCTGCTGCTCCTCCCGCGCTGCTGAGCTGCACTGGGTGTTTGTACATGCAGCTCAGTAAATGATTTCCTCCCTCATGTCTGTACCACAGCCAGCCCCGTGCAGCTCCTGGGCAGCCGGGAGCGCTGCAGGGCGGGCACTGTGAGCCCAGGGCTGGGCACACCGCGGGCACTGTGAGCACACCTCTGTCACACAGGGCTGGGCACACCGCGGGCACTGTGAGCACACCTGAGCACACCTGAGCACACCTGAGCACACTGTGGGCACTGTGAGCACACCATGGGCACTGTGAGCACACCTGAGCAAACCTGAGCACACCGCGGGCACTGTGAGCACACCTGACCACACGTGAGCACA
>VZRR01013417.1:133541-189347 GCA_013398015.1 Oreocharis arfaki | reverse complement strand
ACACAGGGCTGGGCACACCGCGGGCACTGTGAGCCCACCGCGGGCACTGTGAGCACACCATGGGCACTGTGAGCATACCATGGGCACTGTGAGCACACCTCTGTCACACAGGGCTGGGCACACTGCGGGCACTGTGAGCACACTGCGGGAACTGTGAGCACACCGCGAGCACTCCGCACACAATCCCTGCAAACAAACGCCCAAACCTTTGCCAATAAGGGAAATGTTCATTTTACAGCCCCCTCCTGACACTTGAACCAGTTCAGCTCTCTCTGCTCATTACTCCCCTCTGGCTCACAATGGATTTTGGGCCAGGCTCGTGTTTGAGGGAGGTTTCATCCTGCAGCCCAGGAGGCTCCGTATCCATACCCATGGCCTGGGATGCACCAGCACTTTTTGCCTCACCTTTTGCTGACAGACTCTTGTTTTGTACCATATATTTGCTTTTGAATCAAAACTACCATATTTTTAAATGAAACCAAGTTTTTGCCATTCAGTTGTGAGCGGAGTTGTACCAAATGTAAACCAGAAGTGCTGATCGGCTGTCTGGAACACCAAGGTGACTGAGGCTGCTGTTTGTGTTCCAGGGCCTGGGCTCCAGGAGATGGCACTGCCAGAGCCCAGGCTGGGAGCTGACTGCTTCAACACAACACAAGCAAGATGCCTGTTTGTTCTAGAATCGTGGAGCACTTCCAGTGCTTTTCCTCAGGAGAAATTCATCAAAGGAGTAAAATTCAACAACTTAATATTAACAGAAAGTGATTCATTTTCACAGTGAATTCAGTGGAAAGCTGCTTAACTCCCCAGCCAAGCATCACAGAGTTCCAAATCTGCCCCTCAACTTCTTGTTGAACAGATGCAAACTTGAAAGTTTAATCCATGCATAACACTTTTGATATTTTTAAAGATATACCTGGACCATTCTCCAAGAGCCTGGCTCGACTCACAAAAACAACTCTAGCAATTTGAGAAGTCTTAGATGTGGGAGTAAATCTCGGTATAGTGCCATGAGTATAAGTCAGACTTTAATAATTGACAACACAAAACAAAATGCTAAATCCTGACACTCAGTTAACCATTGAAGCCACTGCTCCCACTGAAGCTGAGGGAGCCTCCCACTGGAGCGTGTAAGTAATTGGAAGAAGAGAAAAACCACAACCTGGTGTGACTCCTCCATACTTCAGGCAAATGGAAAAAGAAATCCATTTATAACTTCACTTTGTTCTTTCATCCTTATTTAATGAGTTGTCTGATTCAATAATCCAGCATTAACTACTATTCCTTAAGGCTGGGTTTTCCCCATTCCCCTCAGAATCCCAGACACACCCCAGTCCTGATGCACAAAGGCACAGATCCACCAAGCTACGTGTTATTTCTACTCCTGTTCCTGATCCTCTGAAGAACACCAAGCTAGCTCTCACTCTGAATTCCAGTTCCATATAATGAGAATGCAAAAATATAAATAATTAAAAACCTAGCAAGAAAAAGCCTGCATTTGCCCACAGAGGAGAAAGGGAGCTGGTGTCTGTCAACAGTAGCTGCTGCTTCTGTCAAATAAATTAACTGTACTTCAAAATGATGGTGCCGTGTGAGCCTCCTCATCCCCATCTCCAACTCCAGTTCCCTTTCTCAAGGGAGTGCATCTCAGAGCACGTAACAAAAACACAGGTGTGGGTGAGTGAAACCACAAAAATAAATCCCCAAGCTGCCTTCAAAAGCCAGCTGTGACCCACAGAGAGGAGGAACACAAAGGTTAGGCTGCTGCCAGTGCAAATCGCTGCCGAGCTGCCTCAGCACGAAGTTCTGTGGCAATGAAGCCACCTGTGGGTGGATTCAGCGCCGTGGGTGCACTTCCACACTCGTGGGTGCTGCCCAAACCCCTGCTCTGGGCCAGGATGGGCTGCTCTGCCACCCAGGCAGCGCCGTGCGCTGCCCAGCCCCGTTCTCTCAGCTCCCACATCAGGGGAAAGGGCAGCACAGAAAGATTTTCCTCTCGTCGTGGAGCTGACAGCTAATGGCTGCTTTAACTTCCACGGAGCAAATGCTGCCCTCTGTAACGCCTCTGTCACTCTGTGCCTGTCACACACCCCCGTGACTTCAGCTGAGAGCACGGCTCGGCCCCAGGGGTTTTGATGACAACGGGAATCTGAATTAATTTGCCCAGCCAGAGTGATAGTTCAAGAGGTATAAAAGCCTCAGAACCATGAGGTTCACATAGCTGCAACCAGAATATTTAAATGGCTGGCTATGATAAAGTTTACAAAGCAGAGTTTATGTCCTAGAGGATCTGAAGAAAAAGCCTGCAAACGTTTGTCATTTTCCCCCAACAACAGCTACTTATTGCTGCATTTGTTGAGCCTGGACTGAGTTGTTTATTTACTCTGCATTTCTTAGCATAAAATATTCAGAGTTTATCCTAAGCAATGCCATGGTTTGGTAATGATTGTTCCCCAGGACTGGGATCCGTGCCCTTTGCAGTTCTGCTCTCAGAGCAGCCAAATGCTAAGCCATGGAATTGTTTTCTTCCTCTGAAGTAGCAGCTGGTGCCTTGGAAGACACCATAAGCATCTCTGCCGAGATCTGTGTAATTGCACATGTCGGTGTGGTCTGTTCTGAACGTCTCCTTCTCCCAGACAAAACACTGTTTTCTCAAGCTGGCTTTGAAGACTGTATGTGTTCAAAAATAGCTTCAGGAAGGCACACACATATATTTTGCTATAAACTGTGTACAACGTGTGCTGTATACAGAATATTAATTCCTCAATATGTGATTTCGTGAGACTGCCTCGCTGGCATCGTTATTGCTATACACGGAGCTGGTTTGTGTGCAAATATAACTCCAAACACAAAGTTTTAGCTTGGCACAGTCCTGAAACAATATAGATTTCCACCTGTTGCTGTGTAACAAGAGTGGCTGTTAAGCTAAATCTTTAATATGCAGTAAGTGGCTGTGGCCCTCTGTTCTGATCATACTTTGTCAAGCCAGAAAACTAATTAGCAGAATCTGGTGACCTGGATGTCAGAACCTCTGATATTTCAACAAAGAGCAAAACCCTTAATTCAACAGCAGAGACATTGTGGAGAGATCTGATGGACTCTCCTGCCCATCTCTAATGACTCATGAAGATGAACTTTGTATGGGGACAAAGAGAATGGGTTTTTTGTCCAAAATAACCAGAAATCGTAAGAAGCTCTAATTTATAAGTTTGATGAATTGCAAACAGCTCGATGATAATTCATTATTGCCCTAACTTAGGCATATCTCTGTACAGATACAAAAGACAAGATGTTAAGACAAGACAACTGTTTCTTGCCAATAAATCCTCCTGGGCCAGCAGTGTCCCTGTCATCGCCATGGCACTGCTGAGACACACACAGCAGCTCAGAGCAGGCCTGGAGTACAGCAGGGAGGTAAACCAGAACCAAGGAATCCTCCTGTTCAGCTGAGGAATGCTTCCCTGCCATGAACCTCCTGCCCCTGCCAGGCACCAGGGGAGTCATTATTCCAGGGGCTGAGCCCTGCACTGCAGGACCCGTTCCCTGCCAGCTCCCAGGGGTACATGGGCACGGAGCTGGCAGCGACCTGTGGCTGCTCACAGCTGATTTCACAGAGCTGGTGGCACTGACTCACTGGCACTAAGCAGGTGACATTAAAAGGACAGGATGGACAGGGAGGAGGACTCACCAAATTAAACACTCGCCCTTCGAAAGCTTTTCAGGCTCACAGCCCCAGCCTGGCTCCTGCTCCGGGGCAGCCACGTCTCCAGGGCTGCCAACCCTGAACCATTTCACTGGAGAAAAAGATCACTTAGAAAATAAGATCTAGTTCAAAATTAATTGTGCAACAAGCCAAGTGGCACCAAAGTAAATCCATCCTATAAACAAGCAGAGAGGATTTTCTCTGCTTCCAGAGGGAGTTTGGCCTCCTGGAGGAAGGTAATTTCTGCACGAGTGACCACAAAATAAAGCTCTTAGGTAATGTAGAGATAGGTACTCAAAAATATGATAGATGGAGGAACAAGATTAGCTCTACTTTATGTACAAGTCCATTACATCCTTGATCACATACTTTAATGGCAAAGCAGCTGCACAACTTGCAAATTACAAGCTCTGGCTTTGTTTCCAGAGCTGCTGCACAAATAGTTGTATTTAACAACTCCAGGCAGGCGCTTCTTTCTGTAAATTGTCCTAAGAATGTGCTGTCAGTCTGCAGCAAGGAATTGTTCCCAAAAATTGATATCATCTGAACTGGAGCAGCTCAGTATCCCTCCGTTTCCCTGTTTGTTTTTTCCCCATGGATCCTTGTAGCAGTTATTGTGCTGAGGAGGGAGATCTCTGTGCCCAGGGCTGCTGGATAAGGTCCTCACTCACTCATCTGCTTTGTCTGGAAGAGGGAAGAACTCTCCTCAGATTTAATCTACTTCAGCTATTACCTTTCATGCCTTTGTTACACTGCTTTTTCTGCCCATTAGATAAAGCCTGGCTGGCTGCTGCCAGGAAAATTAGGTCTTCTATTGTTTTACCATTAATTATAGAGAGTTCAAGATAAGGTTTGTGTTCGAAAAGTAGAGGGCAGGAATGGTTTGAATTTTGCCTTCATTATAATTAGACAGGAAATTATGAAAAGGTGAAAAATAATTCATTGAAGAGCTTTCCTCTAGCAAGATAACAAGGAAGGCACATTCTGGCACAGATGGAGCTCACGGGGTTCTATTGAACACCATTGTTCTCAGCGTGCCGCTGCTGGGCACGGGGAGCCTGTTCCTGCTGCATCCATGTGTGGGCAGAAATGGGCAGGGGGAGGCCCCTGACTCCCTGCTGTTCTCCTGAAGGCCTTTTCTCCTACAAAAAACCCCTCAAAATTAGGCTAAATTAGTCGAGGGTGTAAGGCATTGAGCGACCGCAGAGATTAATTGGAGCAATCAGTCACTTTCCACGTAACTCGGAAGGACGTGGAAATATGAGTAATAGAAGAAGGGGTTAATTGGGCTGTCTCACTTTCATCTGAGCACCACTGAGATAAACATCTGCACTAAGGAGCTGCCCTCACTGGAATTTCTTCACTTGATGCTGATGGCGATGTTCACAGCTACCATGAAACCACAGAGTTTTCAGCATTTTCCTTCCCGTGGAATCGCCGCTGTTCAGGCTTTTCAAGGCACTTTTACAAAGGAGGGCATGAACTGGAGCTTCTAACTGCAGGCTGACCAGGCCAAAGCCCCTCAGGGTACATTTCCTTCTGCAATAAACCTTCTGTAATCAACTTCTGCCAAGTCTCCACCATTTCCTTCTCTTCAGCTTCACAGCCCCGTGTATTTATTCAGGGTTTGCAGGAAAAGCAGGACACAGGGAGAGGAGTCCTCCAAGAGGGTCAGTCTGTGGCACAAGACCACTGAAGCTGATGAGGTGCTAGTGAAGATGAGGATTTTGTCCACTCAGAGCCAATACAAGCTTTAGAAACCATATAAAGCAGGTGGAGGAGGGGAGAAGGATGTATTTCTCTGCCTTGTTAGCAGATAAGGAAGCGAGATTCCGAGGGGAATGAGTGATTTACCCACAGTCACACAGGAAATCAGCAAGAGATATGGAAATTAATGCTGAGAAGCATTTCAGTGCCTTAATCATAAAGCCAATCTTTTCCCTCAAATGCCAACAGCATTAAATGTTCCTTTTAAATAATGGAATAAGCATAAGACTTTCATTGACTTCCAGTAATGTTTCCATCAAAATATTTCAGAGGGCAGCCAGTTCCAGTGGAAGGGTTGGTCAGTGCAAGGACCTAGGTCCAGTTGTAGGAACCAGGGATTGGGATGAACTAAAGCAAGTTCAGCTGTCAGATTCCTTTAGGCAAAAAAATTCAAGGTCAAAAAACCCCTGGATGTGTTTTGTTATATTTAGCACTAATTAGGGAGGCTTTGGAAAAAGGGACTGAAATATTCTCTCGTTGGGAAGCTGTTAAACTGTTAGGCTGGGGGATAGATGGCTGAGAACAGGGAAGATTCACATCTCTGGCATACAGATAAATCACTTGTTCATCCCTTATCTCTCTGCCCATCTCTGAGCAGTGTCAGGTGGTACCCAGGCAGCTGCCCAGAGAAACACATTTTGTATAAATACATAAGAGCCTGGGTGGAAGCCTGATTTTATTTAATCTAGCTTCAATTCCTTGTGTCTTAATTGAAAATAATGATGTTAGAGCAGTGATCAAAGAATTGTCTCATTAATTGTCTATTAAATCATTAGCTATTAAACAGAAATAAAAGGTTAAGAATGCAACACTCTATTCTGCCCAAAAGAATACGAATATGTCTCCAATTACAAAGAAACAATAAAGGCAGAATTAACAGTGAAAAGAAGCTTAAGATAAGGCAATTAGATCCAAAATGCCTGACAACTCTCATTAGAGGGTTTAGCAGTACAACCTATATGGAACAGGCAACACAAATTCAGAAGCAAAGTCAATATTGACTTTACCAAAGGGGCTTGTAAAGGGAATATGCATTTTTTCTGAAAAAATATAGGCACATAAACCCTGTACTAAATTTTAACTCAGCTAATTAATTGTTATGGATTCAATCTTGCAACCAATACATATATTTGCAGTTAAAAAATTATGCCTGAACAGCATTCAGTCTGAGGGCCCCTCTCGGTAATTTGTGACTGAAATCATGCAAGTGTGCTGCAATTTGCACAAAAATAACATTACTCCTGGTTTATATCGCCAGGATGAGGCAATATCAACTCAACAAAGACCACATTCAGGCTTCTTGGGTTTTTTCATTATGGCAAAATATGAGAGTGACAGATACCAGGTCTGGGAGAGGCTCCCCAGGGCATTGCCTCTGTCAGTGATTTGAGACCCAAACAATTTCATAAAGCGGGCAAATGAAGACCTGATTTATATCAAGTCACTATCAAAGAAATTTGGTTTCCAGAAAAAGAAAATGGGATTTTTTTTTCCCTATCTGATATATAAGGGAAAATATGGAACCTTAAATAATACCAAAAAACCCCACCCCATGCGGAGTTCTCTGTAGTCAATTTTTAAGTTCATTTAAAACAAGAACACCCCCAAACCACGTAATAAAACAAATTAATCTGTTAAATCAAAAGCACCTCTTTTATGCCTAAAATAATAATGATGAGCTAAAAGCTGAAAGCCATGCAATGGTGTCAGAAGTCAGGCAGGCAGAGCCTTGATAAAGTCACATTAACACAATTTCCATCACAATGTCAGGGAGACAGAACCACTTGAACATAACATTTAAAAAAAAACCACTAAAACAAAGCACAACATTGTTTAAAAGCTCCCAGCTCCCACTTTAAGACTTTTTGCAATATGGTTGTTATTTTCTATTCCTGTCATGCTCCTCCAGATGTTGGTACAGTTCAGTGTCTTTAATTATAAGAAACTCTTGACTGGCGAAGCAGCCAGAGCATGAAGGGAACCTCCCTGCCCTCTGTTCAATTATTCTGCATTATTGCTGGGAGACGATGGGCACGGAACAGCCACACAAGAACAGAGACCCCTCTGGAAGGAGCTGCTCTCCCTACGTGTGGTGTATCAGCAATGTGTCCCTTCTCAGCAGCACTGGCCAGCACAGAAACACCTGGGCAGCTCTCCCAGGCCCCCTGGCCCTTTCTCCCAGCGGGACAGAGCAGCACAAACAGCTCTGGATCGGCCAGGGGACTGCGCTGGCCCTGCAGGACCTCCCTCCTCACCACACCGTGGGTGCCATCCTCCACCACGGCAACATCCAGCACTGGGAAACAGCTGGCTGCTGGAAAATCCCAGTATGGGGGTGCTGGAGGGGAAAAGGGCAGAAACCCCATTCTGCAGCTCACGTGGGTGCCTCACCTTTACGACGTCCTCGTCAGCAGATCTGCACTCGGCGGAGTCCGAGACGTCGACCACGGATCCGTCCTCCTGCACGGCGACGACCTTGACTGGCACAGACACCATTCTGCCCGTGAGGATGGCTGTGTTGAGGATTTCTGTGTCCTGTGTGCACACACAAACACGGGCTGGGGGTTAGAGGGGTGCAACGCCACGAGGACATCACAGGGATTGTGACGGTGACAGGCGCAGGGATGGATGGGACCCTCCCTCGCACGCGCCCTTCAACCTCCCTGCAATGTTTTAGCGACTCTCTAAGCCAAAAGTTGCATCTGGATCACCAAGTCCTGGTTTTGACAAACATGGATTTACTCTTTTGGAGCCCATTTCCAGGTCTGGCTGAGGGCAATGCAAGCTGTAGGGCAGTGAGGCACTAAGGGCTGCCTGCAGAGCACAGCACTGCTCAGTAGGATCTCCAGGGCATCAGCAACTCCTCCCACTCCTTTGCTCCAGATCGTGCCAGTGATTTGGGAGGTGATTATCCACCATTACAACAACGGCATTTCTTCCTTGCTGCTCCAGCTAACAGCTCCGTGAGTTGACCATTTATTTCCATAAATACATTATGAGAAAAACTGTGCGTCCACATACAATTTTTTTAGTCTTTCCTCATCAAAATCCCACCTAGAGATGCTCAACCACATTTATCTGTAATCCTGATGAATTCACAGCGCTGGCACTCTAATGACTCCATTAACACAGCCTTCCTCTGTGTCTCATATGGCTGCAGTTTGATTAATTACTCCAAATGAGTTGCTACAGAGGCCCCTGCCTGGCACAAGCAGGTACAGACTGGAGGGGAACAGCCTTTGCAGAAGCAGTGCTGATTGCCAGCCCGAAAGCTGACACAGGAGTGGAGCAAGGAATGATCTGGGATTTCACAGGGATTCATTCTGGCCGTCTGGAAAAGCCTGCGATAGGAAATACTGCTCTGAATCAATCCCCTTTTCATTTTTCAACTTCCATAAAACTAATTGCTTGCCAGTTGGGGCAGGGGGGGGAAATAAAAAAGTTGCTTCGAACTAATCTAACTTTAAATTCCATTATTAGAATTGGTGGAAGAAGGAATGGATTTTAGTGAAAAATTTGATGGCAGCTTGTATAGGGAGATATATTCACTATCATTTGCTCTGGCTGCTGGCTGGATTGATAGAGAATAATGGGCATTGACCACAAGCTAAGGACAGCTGGAGAAGACCAATAAATACTTGCAACTAAGATGTATTATTAATCAATATTCAGAACCTTCTGCAAAAAGCGCCCTGAATTAAATGAGCTGGAGCACTAATAACAGCAGTGCAGCTACCTCCGAGAGCCTGCGAGATGTTTATGGGCAGCCACGGCCCCGAAAAGCATCGAGCACACACTCGAGTCCATTCCTGATCAGAACAGCACAAAGAGGACGTGCTCAGCTTCACACTCAGACTTCAATGGGATTTAAGAGCCATCCTGAGCAGAGATGCTTTTCCGAAAAACACCTCAGGAAATAAGTGCAGGCTTTGTTCTGTTCTCTGCGAGGCACAAACCAGATGTTTTACACAGTAAATGACTGTCTAGGTTTTGTTTCTGCTGAATGGGCTCATTTATTACCAGCTGCCAGCCATGAGAGAGGGACACTGGCAAAGAGAGAAGTATGTGACAGAAGTGGACATGTGAAAAAAAACAACTGAAAACCCTTTCCAAAGACTGAGGTTTGAACGAGGCTGAAAAGAAAATGCACTGCCAGGTGAAAGAAAGCACTTAGGTGTACCTCAGGTGGAAAAAGGTTTTATAAGACAGACAAAGAGAAACTGAAGGTAATTCATCCACAAGTCAGAGAAGAGGTAGTTAGGTTTCACCCCTGTAAATATCCCATATATCCTAAGCCATCAAATATCAGATGTTTGATGAAGACCTGGTGTTCCTGTGTCAAAAGGCTCACAAGGAGCAGTCCTCCAACATTCTCCAACAACAGATGGTCCCCTTCAGTGCTTTTGGGGCAAATCTGTTTTGGCCAAGGTCACAAACAATGAGCACACAACAAAATCCACTTCCAAACTCTCTGTTAGCACAGCTGTGAACTCCTCCAGGTCAGGCAGGCAGCGCTTCTGTGCAATCACAGCCTGATCCAAAGCACTACTGAGTCAGGGATTAAAGGATTCTCTGGACTCTGGTGGACTTGGGACCAGCTCCTCAACAGGCCTGATCTATTTCTCATTCGTTTTTTGTGCTGTTTGTTCTCTCACCCGGGTGCTGACCATCGTGTGTGGCAAAGCACGAACAAACCTCCAGCCTCCTTTAGGTTCTGTTTAGCTGCCAAAGCTGCAGTCAGGCCTTGATGCACTGAAGGACAATGCAAAGTTTAAAAAGGCATTTGCATTCCTTTCATAAACTCCCGGTGAAGATGAGCATGAGACAAGCACAAGCACCAGAACTGTCCTGAACCTCCTCTGCCTCCCAGCACATCCAGGTACCCACCGTGCTAATTAGCTGGTGCGGCCTCACAAACCCTGCACTTCACTGGTGAGCAATTCCACCAGAGAAATCAATATTTCAGATGCCTGATGCCTGGAGTGAGTGTTACACAAATATAATAGGCTGTGTAAAGGCCTTTTTAAGAGCTGGCTATTTATAGACTGCAAAAATATATTTCCTCTGAGGAAGAAATATGAACTAATTGACTGTCCAGTAGATTTATACACAGACTTTTTAGTGCTTCTTCAGCAAGTCTTAACATTTCATCTAAATTCTGTAAAGCTTGGTTTACATTTCCACGGTAGGGTTTACTGCAGAAAAAGAGCTACTAAACTTTAGATCCCTGTGCTGGTGATTGCTAACAGCTCCTGAAATGCAGAGAGGGGTCATTTTGTGTTGATTTACATGGGTAGCTCCCATCCACTTGGAACAGTGAAACATCAGACCGAGGGACCAGCAGCACAATCCTCTAACTGTGGGCACTGCAAGGTCCCAGGTGAAAAAGTGGGAATCCTTTCCCATTTCTTTTGTTGAAGGTTTCAGCTGTCAGGTCTTGACCGACACCTTCAGCTCAGCAGCCGGGGTGGGAGCTACACATTCATATCACAGGCTCCATCCCTGAATAATAATAACAATTATAATGTGTGTGTTTATCTGCAGCTCTCTCTGTACCTGAATGCATTAGCACTTCAGCCGAGCTCTTCTTAATTACAACTGTAACCTGCTAATAGCATTTCTTTGTTGTCTGAAGGAATCTACTTCTTATGCAGCCCAGGCTAAATTAAAATTTAATACAACATCAGGTCGCAACAGAACTAGGAAGCAAATGACAGCTGTTTAATTAAAACCTAAAGCTGATTAGATGGCACTACTGAGAGAAATACTCAAGAGGAAGAGCTGAAAACTACTGAAACTCAAGGCCAGGATAATGGCTTTATTTAAATATGAATAAACGCTGCACACAGCCTTAGTAAATGTTTGACAACTGGTGGGTTTGGACAAATGGGGAGGAAAAGTGAATGGGATGTGTCAGGAGTCATGAGAGAGCTCTGACTGCAAACACTGCTGTTACCTATGGATGTGGCCTGAAGCTGAGATTACTGAGGAGTGACTCAACAAATCAGCTGAGGAACCCCAGGCACAAAGTTCCCAATAATTATGCTTTAAACGCCACCACAGTGACCTAAATGCTCCTTAGGCAGGTGACTCCATGGCAGGTGCTCCCTCAAGCTGACACCATGCAGCTTTTCCACCCTCTTTTGCTGAAAAATAAAGCCGTGGAGACACAGATTGTACATCTCACAAGAAAGCACCTCAGGAGCCAGGAGCTGGGCCCAGGTTACCCAGACCCCAGCACCTGATTCCTGTCCCTGTGGGAGCAGCCAGCATCCTTCCCCCGGAGCCTGGCAGCCACTGCAGCCCCACTGCAGCCCAGGTTCCCCTGACAGATATCATCCCTGTGATTAATGCACGAGCTGCCTGTGTTTTTCTAGAGGTTAACAAAACATGCTACAGTACACTAAACCCAATAAACACTCAATTGTAAATCAGGAGGGAAACCTAAAGCCAACCCTATTCCACTGACAAATGCTACAGTTAAATGCCTTTTGGCATTTAGCTGAAATGACTGTCTTTAGTGAGGAAGGCAGAGAGCTGGAACATTTGTCTGCAGAATTGCATTCCTTCATTATTATTTCTTTCCCCAGAGTGTAGCTCACGAAAATACATTTGTAATATTAGAAGGAGTCTTTTAGGAACCAGTTCTTCTGCCTGGAAACGGCATCTCTTAAAAAATGTAAATTACAGGGCAGGTTGTGACGTGTGGGCTGGGCTAGGGGAGGGTTCTTTATTTGATAAATTATTCACCACCTTTTGCTTCAGATCAAAGAGCAAGGCAATATAAATCCATTAAGCAAGCCTAATATATAAATGAGATGCTTTGCTGAAATTATTATAACCCACAGCAATTCTGTACATTTCCCCCCTTGTGGCTGAATACCATTTTGGGTTTCCAAAACATATTAATGAAGCCTGGGTGTGAGAAAACGATCTCTATTTCCCACCATTATATCAGGTAAGATACCCCATTCTGTCAGCCAAAGGCGAGAACAAACAGCTGGGGTTATGTCTTTATGAAACACGAGAAAACACAGACAGCCTTGCAAAGAGACAACATTCTTCGACCTTTTTTCCTTCCTCATGTCCTTTCCTTCCTCCCTCCTAACAAAGGGCTGAACTCCAGCTACCTCCTTACTCTGCAAACATCATTGCAGTGGTGGAGCCACTTGTGGAATCATCTATTTGCCAACTTCTCAGGTGCCAGCACGAGTCCCCCTGCCCTGCCCTGCCCTGCCCAGCACGTGGGCTGCTAGAAGGTCATTCCCACTCCCCTCCAACATCCCCATCTCTGCTGTTTCCTCATCCCAGCCTCTTGTCCAGCGTGTCACTGCGAGGAGGGATCAGTTCTGCCACGTGGACAATCACAAACACCGCAGTCTCTCGTGCCCAAGTTAAAGGTCAGCCTCTTCTCCTTTGTTTACCTGCACAAAGGCTTTTATTTTAGTTCCCCAAGGAAGGACAGGCAGGTGCATGTGTTCTGCAGGAGGAATTAGTGCAGGCTGAACCATACCCAGAGGTTCCTAATCACTGCCTCTCACTGAACAATGTAAGCAGCAGCCATTAGCCTAATTGAATATTATTCTAGATGTGTATCAGTGCTGCAAAAACAATTTGCTTTAGCACAAAAAAGCACGATCCAGAGACTCCAAAGTAGAGTCTCATTTCAGAACTTGTCTTTTTGCCACAGAGACACTGAAGGAAGCTCTGATCTCAGCAGAGTGTACCTGGCACAGGCAGCCAGCGGGAGTGGTAATTCTGTCTCGGAGTTCATGGAGACTAAAGCTGAGATTTACTCCATTTCATGTTTTTTTACAAAGGAAATTCAGCTCATTTTGAGGTTTATGTGGGATGAATAAGCAAAACCTGCTGCTGAAGGTGAACCCTGATTAGCTGCACAGAGACTGTCATTTCTGTGACCTGAGGCAGTTTTGGGGGATCTTTTCATAACTCAGAGCAGATCTGCCCCCATTAAGCAAAGGTTCAGAACACAGCCTGGTGTACTTGGCAGAAGTAATTGCAACCTGTCAGGCAGTCTCCACTGTGCTTTCTGCACGAGCAAACGCCCTTCCCTGAGCCTGGGCTCGTGTTTCTTCTCTCCAGCACATCATATCCGGATCTGCTTTGCGACACCATCGCTCTCAAGTGCACCCCTGAGGCTGGAGGAGCTGGGGAGCAGCTATTGTGAACCTGATTTCAGTTGTCTGCACAGAGGACAGACACCAAGAGCTCCTGACTCGTGTTTCAGGACCTTTAGCCAAGAAACACAGGGCCTAAAGTCAGCCTAAAGGTCTGCTAAACTCTGCCAGTCATTCACACCGGAATTTATGCTGCATTCAGAAACCTGTGCAGGATCTGAACGTTCTCCTGACACACCCAAGCCAGTCCTTCTCAACAGCAGGTGACTGGGAACCATTTTAAAGCATATTTAGAGTTTTGCAGTTTATTTAAAGGCATTGGTTTTTCCCTTTTTGTTCCAGAAAAACATAATCATGTTCTAACTTCATAAAATTGTGGCTCCCCTCCAACTGAAATCAAACAATATCCCCCTGCAAGTGGATACAAAACGGGCAGAGTTCTCTACTCAAGAGCAGTGAGCATCCAAACTGATCCACTAATGATTGTTTCCAAATGGCCATGAAAAAATTAATCTGAACATTCCTCAAAGGCATTGCTGTCTCCACAGAGAAGTCTAAGGAGGCCATGCCTTGCCATGGAACATAATTATCAGATCCACTTGAGTACCATCAGCAGTCAAAGATACAATTTTCTGGCTCTCTATGTTTGTCCTACAGGCTTAATGATATTTAACAACATCAGGGATGGCCATTTGGAAAAGTTTCCTTCACACACTTCTCTAACTCTTTTCCTAGTCTTGACAATTTCTTTCAGAGCGGGTTGCAGGGAGGGTTTTCTAGAGGGAATTCTATGCCACCGGTGCAATGGGAGAGCTGGCAACTCAGCGGCTTGAAAAGGCTTCAGCTTCACAAGTGCAAAGCTACAGACACTGGAACAGAAGGTTGTGGATCACGTGAGTTCAGCGCTGCAATCTGTGTGCTCATCTCCTTGCACGAGCACTACCTGGGCAGAAATCCATGTCCTTCTGTAATAACAGCTGTTTAATGCTATAGAAGGATGCACAAATTAATTACAGCTTGTCTACACCACATCCCAACATGCTGCAGGAGCACGGAGGGAGGGTGGGCTCTCCCCCTTGACTTGCTCCGTGCAGCCATTCACAGTGGCTGTGGCTTAGGAAAACCTGTTTATGAGCTGAACAAGATCCGTGGGAAAGCAACCATAACATTCTGCCAAATCCTGTGAGATTTCCTGATAGGAGACAGGTGTCCAGCATTCACTAGGCAGGGGGGGTCAGGAGAATTTATGGATCTTATGTCTTCCCCCTCAGCACAGTTCAAACACTGGCCTAGGTCCTGGCCAGAGCAGGATGCATATTAACTACATCTGAGAAGTGAATTATGAGGTTTAAACTGGAACAGAGGTCTGTGAGATGCTCACACTCATTGTCCTGCAAAAGGAGGATTTCATTTTCTGAAGAACATGGATCTGGCAGGACAGATCCGTGCCTTACCCAAAGAATTATTATTTTTTATTCTTGAAGAGGGGCTGTCTTATCTGTCAGGACCAGGCTGCTGTACTTACTTATTTCACCCATTTAAGTAATTTCACGGGCTTGCATTGGGCTTCTCTCAGATGAGCAGTGCACACTCCCCCCTGCACGACTGGCTCTCCACAGGCTGTGCCTCAGCCTGGTTCCACTGCGTGCTCTCCTCTCCTCTCCTCACTCAGGCTCCTCTCCCCCGAAGTGCCTGCAGTGAGTGATTCATTCCCTGCCACTCCACGGCTTAGGACAGCACCAGAGACACTTTGGAAGATTTATGTCTCTCCATTGCCTATTTAAGGGCTCAGATGTCTCTTTATACTCGATGTCAAGAATTAGGGGAGAGAATCTCAATCCCTCCCTGCTTGCAGAGCTATAAACACTCAGTACCTACACACAGCTGTTGGTTCCTTTACTCCTGCCAGTTAAAAGTGCTCCCAACCATTTTTTCACCCCTGCAGGATCCACGCAGTGACACAGACTCGCAGATGATGCACCTTTTGTCTGCTTCACCTAATAAAGTTTCCTACTGCTGTATGGGATGCAGGGAAAGCAAAAAGAACACGTCTGTAGCCAGCCCAGCATCAGCCTTTTCTGTCCTTACACGCTCAGAGCTTCCTGCTGCTTTGGTCACTGATTTTGGGAGCATCCATCCTCTGCACTTTGCTCATCCTTGCACTGCTCTCCACTCCAATGAAGTGCTGCCCTTCTAGTCTTCAACACTGAGCTTCTACTTAAACAAACCCTGGAGCAGATCTCACCTGTCTGTGTCTGCCAGGGAACACTCTTGGCTGGGGGAAAACAAATTAGCTTCCCTGCAAAAATCAGAAAGTGTAACAGTGTAAGAAAGACAACTTTGAGAATATTTTCTTTTGAAAATACCCTCTGAAATTAAAAAATGGATTTTTTTTTTTCCAAATCAGAACATTGATTTATTTGAGGTGAGTTTTTGAGAGTTTCCTGACTAATCTAAGAACTACTGGAGGATTTTTACTTCCTTCCTCTGCCTCTTCTCGGCTTGAGTTTTGTTCTTCACTTTAATTTGTCCGTCTGCTCACCTTGTGTGACGCTCCACCTTGTTCTGCCATGCCCCTATGTCTGATTATTTCTTTTCCTGCTCAACTTTTACAAAGAACAACCTCTTTTTTATTCAAGTTCAGAACAAAATCCCTTTTTTGTTTCCATGATTGAATTTCTCAGTGAACTCTTGTGCAGTGTATTTATTTCCTGCAGACTAGGACAATATCATCTGTGTTTCAAAAGCTGAGCTACTGCTGTCAGAACATCAATATTTTTCCAGAGTCCATCAGCTTTTAGGAAACATAGTCCCTCAAATGAAAGAATGTGTTAAGAATCTGTGAGAGGGTAATAAAAAAAAGAGAGAGAGACTGACTGGAGGTAGTAACTATAGAAAAGACCAAGTATTCACACAAATGTAAAAGTGCTGTGAAATCAGCATCAAACTATTTATTTTTCATCTTTTCCCATCTCTCTTTCACCTGCTCTAAGAATTAGATACAGAATGATTTATTTAAGCTAGTGCTTCTAGTATCTCATCTTTCCACAATGCTTCAAAACCAGCTCTCAGCTCTGCCAAAGACAACAGGACAGATATTTTCATCACACATCTAAAATAACTGAGGCAGAAGAAATCCCACCAGGCCAGTGAGAGACCAGGAAAAGGATTCCATATTCCCAGTCCCAGGTCCGTGCCTTTTCTGTGCTTACACTCCAACTTGCTGTCCTCATGCTCTTGGTTCTGGCCACTTTAAACACCAATTTCCACATCTTTCCCACTAAGTGGCCTTTTTGCATAACAAGTAAATGCTGAGCGTGCAGCTCCTCTAATGCTGATTTTATTGGCTGGTTCACTGAAATTCAGCTGTGCAGCAAAACAAGTGTCAGTGGCTGCAAGGAAATACAGAGGGCTCCAAATGCAGCTAGCAGGAACAGATGAAAGGGAAGGAAGAAACACAGGATGACTTGCCACCCCTCTTAAGGGGAAAATGATAGTGGCATATGAGTTTATGATGCCAGTGGCAGCTGGGGAAAATCACAGAGTATTTCTTAATATGAAACTATTGCAAAATGTTCCCCTTGGAGGGGGCTTCCAATGTCATCTCACAGGTGGTTTGAAATGGAGCAAAGGGGATGATAATAATGTTTCTCAGGAATAGAAAGTGACAGTATTATTGGTTTCCAATGGGAGTATTCAGTAAACAGACAAAGGTCTTCCACTTATTATTCTATAAAGGCAAGTAAATATCAAAATCACAGCACATTTCCTTGATAAAGGATTTTAACACTGGTCCCTTGTTCTTAGCCCTCGGCACCAAACTCAGACCAGGCTGGGATTCCAAGGTAGTTTTACATTTTTTCATTTTAAACTGTGCAAACTATGTGAAAGAGTGGCTGACTCGGTTTTCCAACAACAGACACTGAAGGGGGGAAGGAAAGGAAAGTGAAAAAGACTTCTATCTTTGCTTCCAAGGTGTTGTCTTCATAATTAGCCTTTAGCAGTCATTAAGACATGATTTAAATGCAAACCTCCCAAT
Organism: Oreocharis arfaki; assembly: GCA_013398015.1. NCBI lineage: Eukaryota > Metazoa > Chordata > Aves > Passeriformes > Paramythiidae > Oreocharis > Oreocharis arfaki. The sequence goes on along the minus strand of VZRR01013417.1, from coordinate 171,703 downwards.
CTGTTTCTTTAGAACCTGTTCCATTATGAGAAATGGGAAAGCACGGATTCTCCAGGAAGACAAACTGGGCACAGCAAGAGAGGGAAAGGAGAGTCACCCAGCTGGTGTTGAAGGACTCATCTACCCAACCTATCTAAGTGAAGGAAAGCCTCTCCCATTTTCTGCCATTTACCTGATGTGAGACACAGAAATGCCCACCCTGAGGGGCAGAGAGAAATCAGCTCAGCCCTGCTGGACTCTTCAAGCAGAAGGAATATTTGCTATTCGCCTCCCTTAAGGAAATCCATCTCCCTTAAAATAAGCTGTGTTAACCATTCATTCTTTACTTCCCCTCTAAAACCTGGCAGGTTTTCAAATGATAACACGTTTATTTCTTCTTTTGCACTGCCAATTTCAGATTGTTTACTGCTGCAAGGTGGGAGGAAGGCCAGGTCTGAGGCTGTGTCCCTTCGTGTCCTGCAGCTGCTGGGGTGCCCTCGCTGCAGTCACTGCTCCTGCTAAAGGCACAGACGGGCACAGGAGAAGATGCTTTCTGCAGAAAACACAGCTACACGAAGCACGTGGCTTCTCTGGCAGTCTGACACATCATTTTAGCAAAGAACTGACCCAGGTGGGAAAAGTGCTGTGCTCAGAGGCCTCCACAAGCGTGACACGAAATTCCAGCTGCAAAGTGCTGTCAGCTGAAAGCACCCCTGCACAATGACCACCAGAGAAGGGCAAGCTCTCCTCACCTTCCACTTCTCACCACTTTGGCTTCTTTCCTTCTTTTCCCCCACTTTGAAATATTTAGCCAGGTCCTCCCCTCCTGGTGACACCTCAGATATGGGGCAGTAATTCTCACAGTTGGTTTTCAAAGTGTTCCTCCAAAAAGGGAGGTGCTTACCTCAATCAAATTAAACATGGTGATTACAGTATCTCATTTAAACTGCTGCGTTTTCAATTTTCCCAGGCGACAGGAATGATCTGACAATGGATAAACTGGACCTTGAAACAAAAATGTTTCTGTATATCTTTGTTCCTTTGTTACGATGCAAGAATTTTCCAAAAGCCCAAAAATTGCTGCCAAAGGCCCCTCTAACATAAAGCAAAGCAAGGTTTTAAACATTTCCCTCTGCACTCTCTTGTGTTATTGCAAGTTTGTTTTCATGGCCAATATGATACAAAGTGATCAACCAGAGCCAAGCTTCTGAAGTCACAGCAACTACATCAAACACACCTTTCTATTTGTTTTTAATTTGTTTTTGTTAAATGACACTGACACCCAGCTACCTGCCCACCAGTTACACTCTCTCAAATGTGGCACCTCAGTGCTGCTTTTCTTCCTCTTTGTTAGTGAAGGCAGTTGTGCAAGTTGTTGTTGATTTAGTTTGGGATTTTCTCCTGGCAGTGTTGCAATTAATTCTGGTACACAGATCCAAAGCAACCTGACAAAAGCCATTATGGACAACAACCTGGAATAAAACTGCATCTGTACTTCTTCCAAAAGACAAGTTGTGACAGGAGTGGAAGAGAAGATGATGGTTCCTGGCCAGGTAATGTTGGGCTGTGTCACTGATGAGGCTGAGAAACAACAGCCTGAGACAGAGCCAGCCTGGAAAGCTGAGCAGGAACATCTCAGGAGGCAGCCAGGCCTGGCAGCAGCTCCTCCTCTGCAGCAGCATTTCTGCTTTGGTTTGGTTTGTTTTTTCTCCTTTCTTGGACAAGAATCTCAAAACCAGAGTTTCAATCTAAAAAGCCTCACTCCAGCATGCATGGCAATGCAGTCCAGAGGGGAATAAAGCTATAGTCTGGGAAAACCAGGGCAGAGGAAAAGACTTCAGACTCTATTAAGCACAGCTGTGTGTAGCTGCTGTAGTCTGTATTTCACTGACTTTTGTGATAGCTCTTCCTGCTTATTCTGTGTGCTCTCTTGGGGTAAACAAAGCCAGAAACCCTGCATTTGACTGATAGAACATCGACATGAAAGGTGGACTGGGATATGATATATAAAGATTTTGCTATTTTTACATGTGCAGTGATATTTAGAAAGGTTGGAAATGATGCTTAGATCTTATTCATTTCTGGTCAAATGGATTGCCAGAGGATTTTTCTGCCAGTGGCTGTCTACAATTCCATGGCAGCGAATATGCAGAAAATGTGCGAGATCCCCGGATTTCATTCATAAAATGCTGCAAAATGAATTCAGCTGAGGTGGGAGCTGCTGCCTTTTCGTGTGTGCCTGATTTTCAGAGCACAGCACTCCTGAGGACACACCTCTGTCCAGGGCACACTCACTGAGGATTGTTTGAGTATTACAACAACCACACCTGGGTTCATTTTCTATCCCTCACCTCTGCAGCACCACGGGAAGGGGGTCAAGGTGTGACTTCCAGCTGCTCCAAGGAAAGCCCCCATTTATCTCTTTATCACAAGAGCCAGTGTCACTCTGAAGACAGAGTTTTTCACACAAAGCGTTCTGACAGGCGTTCCACCCATGACTAAAACTTTACATTCAATATTTTGTTCACGTGCCCACGAGGAACAGCACAAACATGATTATACATTGAATAAAAATACACAATGATTAATTGAGTGGATTAACCTCCAAAACACTCGGACAGCTGTTTCAGCATACTGTCTTTGAGGGCAATATGCTGAAACAGCTGTTCTTCCACAGAAGGTAAAATTGTCCGCTTTGTTTTGCAATGTGAACGCTCAGGGCCTGTTTCGTGTCTTAGTGACTTCAACGCACACCTGGAGCGTTGCCAAGGTTCTGTGTAACGTGCATACACTCCTTTTCTTCCACCTTATTAGCAGCTTCACCAGCGTCAACTCATGTGCTCAACAATATGCTCAAAGCCAGAGTCAAGTGGCTTTCAGTCATCTTCACACAGGATCTGCGTTCTCAGGCTGCTCCCTGCAGCAAGATCCTCACGGAGTGGATGAATGAATTTGATTATTTTTGTATGTGGTTTTACAACAGCACAAGTGTTCCTTAAATGGGAAGCATGTCCTGGCTCATGGAGCTTTCTCTCCTTGTTTCCAAGGTGACTCAATACACAGACACATGCAAACACACGTGCACGCTATTAATATTCCTCCTGGATGGGGGAAATGTCTTCATTTATCAATGAAACACTCGACAGCTTCTGTAGGAGTGAAAGCCTCAGACAAACTTCTCACAGAGTAATTCACAGCAGGAAAACATTCAAGGAACTCTTCCTTTCGATTGTACGCTCAGACCACGTGTTTCAGAAAGTTTTTGCATCGAGATCTCCTGTCTCCTGCAGCCACATAAACACAGAACCCCGAGTCCACCTTGCTGTGTCCTTGTGCTACAATCAAGCTCTTTCAAAGAGAAGGAAATGACCTGGGAGCTTGGCTAGCACGTTCCTCTCCCTGTATTCCCCCACAGGAATAAGAAGCTGACAAAAATGGTGATACTTTGTGCTTCAGGAGAGGTTCTGCAGCCTGTCCAGCCTTGCCAGAGCTGAGCTGCAGAGGCTGCACCTGACACTTGGCACTGGACCACGGCTGAATCCATTCCGTGCTTCCACATGATACTCATTTCAGAGCAAGCAAGGTCTAGGCACAGAAATGATTTGTCATGCTCAGCACTCCGTGCTAAATCACATTTATACCCTCTAATTCTCAATTGTAATCCTCTTTGGGATTCACTTAATTGTTCTGCTTTTAAGAGCAGGGGGTCAGGTACAGACAGAGTGCTGAGTGAGAACTGCAAAGTCTCTGTCTGACTGATTCTGCTGCTTATCTGAGAAGGGAGATGTGACAAAGAAGGGAGGCAGCTGGAAATGGCAAGAGATGTTTTCAAAGACAGCACTTTGAACCATTGTTGGTTTGTTGTTGTTCCCATCTCTCTGATTTTTCCCCTGGCATACAAAAGGCCTGATCATTCCTGTTTCTGCCTCTGAGGTTGGACTTGTCAGTCCCACACTGCTTTGTAGGGTTTCAGAGCACATCAGACTTGGACCCAGAGCTGGCTCTTGCCTAATGACACCTATTAACAGGGTGTCATTAACAGGATGTTAACAGAATCTGGTCTCTCCTTAGGGGCCAAGTGCCGTGTCCAAAATAAAACCCACTTGCCCAGTACACCTTGGGTATTTGCAGTAACACTAAATCCCACAGCAATGCAAACCCAGGGCAAGGCAAGCTCAGGCAAAGGGTCTCACCCAGATCTCCTTACACCAGGTAAGGATCTGAAGGGACATAACTGAGATTTACCTCCAAGCTTAACAGCCAGCAATTGTGCTGAAATGGGACGCTGCTTATACGGAATTCAGTTCAGTTTGGGGGCAGATTTAGAAACAGCTGGCTGGGATTTATGGTATAGGGAATGCAGTAGAATTCCATTAACATCAGCAGAACACCTCTGCATTTCACTGGGGAACCTGGACCTCTTTTCCATATGTGAATACAAGATGTTCCTGCTCCTTTGCATAAGTGTGTGAATCTGTACTTTACACAGCTCTACTCTGGAAAAAGAATTGAGCTTTATGTCACCTCTTGTTTGTAAATACATTTTTAAAAAGAGGAAAACCTTCAGTGGATGCTATGAGAAATCCCTGAGTTCAATGGGAACTCCACCATCCTGTACTAAGAAAACAGTTTATGAACCCAATTCCCTTATTTCATGCACTCCCTAATTTTTCAGCATTGCTGCTATTAACTTGCACACCGTGTAGCCTTAATGATTTTAGGTTACATTTATACTACATGCTTCTATTTATAAATGGTTTATAAGGGAGAACAATCAATATTTAATAGACATTTTGTGTGCAGCAGACACGAGCAGCATGTGTTAGAGAAGGTCAAAGGCACATCAATAGCAGGGTTAGAAACACCTATGAGCTCTGACTTGCAAATTACCCACTGGGCCAACGGGATTCTGTAACAATATTAATAGCAAATTATCCAATTAGTAACAGTTTCATTAAGAACTGAGTCTATGTAAACTACTTTAAATGTAATCCAATTACACAAGGAAGCAATTCCATGCAATTCCTGTGTGTGAGGTGACCTATCCCGTGCCAAGCATCAGGGAGAAATCTGTGGGTTAGGGTTTTAAATGCCACTCTTGTCCTGCAAGCTTGAACTAAAACTGCAGCATTTCCAATGCAAACACCATTACAGGGTTATTTTGGGATTTTATCATACATCCTTCAGGTTAAACTCTGCTCTAAGACACATAAATTCAAGTCTCACAGGAGCCTAGAGCTGCTTGCTGTGCATATCTGTGCATGGAGGAGGCCACAACTTTGCCTTTTTATTTACAGAACCATTAATTAAATTACTGCAATTAAATATCAAATCAAATTGCATTAAGATAACATTAAGCACACAGGAAGTCAGAATCAGAACTTGTATTAGGGTTAATGGGAGCTGTACGTGGATGGTTTTTAATGCACCTCTCTAGAAGCCAGATCCCAAAGGATGCAGCTGACAACACAAAACCAACAGTTTATGCAAATAGTCTTTCCCAATGCCCTACTTTTTGCACCATTTCCAATTGTTTGTGTGGGTTTCCTGCTATTTTTCTCTTCAGGCAAGTTCCCCAAAGCGAGATGGAAGAGTTTTATAAGTGACAGTTTCTGATCAGCTCAGAGCAGCTGAGAGCCACAAAATTCCCAACCTGCAATTAGACTGCAGGGCACAAGTGTCAATAACAAATCCATCTGAAATTATGACTTTTCTACTTCATTTTCAATCTAACTCTTTTCTAATTAACTGTAATTGAAATAGAGATTTCTGGGGGGGAAAAAAAATATATATATATATATAAATCCCTGTTTTCTTCACTGTCACACCCACAGAAGTGACCACCAGCTCCACCAGCAGATCCCAGCAGCCACATTCCCCAGGCAAGAGGGAGATCCCTTGCTGCAGAGGTCCTGCATTGCCTGGGAAATGCAGGGAGTCCCCCAAAAATGTTGATTTTTTGCCACAGCAGTAAAATGGGAGGACTCAGGAGTGCTCCCTGCAGCCTGGGGAGCACGGGCACAGCCCTCCTCGAGGATCCAAACTCATCAGTGGAATATCATCACTGAAATAGGAAATGTTCCTGCATCAGGCTCCTTGGAGATTCTTGCTGTATTCTGAACTTAATGGTTTTCTTGAGTTTTACAGCAGAATTAAAATAATAATAATAATAATAAAAGATGTTTGCTTATGCACTGATCAAACTAGCACAGAACTCTGTGTGCCTATGTTTCCAACGGGAGAAAAAACATTGAGGAGATCCAATATTTATGTAATGTTTAATGGAAGTTCAATAGAAAAATCCAATATCATTTCCCAATTAAAATCACCTGCTAGTTGACTTACATCCATTACTATTCTCTCAAGCCCCTGTATACTGAACCTATTCACACAATAGTGTTATGTGAACATGCATAGGTTAAAAATTAGTAATTACTGTCTAGACAATTCACTGTTAGCTATAGCTGAGTGAATATAATGAATAATTTATTTGATTAATTTTGCATTCCTTTTCCTCTTTGTGAATTGATCATGACCATGGAAAACTTGAAAATGTACTCATTTATCAGAGTTATTTTCTGTGAATAAGTCTTAGCCTGAACATTTTTCCACAAAACAAACTGCTCTTACTTGTGGGCTGAAATTCACATTATGGGATAGAAGCTATGGAGACCACTGGGACTGTTGTTCCTTTTTGCTTAAGCAGATCATCGTGGAACCAGCAACAGAGCTAAAGTGCTTTTACAAAAAGAGAACCCAAACAGTTTGATGCTCATTTTGTTGTATAAGTTACATAATTAAGAAAACTTAAGCAACTTACAAGCAATAGCTAATACTTCATTTTAAACTGCAGATGCAGTGGGAAGTCCAACATCTTTACTTTGAGTTTAAAAGCCCACAAGGAAAGGGGGAAAAATAAGCACTAGCTGAGCTGGGGGAACAGTGGAGAAAGATGACTGGCAGGACTTCACTGTCACGGGGCCGTCACTTCACAGGGCTCGAGGGCTGCTCTGAACAGAAATTGCTGGGCCCTAGAAAGCAGATAATGGTACAGGGTAAACATTTCTTCTGATTTCTATGGGCAGAGTTGGATTCGAGCTGGCAATCTAGAGGCAAGAGACTTTACAGCTCCCATTTCTGACATGGAATTTAATAGCGTGTTTTTCCCTTTGAAATTTGCTCTTCATTAGGTGAGCTTCAAAATGGAGCCTGAAACAATGAGAGGCTTTAACTCTGCAGCAGATCAAATGCATTTTGACATCCATACACTTAGGAATAAATGACACACTAATGAGATACAGAGATCAAATGCTCTGTTTGCCACTTAAATCTCCAGCAATATGAAGTGCATCAAGGTTGTTAACCCGTGCCTGGCACTCCAGGATGCTGCAGAGTCCAAATAGCCCCACGTTTTCTTTCTACCAAACTTAATTCTTGTGGCTCCTCCTCTTTTGCAGGGCCAAGCCAACACTGCAGGAATTCTCTTGCTCCTGAGTACAAGGAAACGAGAGGAGGAGGAAGGATTTGCAGAGGAATGGGGACGAATGAAGTGTGATTTTGGGAATATATTTTCTGCCTTTTTCCTTACGCTCTTTTACAACAACCTCACAGGGACACAGCATAGGCAGCAGCAGCAAACACTGGCTGTGAGCAGTGTGGAAGTCAGGGCAAGGAATTGAGGAGGGCAGGAATTGAGGAGAGCAGGTTTGGGCTCTCTCCCAAGCACCAGCACAGCACTGCTCTCATGGCACCAAGGTTCTGGGCAGTGATATTCCCAGAAGCTGTGGAAAGCAGCTGGAATGATGAGAGCCGTTGCCATTCCAGTGCATTTACCAGCTCAGAATTCCAAGGTCCCAAAGATGATGCAAAACTCTGTTAGCTTCTCCCTGTCCTTATTCCCACATTTCTGTGACGCCAACATTTCATCCCTTGAAACTCTCTGGATTTGTTTCTTCCCCTCCAGCAACAGCAGTGAATGCATTTATTCCCTCTGGAACACCTGGAATGTGCAGTGCCTGCTCTCCCTGCCCTCAGCAGTGCTGGTGCCTCTCTCCCACCCCCCATCAGTGAGTGCTGCCTTCTGCCTCTGATGGCTCTTGAAAGAGCTCACAAAAAGGTGCCAAGCAGCACAAAACGCAGCTTGGCCTCCCAGCCCCACCAGAGGCAGAGCTGGGAAACTGCAAATTCACAACCTTCAGAACCGAGCAATGCAGAATATTCCAAAGCTGTCCCCAAGCACCGCGTTGGAGTACCCTGATTACATTAACAAAAGCTGCAGCTTAGCATCTTCAGCAAAGCTGAGGCACCCTTGCAAGGAATTTCTTCACACACAACAGCTGCTTACAGGCTCCATTACAACTCCTAAAGCTCCGGATTGCTGCTCTGCTCCATCTTTATGTTGCTGTTTTAATTTAATTTAAAAAAAATAGAAATTACATGAAAAATAACTCCTAAGCCTAACTGATACTGGGGCCATGTAAATCAGAGTAACTACACGGAGGTCAGTGACAGCTTTGAACACGAGCTGTGCAGAACACAAATGACTGTTTAAAAAGGAAAGCTTTCATTGCAGCCTGCACATAAGAAATATCGTGTATATATAAATATACACACACACAATACAAAGTTAATTTATGTAGAAAGGACTCATCTTGCTGTACATCTAATAAATGTAGGCTGACTACCAAATACTCCTAATAATGCTTCCTCTCCAGCTAGCAGAACAGCTCAAAAACAAACATAATTTTGTTCATGTGTGTCCATTATATGCATGTGCTGATTTAATTAACAGTAATTTCAGTATCTCGGAGATTTCTTCTCCGTTTTACAAATGATGCCCTTTTGATGAGGGCTTTGCTTCGAATTACTGGCCAATCAGCTGTGGACCAAGACTAGAATGCTAAGTTAATTGGCAATAAAACCAGAGTGAGCACACTGGAAAAACTTACAGATGAGCCAAATTATTGGGTAATTGTTAAGGAACATGAGGAGTTTTTAAGGCAGATAAAGCAAAAGCTTTGCAGCTCCCTCCAGCACACTCCTTCCTCAGTGTGGGTCCTGCTCACAGCCCCTCCAGGCAGGCTCAGCTCATCCCTCTGGCCATCACCCCGTCAGGAGGGTCACTGTGCCCTCATTCCTGCCCTGCAGGGGCTCCCACCACTCCTGATCATCTATCCAGGGATCTCTCCCTCAGCTTGCCCTGAACTCCCATCAGAAAATGTGTCATAAAAGGAAGCGAACCTAATGGAGCAGAGGCATCCCCAGCTCAGCAGAAGACACCTCTTAGCATTTCCCTCTGCACATTTATTATTGGAAACACTTGCTTCTACCAAGAATTTAGTGCCTGTGCACCCTCGGAGAGGATTTTCTAAGAATAGTAACTGTCCACATGGATCAAAGAGACCTGAGCTCATTCTGGCTGCAGGAACGCCTGGACGTCCTCCTACCCTTGATACATGGTCAGCACATCACCTCTTCCAGACACAGCTTTATTTAGAAACCCCTGACCAAAGCTGCTCCTGATATTCATCAATCAATTCCAAACCACAGCTTCCTTCCAAAAACAGGCCTGCGTGGTGCAGAGTTGAGGCATCGTCAGTCTGATCTTCAGAAAGAGCTATCTCCAGAGCACTGCACTTTCAGCCAGAAGGCAGGGCATTAACAACAGCTCTGTGCCACAGAGATGAACCCCAGGAGCAGCCACAGCACCAGGGGAGCAGGGGGACAGGACCCTGCATCCTGCCAGGGATGGCCACCCAGGGGAGATGTGTGAGCTGGGAGCAGGAGGAGGAAGAGAAGTCCCCTTTTGTCTCTCCCCAGCATTGCTTGCCTGGGTGATCATGAGCTCCAAAACTGCATTTTACAGCCATGACAAAGAGGAGAAGCAAGGCCAGACTTAGGCACCCCAGGGCCCATCATCCAAAGGCAGGTGCTGCTCCATTCCCATGGCACGGACAATCCTGCCCCATTCCCATCCCAAATGCTGGGAACGCTTTAAGGACAAACATGGGATATAAAAAGCCAGCCTGCCATGCTGGAAGGGCCCTCCTTCCACGGGGTAATCACTTGCATTCACCCAAACTGCAGACAACTGATAATATGTGGTCAAATCACTGTAATTTGGGGAGCTTCAGAGTGACTTCCAAGATGTGGATTAGTGGGAAACGCTGCCTGTAGGACTTGATCCTAAAGGATCTGGAGCACTTGGCATCAGCCTTCCCTGCATGTTCATTAATATTTGGGATATGATTGTAACAAGTATCAGCAAGTGTATCTAATTTGATGAAAGCAAATTATTGGTTCACAGTGGAATAACATGGTGCTTTACTCAAGCAGGCATAAAATACGAGGATGAAAACCTCGTATAATCTCCAGCTATTGTCATTCAATGTTTATCATCCAACACAGTTGAATACAATTCTTATCTTTGATGGATGTGGCACACAATAGCTGTTTTCTTGAGTGCATCATAAATATTAATAGTATTCACAGAGCTTCTTAAAATTTGTCATGTCACATTGCTTTCATGGAAACATTTAAAATGCCATTATTTTTGTCCCACCAATAGCAAATTTTCCTTTAGTTTCTTTCTTTCTTTTTCACTCTCGAAATTAAATGCTAGAGGATGTTTAACTGAGCAGAGGAAAAAAAGGGATAATGGTTCACATTGAGCCATTCCAAAACCTACTTCAGATGCCCAGAATTAGACTGAAAGGGGGAAAAATGTGATATCCTTTGGAAAACACAGTCCAGTTAAAAATGAAACACTTGATGAAATTGAGGAGATTTGTCTGGAATTTCATTTTTGGAAGAGCACTGAGGAAGAATGCTGACGTTACCAAAACGAGCCTGCTCCGCCATATTCCCAATGGGACATTTTCACTGCACAATAAAAGCGCTTTTTTCTCCCAAAATAAAAGATTTGTACATTATTGTGTATATCCTGGGCTGCATCCAGAGCAGTGTGGGCAGCAGGTCAAGGGAGATAATTCTGCCTCTCTGCTCTTGTGAGATCCCACATGGAAAGCTGCATCCGGCTNGGGTGGGATATTGGGAAGGAATTGTTCCCTGGGAGGGTGGGGAGGGGCTGGCACAGGGTGCCCAGAGCAGCTGTGGCTGCCCCTAGATCCCTGGCAGTGCCCAAGGCCAGGCTGGAGCAGCCTGGGACAGGGGAAGGTGACCCAGCCCATGGCAGCTGGGTCTCAACTTGAGTTGGTCCTTCCAACTCAATCCGTTCTCTGACTCTATGATTGACTCAAACACCTCAGTTCTACAAGGAAATAAGATTTTCTGCTGTTAAACAGCTTTGATCACTCCACAATGGCTTTTCAGGGTGTGTGGTCCCAATGCAAGCTGAAATCCCCTGGCCTCGTTCAGTCGGACGAAGCCCACGCTGGACGTTCCTCACGACACCTCCTCCCCACACATTCCTCTCCCGGCGTGTTTCAGAGCCAAAAACTTCCCCTGATCAAACTTCATAAAATCTTCAGTGCTTTGTGTTTTGGCTGATGTGTTTCGAGAAATCTTTTACAATTTCATCTTTCTCCATAAAATTCACCCTGTGGTTTTCAGAGCAGCCTGACAAAACAAAACCATTTAATCCTCTATGACAATTAATTTGGGGATGGTAATAATTGCACAAGATCCTATCTCTGCCACAGAGACATAAAACACTTGCTATGGGCATGGGAAATAGAGTAATACAACAGAAGAATCTCTTTTTTCCTATTCTGTACTCTCTCCACAGTAGTTAATTTGCTCTGAGTATAAAATCAATCCTTCCAGTGTGGGGTTTTAGGAAAGCTCAAGGCTTCAATCCTACTGCCATTAATCAGTGTTAAAATTCTCACCGAAATCTGTGATCTGGGAGCCACAGACTGCAGTTTTATTTAAAAACAATGTTGATAATCCCTAATATTTCTGGGATGAAGACCTATTCTATATTGAATTTACATTTAAATACTTTTTTCTATGAAATGGTGAGTGTTGGGAAGGACAAAATCCCATTCTGGGCAGGTTCCTTTGCATGCAAAGTACAACAGAAAGGCACTGTTAAAAGGCAACTGCAAGGCCGAAGGTCAAAGTGATTTCGAGTAAGAAATATGCATTAAGTGCAATGGATAAACACATAAGGGACGATTTTGCACATAAATGCACTTAACCAACTTCTAAAAAGTATGTAAATCATCTGGGTTTGCTAGAAATGACTGATCCTATCCTGGTTTTTTTATACTTCAGGATTAAGTGGGTTTGGTTTTTATACCTGACCCCAGAGCAAGCAAAGAAAAAGCTGCTAAAAAGACATTTTCTCTTTTTTTTTTAGTTTAAGGGGAAAGTAAGCTGCTTTCTGAGTCTGGGTCAGCTCCCATCTTGGACTGAGTGAGCTCCTCTAATTGGTGTCGGAATAGAATTCCCGTTAGCAAACCATGATTTCTGTAGGAAAAATAAATTCTTTAAAGTTTTTTTTTCTCAAACAAATCAGCCAAGTTTTGCACTCAGGAGCCTCATTTCAGCCTGAGTTATGGAAATGGGCACCTTTAAGGACAATTTTCCTGGGTGTTCTTGTCTGGCAGCAACCAGAAATGCAATTATCCAACGTCCCATTTAAAGGAAACCTCACCAGAGCAAACACAGCCATCTCTGGAAGTGATTCACAACATTTGTAAACCATTACTCAACCAACAGCTCCCATTTCTGGGGAAGGAAACAAAATTCCTGAAGACCTAGTTCAGATACTTGTAGGAAATACAGAAAGGTTTGAGGCTGAGGGGCGCAGAGTCCCGGGGAAATATTGATTGTTGCATTTGAAAAACGCTTCGGGATGATGACAGCCTGGGACTCACAATTCCATTACTGCACGAGGAAGGATCTGCAGCATGGGCATCTAAAAGAGCAGCGCTGCCAGTCACAGGCCATCATTTTCCCAGATAAGAAGACAATGCCAGGTATTTTTCTATTATTAAGTCTATTGTTCCTCAAGCCTTCATCCTCAGCTGGAGCCTTCTTGTAAGAAACAGTTCAAATCCATCTCTTCAATGTCTGGTTCTTTACTTTCACTAAGTTCCTGGTTGCCTAGAAACTCTCTAAAAGACCTGGATTTTAATTTTTCCTCCTTTTCTTTATATTTTTGCCAACTGTTAGTTAGATAACAGATTAATGGAATCACATTTGTTTGTGACAGAAACCTGGATGGCAGCCTCAAAGCTGGGGAAGTGTTTGTTTCTTGCCTCCCAGGAGTGCCAGACTCCACTGAGGACCTTGCTGCCATTGACTTTCCAGAGCTATAGAAACTGCAGATTATGTCTGCTTAGATCAAGAGCAATAACTGAGAATTATGGAATTGTATCATCACTGGATAGAACAGATTCATCTGTGCTGTCAGTTTCTGTCATTAGCAGGACATCCACTTCCACTTCGCAAGATTATTATAACACATTTTTATATTAAGACAAATCAAGGTGTCTAGTTTACATCCAACTTCAGAATGTTCTGATGGACCTTCTGGATGCCTCAAACACACCTTCTGCTGCAAGAGACATCAACCACATCCACAACTCCCGCCCTATAAACCTTATTTTAAACTAATCACCTGCTGTGTTTAGAGTCAGCAATTGTAACAGCAGAAGGCAGGTTCTTCCCCTGATATTCAGTAGCACAACAAACAGAGGAACCAAAAAGAGCTTTGGCTGTGCTCTCCTCACCTTGATCTGTTCTTCTGCTGCATTTGAGGGGATCACCTTTGCTTTGGGGGACATCAGCTCCACGCGTTAATCCGGGCACCAGACGTTGGAAGAATCAATCAGCAGAGATGTTTATCACCAACAAGCAGAGGAGATAAGCTCCCAGGAGCAGAGGGGCTGATGTTCCCACCTGATAGTGGATCCTGGAATGTTAAACTCAACAGCCAGATCCTCAGAGGTTCTCGGGGACACGTTTGTGCCCCACAGGAGGATGGTGCTCTGGCCAGAAACCTGTGTGGATCTCCAAACTTCCCTCCCCAGCAGCTTCCAGATCCATTCTAGAGATGAAAGTTTCTCAACAACTTTTTATCTCAAGAGGTTACGACAAAAAACTTGGATAAGACTAAATATTCCTTCCACTCTCTTCCAAAATAACCTCCAGGAGTCAAATATTCCAGCTTCTAAGTAATCCTCCCATCCATGCTTTTTTAGCTGAATTAAATCAGCCTAAACATTTATGCAGAGTTTTGGTGACAAAACAGCATTTACAGTCTTCAAAGCCACTCATCCCTGCTGTCATCTGTTCTTAAAGGTATAAATTCTACCTCTTTTCTAACCAAAATAGTTTTTAGAGATAATAAGCAAGAGCACTGTAAGATTTTTTAAGTGTTTTTTAAAAGTACATTTAAGAATATAAAAAGGGACTTAGAAGTCATTCCGAAACAGGTAAAACTAAGTAAGTTTGACTTAATTTCCATTTAATTTTCTATTCTCATCAAGCTTAGTTTATTCAGGTCTGATTAATTAATGTCTGCAAAGTGTTCTGAAAATATAAAACACTACATAAATACTAAATAATAATAGAGTACTTAAGGCAAAGCTCATTTGTTAATTTGCATGGAGTTTTAGGAATTAGCATTTATTTATTTCCCGTGTGCAAGCAGGCCCATCCAATCCCTTTTAGCTTTTTAAGTAGAAATTACTTTAGCAGCAACAGGACAATGCATCTTCATGGATTTTATGTGTTCCAGGTCACAGAAAATGCATTTAGAAGGACTTGCAAAGCTGTACAAAGTCAAACCCAGTGTCCCATCCACCCCACGTGGCTTTGGCTGGCGGCTCCCAGGGTCCCTCCCCTCTCCAAACTCCTCCCGGCAGCTGGGAATGAGGGAGATGAGAGCACGGCTCCGGGAGAGCATCCCCCACTGCCTTCCCCTGCAGTGAGGGGCCCAGCAGGGATGGGGTTTGGAAGCAAAGCAGTGCCCAGAGCCAGCCAGGGAGCACAGCTGGCACCCAAAGCAGCTCCTGGGAGAGGTGCAGGCTGCAGCTGGCATCGCCCAGCCTGATATTTCCCTTTTCTCTGCCACGTCAGCTGGGCACGGTCTGCACTCCTGCTGGCAGAGCCTGCCCTGCTCGTGCAGAAGCAGAGATAAGGCTTTCAGAAAGCCAATCCTCAATTACTGGCGTGTGCTGTTTCCATCTGGGTGTAGCTTCCTTGGAAATCCCAACTCTCTGCCCCCCCGTGCAGTTGCTGAGACAGGATGTTTCAATTATTGGGAGCTCAAGGATCCGGGGAGAACTGTGAGGTGGTGCAGAAAGCAGGTTCTCATCCAATATGAAAATTTGCTTTAGTTTCACTCATTAGTGCAAATGTTTTATTTATTTATTTATGGATGCTGAATTCACTGAATATGGCCAGAAATAAAACTGAGATTTATTACAAGGAGGATCATTCAAACTGAAATGGATAATCTGGGAGGAATTCCCAGTATTCCAACATTGTATTTCAGTCCTTTTCCAAAAAAATACAAAGACCCCCACAAGAAACCTGCAGCATTTATCACAGAGAAGGAAGAACCGCTGGGTTTGCTGCACTAACTCCACTTTTCTCACTGCTAACAAGATTCCAGTTATTTCCAAACATCCTTATCAAGGCTTTAAAATGTCTGCTCCTGTTCAGTCACAGCACTGCATTTGTTCTTTGGCTGAGTTATGTTGGCTTCTGCACTGGGTTTGCTTTTCCTTTCTATCCACGGTGCTCTGCACCTCACAAACTCTGTGCTCTGCACCTGAAACCACAACGCCACGTGCAAGATGTTCCTGCACCACATTCTGTCATTTTTATATCTGATTCACCACTACTTGCTTCATAATATTCCATCCACACAACCAGAGTTTTGTTTCACCTCCTACATGCTTCAAAAAAAAGAGAATAGAAGAAAATTCTCTATTGACTTTTCCACACGTAATTTCTGCCCTATCACTGGGCTGCCAGGAAGTGTAGCCTTTGGCAGTAGGACCTGGAAATTGAAATTATTTGGGGCCTTGTTTCCATTACAAGCATCTTTCCTTGCTTCTGGTCGTGCCAGTGGCCATGCAGAGGAAAACACCAATATTTGGTGCTTGTATGGTGTAATAGAAAGAAAATCAGCACAGACCAACTCAGAAGGGAAGAGCAAACGTTCATGAGGAATCAAGTGAAGGAGGGTGGGTGTTTCTCAGGGAAGTGCTGTGACATCCAGACTCTCTGGCTGTTTCTCTGGTTTTGCACCTGAATTTCCCCACTGAAATCCCTGTTCATGTGTAAAGCTCTGGACTTTTTTTACTAAAAAGTCCATCAGGCCAAACACGGGTCAAAGGTCCCTCCCAGAAAAGGTGCCTCTGATTTTACCAGGAGATATTTGCAATTTTTAAATAAATCATCAGCTTCAAGCTTTCTGCACACGTACACCTTAAACCTGCTCCATCTCCAGACAGTATTTTCTCCTCTCTGTGTAACTCCAACCAGATCTTTTATTAAATTGACACTTTGCAGCTCACTGGACTGTTGGGATCTTCTGGGGAAAAGCAGAGCAGCGAACGGTCCCGTAGTTTGGTTTAGCAATGAAGTTTCCCAGACATGCAATGCAAATTTATTCCATTGAAAATGTCCCCACTAATTACAACATTCACCCTCAGGGCACAGGCGTGGCAGTGCCATTCATGGAGCAGAAGACAAGGGCTCCAGAGGAGCTATTTCCATGTACCAGGCCAATAACCCACAAACGGTAAAGGATTTTCACAAAAGACCCAAATGGTTTCCAAGGAGCCATTACGGCACATCAGGTAAATAAAATATTATTGAAATGGACTTTTTGCATTTCAATCACTTGCAGCAGGTGCATAGGAAGCAGCCTGTAATAAAAAGGCTCCCATTCCCTGGAATACTAACGAGGATGGGCGGAAACACGGAGCAGGAGGAAGGGGGAGCAGGTTCTCACCATGGCCAGAGGGACGATTCCCACAAACATCGTCCGGCTGACGAAGATCTCGGACACCACGAGCTCGCTCACGGAGTCATCCCGTGGGTATTCCACCTGCCAGGTGATCTGCTGGGCCCCTGCCAGGCTGCTGGCGTTGTCGATCTCAAAATCCATCTGCAGGATCTCGTAGGAGGTCGTGTTTGCTCTGGAAAACAAAGCAAAATTCCCCACAAATTCGTCAGGATGTTGATAACAAAACGGATTTTCATTTCTCTTTCCTACTCATCGGAAGATTTGCCATTAAATTCAACTTGAGACACTGGCAGAAACCGAAATAAAACTGCACAGGGGCAACTGCAGAACTTTGGAAGTAAGGTGAAACTGTATCTTTTAGTTTCCTGAAGTGGAGGCACTTTTCCCGTTAAACTCAGGCATTCATTCTCCATAATCACAACGAACTTACAGAATAAGCCACAAACCCTTGGAAAAGCACTGCACAGATGTTGCTAAATTATTTAATATACCATTATTATCATTCTGATGCTGCAAAACAACAGAATACTTGGCCATCCCTCATGCTGTACCAGAAATGGGCTCTTGTTGGGGGGAAAAAATCTTTCAAACCCAAAGTTGTCTTTATCTCAGTGAAAAAATGGGTTTGCAGAAATTATACATGACAATAAATGAGGGGTAGATTATCCCTATTTTCAATTAATGACAACATTCTCCTCGTCAGTGGTGCAGACTTGTAATTATATGGCAATCATATATTTCTCATCTGGAAAGAAAAGTTTAAAAGTAAAGAAATGGATGTAAATGCACAGCATTCAGAACTGAATTTAAGAATTACTTCTGCTTCCTTTCTTAACAACAACCCTTAGCACTTTCCTCAGGTCCAAAACTATGTAAATATTAATAATTAATCCTCAGGTTAGAAAAACAGCTCTTGTTTTTGTGTTACAGAGAAGCAAACAGACGCCAGGATTTAACCAACAGCACTCGGCGTATCCACAGCAGGGATGTGTTTAGAAAGCAGACCTTTGCTCACCCAAACTTCCCGAAAATTGAGTTGTTTTACAAAACACACAAAGTTTACATACAAATATTTACGAAGCAGACAAGTTCCTGCCCCAGCCTCCCAGACAGACCCCGCGGTGGGGAGACCTGGTGGAGGTTACAAAGCATGGGCAGGGGATGGAAACGCAGCTCTGACTGCAGAGCCAGCTGCTTCTGCTGATGGAGAGACAGCTGATTTTATCAGCATCGCTGAAGTTTGGGGTTAAACCCGAATTTGCTGTATGCCAGGTCAGTGGTACATTCATCACCCGTGTGCCCCTTCCCCAAAGCAGGCACTCCAAGAGCTGTGCTCACAGAAAGTTTTGCTTGCTGCTGCAGACAACAGAGACTCAGAACATCCTTTTCCTCTTCCCAAACGCACAGAGGCAGAATCTGGGTTTGCCATATGTTTTTGAAGGGGAGTTGTAAAGGAAAAAATCTGAGCAGGAATTATTGATTTTCGTGTTTCTTTCTGACAACAAACAACCTAAACATATGCTTCAATGCCTGGAGGATAAATATTTTCCACGCTGACAGAAGATAATATCCACCTCCAGGCAAAACTAGAAGCTATTAAGGCATCTTTTGTGTGGCCAACCAGACAACCAGCAAAAAACCTTTTAAGACAAATTTTATTACAGAATAATAGGGATGTAATTAAACCATTCTTGTTAAAAACATAACCACTGTGGGCATCAACTCAACTTCACGGTTCTTTGTGTATCACCTCCAGCAGTTTGTTTTATCTAAATTACATAAAATTAATTTGCTCACAACACAAAAGTAAAATTTAGATATGAGCTTTACACTAACTATGGATTTAGATATTGGGCCTGTCGAGGCATGTTTAGGTTTGCAACTTCACTTCAGTCTGTTCGAGTCAATAGCTGCCACTCACAAAAACACCCAGAAGTGGTTTCAAATTGAGAACAATGGAGGATTTGGGTACAGATGAAATCCACCAATTAAATAGGGCAGGTTAGTCTGCAGTGAGAAATCCATTCCACGGGTCCCTCTGACCAGCACTTCTTCGAGTTCAGTCCACCACACCTTCAGTTATTCCTTTCCTGTTTTCCTTTTCACATATCCAGAAGGAAACCACAATAATGGGTTTATATCTTACACATAAACCTCCCTCAGATCCAGCCTTATTAACTGTGAATTAAAACAAAGCTGTTCCCCCAGGTCTCGATCCTGTCTCCAAAGAGAATCCTTATCATCACCTGGGAAAACAACATCAAATGTTTGTTAAATGTTTTCTGCTTTGTCTCAGAGGTCACTCATGCAGCTTGACATGTTAATATTGATTAAAGAAAGCTCCACTGCTCTCTTGGGCTCCTGCTGAAAGAGATGGCCTTGAACCATCTTCCACCTACAGTGTCCCCTGAGTGCACAGCTTTAGCAAACCAGGGTTCAGCCTTCTGCACTCTCATTCCCCAGCAGGTGAATGAATTTTCTCTAAAATTATGGCCTTCTTTCGTCCCCTTCAGAGATGCAGCCTTGGAGCAACGCCAGGTGCTGCAGTATCTGGGACACTGAGTACCCCATGGACGAATTCACCCCCTTTATTCTGAGCCTCTTCCCAGGTTACAGCTGTAACCAACTCACGATGAAACCTGAAAAGTGAATTTCTTTCATGCTCAGACTAGTGCTCACCTCCTGGCTGCTGCATCTCTTATCCTACAGAGGTTTCCTAGCAGAAAGTCTGGTATTACATTCATAATTCTTGCAATTTATTAACCACCCTCTGTAATACCGTGTGGGAGACCACTGCCTTTTTCCACTGAAATTGATGGAGGTTGCTAAAGTAAAACCAGAGATAAATTAAACCATAATCAAGACCTCAAATGTCAGCATTTACTTATGTCAGCTCCATTAGCTGATGAATTCACATCCCAACACCTGCATTTAAATTTCTCTCCTGGCCGTGCAACGTATCACTGCAACCCCTTTTAAAAGCAGGTGTTCCCCCCTGCCATGGCAAACCCTCAGCTCTCGGTCTGTGATTTGTCACTGGGGGTCAGAACCTCGGTCCTTGTACCCACTGTCAATCTGCAGCTGCCTGGTGAAGACAAAATGCCACCAGTGGGAAAATCCACGAGCAGAGAAGACAAGGACTCAAGCTGTTATCAGCCATTAAATCCCGTTAAACCAAACTTTATCCGATCAAGATTTTTCAGCTTTTCCTGAAGACTTATTTCATTTTTCTCTTAAATAAGTTCACACTCTTGGAGAGAGTCTGATGGAATCCAAGGACTATAAATCACTTCTCCTTTCCGTATCTTTCCTCTCTTTTTTAGTTAAATATTCCTGTTGTCCAGTGAAGTTTTTTCCCAGTTTAGGATTTTGCCAAACTCTGGTTTAGAGAAGCAATAAAAAATAAAAAGTCAAAATTACTTTTATAAAAAAAGATTATTTCCTGCAAGCACAAGGAAAAGACCTTATAATTTTAGGCAGCTGGCATGCTTGCTAATAAGTCCATTTCTATGGAAATGAGTTCATAACTATTAATTTTGCCTGCTCCTGATCTATTCTTGATGAGCCTTTCAAATTTAGAAAAGCGCTTCATGATTCTCTCAATTTGGTAATTACTAACTCCCTTTGATGAATCCAGCCCAGTGTTTCAGACATGAGACATTCATTACACATTTTTCTCTCTGGTGAGAGGAAGAAAAAAAAAACCCCATGGGTCTTTTTGGATTTATTTCCTCTCACAAACTCCTGTAAGTAGGTCCTCTTCTTCAAATGGTGATTTATAATCCTATTTGCGTGCTTTCACAATCCTGCCTCTGCTAGGGGCTAGAAGAACCCCCAAATCCTTGGGATTTCTGCACAATCTCCTATTGTCTGGCCTCATATCTATCTAATGCATTTAAACCAGGTCCCAAACAGCCCAGCCACGCTTTGTGACACCCACAAAGTAATTCTGAAATTCAGTCCTCATTCCACACCCAGCAGCTGGGAGCCGTGGTTGTGATCCCAGGCTGGAGTGAGTCTGAGCACAGAGTGATGGCAAATCCATTCCAAAGCCAGCCTCAGCTCCAACCAGCTCCAGAATAAAGTGAGTTCTCGGGACAGGAAAGTGTTGCTCAGTCCCAGAACTCTCCCACCAGACACATCCACGTGGGCAGTGTTAAATGTTTGTATGGAGCTGCACAGCTCATTCTTACAAAATACTAGATCACCGTGAGAGTCCAGCATAGCTCTGATGTGAGAGGTTTTAACCAGCACCACGAAATCACCTGACACTGAAATAACAACAAACCCAATTTGTCCAAGCCCACCATGGAATTACTGAATTAATGCAATGACACTCAGTGACTGATGTTACGGCAGCAGCAACACCACAACTGCGTTGTATTTACCTTAAATAAACGAATGCCTATTATTGACTATTAAGAATGATTTGCATTGCTAATCAGGGCGTGCCCTGTGTGTTTGGGGAGAGAATGAGAGGTGCAGGGTGACAGTTCAGGGCACTCTGCAGTGCCACGCCGAGGCTTTGCTGGCTCCCACTCACGGGTCAGCAACAGCTGAGTTGGTGAAAGCCAGACCCTTCTATTACTGCAGCTGGCTGTTACAGGAAATCATGAGTTCCATTCACTCATAAACGAACCTTTTCAGTAAATGGCAATTTGTTTATGAGACCCACAGCAGTGTAAATAATACCCTAAAAAATGGAGCAGACATGAGGTATTGGAAAATAATAAATGTGTGGTATCATGTCGCTTGAGAGTCTTTTCGGGGTGAATAATGGCCAATTCTGACTCCGACAAATTGTAACCAAATTCAATAAGAATTCAGTGACCTTACATTACCAAGGTACGTTAGTTTATAAAATACTTCAGTAAAAAAGGTCTCACTTCTTTGATCTCGAGAGGATTAAGTTTGTAAGTATGGTTTACTGAAGAGCAAACACTTACAAGAGGAGGCTTTTCAAAAACTGATTGGAAATGCTCAAGACCCTAATTTCCTGCTGAAGTCAAATGAAGCAGCAGATGGCCAGGACTTCTCGGGGAGAAGATCCAGACTAAAGGTCCTGACCTTCTCCCCATGAGGAAATTAAGATCCTAGCAGCCTGAGAGGAAGGAAATGAAAGCCAACACCTACCACGGGCAGCAAGCAGTGTCTGAATCAGGAAGATTTGCATAGTGCCAGCCCTTCTACCTTGCTGAGCGCTGCCTTCCCTCACCGGGGCTCCTCCGAGCAGGAGCTGCCAGCAGCTGCCACCTTCAACAGCTGGGCGTGTTCCCAGAGCCACAACATCCCTACAACACCTCGCTGAGGTGAAGCACCTGCTGTTTCACACAGGGTTTGGCTTGATAAAGGATGTCAAAGCCTAAACCCTTTTCTCCCAGCACGGATAATTCTGATGAGGCTCTAAGGACACAAAGCAGTGTTGGAACTTGGAGCTGTTCTCCCGCCAGGGTGCTTTGCTGAGGAAGGGCCTTGGAGATGGAGCCCTGCAGAGGTGAGAGCAGGGTTCTGCCAGAGCTGCAGTGAGGATGAACATCCCCAAACATCAGGGCAAACCCCACACACATCCTGAGCACTCCTGGAAGCTCTGAGGAGGAACATCCCCAAAAGCCAGGGCAAACCCCACACACATCCTGAGCACTCCTGGAAGCTCTGAGATGAACATCCCCAAAAGCCGGGGCAAACCCCACACACATCCTGAGCACTCCTGGAAGCTCTGAGGAGGAACATCCCCAAACATCAGGGCAAACCCCACACACATCCTGAGCACTCCTGGAAGCTCTGAGGATGAACATCCCCAAACATCAGGGCAAACCCCACACACATCCCAAGCACTCCTGTAGCTCTGGCACCCCCGTGCAGACGTTCAGAGGGCACAGTGCCACTGTCCCTCACTGCACAGCCTCCAGAGGGTTGGTTCTGAGGGGCACCAGGCAGCAAGGGAGACACAAACCCTGAGGAACTCCCTGCTCATACCTCGTCCTTGCCACAGCACAGCAGAGCAGGGCAGGATGGTGGGATGCAGGATTTGGGATGGCAGAGCATCCCAGACAAAGACAGGATGGATGGAAAGTGGAAATGAAGTCTGCAGGGATGGAAAAAGCTTGCTTGGTTTCACCTCATGATGCATCTCAAAAACTCAATTTACCATTTGTCTAACTTGCTCTGGTTGTCCATATTTTCCCAAACATTTTTTGGTACCTGATCTTGGTTTTCCTTCGCTGCCATGAAAGTTCATGCTCTTCACAGATGTATGAGCAAAGAAAATGGCTACAGAGGATAAACCCAAGCTGCTACATCCATTACGAATGTATGGATTGACACAGAAAGTTGTAATAATCCAGTAAAAGCCATAAAAACAATGAGAAAATATTTTTGTTCAAAACACACCACCAAGACCAGGTATTATTACGTTATTTTGCTTAGCCAACATTTTCCCACAACTGAAAACAATAAATCTAGATAATGAGCAAACCTTTTAAGCTCTTCGGCTTCTTCCACTGCCAATTCACAACTGTGCTGCTCACTAACAACGTGCAATAACTTCCACTTTATTTGATTTTATCAACATCATCATGACAACCCTGGAGACAACTGAGACAATTGCTTCAATTATTTTTATTTGCTTGCACCCTTGTGACAGTGCACAGAAATGCTTCTGCTAAAAGAGGCCTTAGATACTCTTCAAGCCAACCTTTAACAAAACAACTTTTAGGACTGAGCTCAGGCTGGGTGTAATTGGTGAGCTCCACTGGTAACATTGCTGGGAGCCCATTTGTACCTTTGTCATTACTCTCCCCTTCTGGAACAGCGTGCAATCTTTTGGGGCTTAAAAAAGCATTTTGATTGCACTGGAATATTTTTCTGACTACTATTTAGAACTTCTTTATTGCTGTGTTGTGTATTTCTTAAAATAAAGATTCTCTGTCAGGAGGAAGTGTCTTGTTGGGAAACACAACAAACACATCCAGTAAGAAACTGGGGCCAGGGTTTAGCTGATGTTGGATGCAAATATAGAGGGAGCTATTGTTGTTTAAAAAATAAGAATGATTTTATGATGAAAGACTTCTGCTGAAACCTATCCAGTTAATAAATATCAACAGCCCAAATGGTGCTTATAATTTTTCTTTAACTATTGAGAAATTCTTACATTTTTACATGCCATAATCACACGGTCTATTTTCAACATTGCTGTGAAAGCAGCTGAAATATATTATAAAGCAGAGATGAATTTTTAAATAACCAATGAGTGAAAATTAAAGATAATAAATTCAGTGGCATAAGAAGCTCTTTGCAGTGCAGGAACTCTCATACAAAGACCACTTCAGACTCTCTCTCCAAAGGCCTTTGGAAGAACCAGAGGAGAGCTCGGGGAGCCTGGATGACCCAAGGCACGGGGAACTTCAGCCAAGCCGAGAGAGAAGTTAACGCAGCAAACATTTCACTGCACCTCAGAGGAAACACAGGGGAGGGGCAGGGGCATCCAGGGGCTCCGTGGTGGAGACAGAAGTATTCCCTGGAAATGCTTGGTGACCCACTGGGCTGTCCATATTGCCACCACACGGGCAAACACATGAGCTTCCTGCGGGTACTGAAGCAGAAGAGAAAGGCCACTCTTAACCCAGCTGCTCCCCTGTCCCCACACTGGACAGCTCAGCACAGCTGGAGATGCTTCATTCAGAGCCTTGCTCCTCCCCAGCCAGCTGTTAAATGGAGATGTGTGACAGTTTCATTTATCTGTACCTCCTCCAGATTTACTGTGAGCCTCAGGAGCAGGGATCCTACACGGATCCTGAATGTGCACAGTCATGTGAGGCTCTGGAGCTCTGTATTCACAGATGCTCACACAGCCTCCTCACCCTCCCAGACAGACATGAGACCTGGGCTAAGTGACCTGGAGGCACCTGAAGAGCTCAGCCCACATCTCCAGCAAGATTCCCTGACATTACTATTTTTATGTGACATTAGCACGATGTGACCAGACCTTCCCATATGCACCAATCCCATGAGAAAAGAAAAGCCCTACTGGAACGAGGAGGAAGTTCCTTGCAATCCAGTTGCTGTTTCGACTTCAGAATTACAATTGAGGCTGACAGCTGAATCTCCCCGGGGAGAAAAATCAACCAGAGGGGATCTGGAGATGCAAATTCCCCACGCGCTGAATTTATGAATGAAAGCAAAAGGGAGCCAAGCTGCAGCCTGTGACACGAGCGAAGTGCTGCAGGATACAAGGAACAGGGACAAATGGGGCTCTCCTCCTGAGCATTCAGAAAGTCTGACTCAACACTTTTGAACTTCATCCTTTGCTTAACAGGCAGACTGTAAATGACTAAATAACCAGTGCCAAACACCAAAGACAATGGGAAGTTAAAAACCAGTCCATATTTTTCTTTCTACAGCTTCCTAAGGCTGCACAGAACTCACAGGTCTGCTGTAGAAGCTGCTGTAATGCCACCTGCATGAAATAATTGAAGAAAAAAATCAAAATAGGGGCATGGCAAGAAGTATTTTATTCCTCCTACATTCTCTCCAGCTCCAAACGAGTTTAAGCATCTAATGAACCAAATCTGGCTTTCCTGGAATCCAGTGTGCTCTCAGATGGAGAGGGAACGTGCAGGGTGTCCTGTGGCCAATTCACACTTGTGCTAAGAAATAAACGCCCGTGGCAACATCCTCAAAGCAGGGAGGGCAGGGAGCAGTGCAGCAAATTAACATCAACACAAACGGGACCTCCTCTCTCCCCACTTCCCCGACAGACACATGGTGTGCACAGAATTGTTCTATTTTAAAGGCTGATAATTATGTTTTACAGAAGAGTTAAGCTCTTCCTCTCGCTGTTGGTACCCACTGAACAGACAGTAAAAACATGAAAGTGAAACTGGCACAGAAACATCAGTTTCCCATGTTTTAATTAATAAACAAGATTAATTCATCCAGCTGAGCAAACACAGGGTGGATCAGGGGCTGCATTCAGTGTATGAACAGAAAGAGCCATCTGCAGTGAGTGTCTGTACCTCCACCCTTTGCTAGCTGAGCTTAAAGTCCTGATCTTCACACCAAAACTAAAAGCAAGAAACAAATGAAGAGTTCTAATGCAAGCCACCCCATTAAAAGACTATTTTTGTCCTAAAAATGAATCCGAATTTCCCTAGAAGCGCAAAGAAAACACCAAATAACAGAATGCAGATGGGTGGATTTCATATTTCTCCTTTTAAAAATCATTCCACAATTATTTTTTAATGGCATGAAAGCAAGGTCAGCCCCACAGTCACCCATAACATCTCCAGGACACCTTTCCAAAGGGCAGCCACGACTTTGGCACACTTGCAAGACAGTGATTTCCCAAAGCAGTGACAGCTCACGGGGAGCTGCTGGGACACTGCTCCAAGCCAAGGTCGTACCCTGAGCAAATGGGGGCAGGCACAAGTGAGGAGGGAGGGAGGGTCCTTCATTCACCCTCTGAAAAGGAATAATTAGAAACGGAAGGGGGAGAAGTGGCGCTGTCCCACCCCCTTGTTTATATGGTAAAAGCCAAAACGTGATCCCACAACTTCATTCCAATGGATTTCCTCAGCAGTGAAGCCTTTAACAACCTGAGATGGACTGGGCTGGGTGTCCGAGCTGACCAGACACCTGCACGTTGGGAAGAATCACACCAAGGACATCACACCAAGGACATTTCCATCCCCCCTCTTCTCAGGGAGTCCCAACAATGACCCAAAATGGCAAAATGACCCAAACACAGCAGTAACAAAAACACTGCTGTGCTGGATATGGACATGGACTCCCTTATTGCCCACTCGAACAGTCACACAATTTGGCCATAGTTTTGCTTTTTCATTTTCCTTGCCACTATCAAAAATTTTACCCAAGCAAAAATACCAGCTGTCACAAAGAACAAAGAGACAGATAAAGGGATTTCTAGAAAAAGAAGGCAGGCTCCTGTAAGCACTGCAAATCATGCTAAACTACATAAAATATCCCTAACATCACGGGTTAATGCAAAGCAGAATGTACAAAATCGTTCTCCTTCTATTCCTCTCTTTTCTGAATCTCTTCAGGATTTCATAATCTCTTCCCTCCTCCCGCCCCGCTCCCAACTCCCTTCCTCCCCATACAAGAATATGCTCAGCCCTGGAAAATTGTTTAGCTGAAATCCTTAGATTTTGTCGAGCCCTGGCATTCTTTGGCCAGCTGTATTTACACCCGTGGCTGCTGGGTAGTCATGCTGGAAGCAATTAGCTTTCATGCTTTTTCAATATCGCCTTTCAAAAACTTTGAGATCCCTCATCTCTATTGATTTAGATGTAGAGAAGCACAGGAAAAAAAAAAAAATTAAAAAGAGAGTTCATCCATATGCTGAGCTCCTTTAGTCTAATTCAAATGCAGCAACTTCAGCTCCCCACCACCTAATGAAAGCCAACCACAGACACGTTCCCAGCCCATCAGGGAAAATGCTCAAAGGCCTTGAAAACCATCACCACAACACTCAAAGGCAGCAGCTTCCAACGCTGCTGGGTCCAGGAAAGGTTCGGCAGCCAGCAGCCTTCCCTCGTGGAGTGGGGCAGGTCGCCTTTGAGCACGTCCGTGGAGTTTAACAACACTTTCAAGTGCGTGCTGTATATTTTTCTAAGAGAAAAATCTGTCACTGCTGGACTAGTTAGAAGAGGAGAGAAAAGGGAATGGAAAGAAAAACATAAGACCGTAGCTAAATGTATACTGATTGCAGTAATTGCATCCATTCCTCTGCTGGAAATCTTGTATTGTATTTCTAATATGTGCTGATAAGTGCATTCACAACATGATTAACTGCCTCCAGACAAGAATGGCTATTATGTTTAACAGACTGATTAGCAAGTGACATAGCTGCAAACTGTACTCCTGGTAAATTGGCTGCTTTTAAATTACAGCAACTTTTTTATGGTTCCATTTTTAAAATGCAATGGCTTGTTACACATATGCAACGTAAATTCCTATCTGACAGTAAGTAATAGAGGATACTGAGCTTTTAACTTTTAATCTTCAGATCTCAATTAAAGCATCGCTCATTTTCTCTTTAATTACATCGAAATCTGCACCATACATGGCTCTCATCAGGCATCATCTCATTTTCAATACTGGTCTCTCAAAACCTACCCTTAAACACAGGGACAGTGATTTCAGTCCACCTCTTTCAGAAGTTCTGCCTTATTTTTGCTGGTTCTGTAAGCAGGTAACTAAGATGGGATTTAGCGCATTCTTCCCAGGATTTGATTAATTCCCTCATCTCACAGCTCCAGGCACCTTTCCCATGGACTCTCACAGAAGCCCTGGTGCCCTCAGAGCAGGGCAAAGGGAAGAAGTGCCAGGTCTGTCCCTGCTCACCTCCTGGAACTAAACCCCAGATCTCAAATCCAACCTCGGTTCAGGCCGGCCGCGGCATGAGGCTCATCCCTGCTCCAGCCAGGACTGCTCCCACTTCAAGTGAAATGAGCTCCTCATTAATTCCCTGTATTTTATCCCAACAAAGGGTAGGATTTTGGCACCCAGCTCCTTGCAGTGCTACTGAAAATCCTGCCATCCAATGCACAGATCTGGGTTTTTTGGGTTTTTTTTGATTGCTCTTATTTTTATCTCTGTAATGTATAAGAGCACCAGCCTTGTTTTGGGCCCCTGTGTATTCCATACAAACACAGCTATAGAGACAGTCATGACCCCAGAGAGTTTGCAGCCCACAAGACAGAGAGAGAAAAGAGATTTAACAATCTGCACCAATTTAAATTCATACAGAAGGCACAAACCCTTTAAGTACAAATTTATCTAGAGACTTTCAAGCTCAATGACATCATGTACTTCAAACCAACTTATTTATAACATAAAGCTTAGTATAACTTGTAAGGAGATAGAATAAATCAATTTGCTCTATCACAGAACTTCATCAGATACAATACAGATGGCTCTGCTACCATGGTTAAAAATAACCTACACATTTTTAAATCAGCTCAAGGCATTTATCAAACCAGGAACCTGCTGGAGGAGGATGTTGTCTAGCTTGTACACAGTAATGGGAATATCCACCCAGCAGTTTGGGGCTTTTATTAATCTTATCTCCCGAGTTTATAATTTTATTCTGAACTGGGAAATTCAGTTTCCAAAATCATTAATCTTTGCTAAATACCAGGACAGAGCAACTTGAAGTTGTCTATTGAATGTAGATTAAGAGGGGAAAAAATAATCCAAAGGGCAGCCTGATTGAAGAAGGGGATAGAAAACACTTGAGTAACAAACCCACTGTAAAGCAAACCTGGCTGAGCATCCAACACTTCCTGCTGGATAAAAAAGGATGATGGGAATTACCAGACCCTGAGAGGTAAGCCCTACATAAATTAATTGTCAGGGAGATTGCACCAGAGAAGGGGCTGTGCAGATCCTGGCATCCTCCTGCACGGTCCTCAGCCACTCAGCTTGTGTTTCCCAGATAATCTGCACCAGGCAGGAAGACAGAGTGCAAAAAACCCCACAGCCCTGCAAATAATGCTGTTGGAAGAATGAAATTCATTTGTTTCTCAGCTTTCATCGCTCTTGTTCTCACATTCCACCCACAGGGGGAAAATTAGGTGTTGGTGTTTGCTCAGGATTTATTTACTAAAGGGTTTGCTGCAAGGTTTCTGAAGGAGAAAAGAAAATAGATTCAGCTTTTCCCACTGGAAGGAAAATCATGATGTCCCAGCACCTCTGGAGACAGGGGACATAAAGGCACCACGAACGAAGGGCTCAGGATGCAGGTGCCCAAAGAGACAGGACCATTCTCTGCGCTGGGAGGAAATTCCAGTGCCTGTGCAAGCCCTGCAAAACGAGGAGGGAGAGCTCGTGCTGTGACCACTTTTTTACTCTTTTTTAAACCCGGTATAATAAGCTCCTGGGTCAGCCAGAGCTTTGACATCCACTGCCTAAGATTTTTCTTCATAATGAGCTCCCTAAAGAAGACCAAAAGCCTCGGTAGCTCAAATAAAGGCAGATTTCATCACAATAAACCTCGAATACGTACCTTACTAAACAGGGAAAACTCCAACAACTGGATCAAACAGAAGGGAAATCAGAAGCCGTGTACACAGCCCTCCCCCAGCTCACGGTGTCACTGCAGCCAGGCCCTCCAGCTAACCTGGAGATTTCCTGGGGTGCAGCAGAGCCTGCCCCTCCCCTGGTGGTCCCCAAGGAGATCCCTCCGTGCCCCCAAGCCGCCCGCTCCTGCACCCTGCGCCCCTGAGCAGCTCCATGGCTCCCCTACACTGCCACATCCCCTTCCAGGGAACTTTCTGGCAGTTCATGTTCCAGTCTCAGGGCCAGCTCACCGTTCTGAGCCTCTTTATTGGATTATCATCTTGTTCAGTTCACCATTTTTATACATCAGTATGAATTTCCCAGTTCGCCATTTTTATACGTCGAAACACTGCCCAAAGTTAAGACCTAGCAGTTATTTGAGCAGCAATCACCTGGGGGGTTCCTCCCCCAAGCAGATGCTCAGGGCAGGAGCACACAAGAAGTTTAACTCCCTGCAGTCCATTGAGCTTTACAAGCTGCTCTCAGTGGGCAGGAAAGGAAGATCTATTTCCAGTCTAATCCCTGCTCCTGAGGACAACCATAAATTTTAAAAGTAACAATCAAAATATAAACAAATTCTGGCTAGAATATCAAGTTCAAAGTTTACTTCTGCCTTTAGAAGATAAATTTAAGAAAGAAAAGATGCCATTAGAATTCATCAGATACACAATTCCAACTTATTGTATATTAAAATACATATTAATTGTTCCCTGCTACATCACTTTATCCGCTGCTCCATGGCCATATTTTGTTTTCCAGAGGATTACAACAGCACATCTAATTATGTGAGTGCTTCTGCAGGTTATAACTGGGAATGAGATCAGTTGATTAACTGGTTTGACAGGGATTCAGGGATGTACTGGGAGAAGGTGGGAACATCCCTCTGAGCAACCTGGTCTAGTGGAAGGTGTCCCTGCCCAGCTGGGGTTTGGAACTGGATGATCTTTGAGATCCCTCCTAACCCAGGCTATTCTATCATTCTATGAGCTCATTTTGGTAATCTTCAGCATCTCACTTTCTCATCTTCATTATCAGTGAAATCACCATGGATAATAATCCTGTGTCTTCCTCCCTCTCCATTTCATCGTTACTTCATTCCATTATTTACCAAGCATCCAGAGCCCAACTGGAAATCTGCTCCCAGAAATGAAAGGATCACAAATCTGCTTCTTGAAATGAAAGAATCACGACAGGAAAAGCTGCAAGAAGATCAATCATACAGAGGTCTAGTGAATAACTCAGCAGGCCACAACGCTGCTTTGGAGATCTGCAAGCAGCCAAGAGATGACAATGCTCTAATTAAAACACCGAACTGCAAAATGTATCCGAAAGGTTTTCCTCCCCATCCACCCCTGCACAGATACCAGGCAATAAACTAAACATCAACTTGCTCTGGGAGTCGTTTCCATAAACAAAATCCAGATAATGAGGTATCCCTCAAAACTCTTCTCTTTTTAAAAAAAATTTAATTTAAAATTGAGAGGAGCATGTGAATAAAAGGGAAGGTGTCTGAGGCAAAAGGACAGATGGTTCTGCTTCCAGAGCAGTGCACAAAACTGAGGTTTATTACAAGCCTTTTATTTTACTTAGGAGTTTTTTTATTTACTCTCCTTTCTCTCTTCACTCACCTATTCATCTCCCCCTCAGAGTACTGAAAACTCAAGCTCCCGTTCTTCCGATTCAAATTCAAATTGAAACACACACGAGCACAGCACCGCTTTCAGTGCAGAAGTTTGAAGGGTTTTGTTGCAGATTTTGGGGGCTTTTTTTTTTTTTAAAGTGTCTAACGAGCCAATTACAGTGGCTGAATCAGTACCTTTCAGATGAATACACAGGAAATGAGAGGAACATGGCAGTGGTGACACATCTTCCAGCCTGAGCCCCCTGGAACATGTGGCATGTGCTATTATTTTATGTATAATGAGTAACTGCTACTGTGTTTATCTCATCAAGAAAACCACTTTCCCTCTCGCTTTTGCATTCCCTGGGTGCTTAATGAAGTGGTTTTGCTTTTGATGAAGGTAAAGGCATAAATAATCTCCTCAGAACGATCCTTGTGCTTTGGTCATGGTCTCTGTGGAGGCACTCACATCCCTGGCTGCCAAGAGAAGCAGCTGAGGCCACCTGCAGCAGAGCCCAGGGAGCAGGAGGCTTTCCATGGAGCAGGAGGTTTCCCATGGAGCAGGAGGTTTCCCATGGAGCAGGAGGTTTCCCATGGAGCAGGGCAGTCAGAGAAGGCCCCGTGCCACTCTCATTTCTGAAGATGTGCATAACATTATTTCATTTCCATTAAGCCCCTGTTCAGTTAAACTCTCTGAGACCCCACTCACACAGCAACCTTTAATGGGTTCATTGACTGGATTTCAACTGGCACCTCCCAGTCCAATAAAATGCAATACTCCAGTTGAGAGGAAATTTCCCTGCAATAAAGCATTGATACCATCCTGGCTGAGCACTAAACACTCGCAGAAAAGCTGAGGTATCCTGGGTTTCCTGTTGGAAATCCTATTGTTGAGCAGCTCAAGTTACCCCAGGGCTGGCACTGAGGTGGCTCCTTCAGCAGGGCTTTGTACCTTGAGCCCAGGGGCTCTGGGCTTCTGCCTTGGTGCCACTGGCACCTGAGTGTCCCCTTGCCCTGGGGACACCAGAGGGACTGGTTACCACGGGAGGCATCAGCCCCTCAGAGCCACAATGGGACATCCCACATTAATTTAGCATGGGAGTGATCATATCCCACAGAGCACCCGAAAACTTCAGGGACACCCAAGCAACCCAGACGTGCAACTAACAGCAGGGGTTGTGTGAGGAGACCTGCAGAGGCTGAACCAGGCAGGAGAGCCATCATTTTCTCATTGATAAGGAAGCTGTCCTTGATCCACCTGGGTCATTGCTCCAGTTCTACAGCAGCTGAGCAATCCTTACCAGCTGAACCATCTGCANTGCAGATTTTGGGGGCTTTTTTTTTTTTTTAAGTGTCTAACGAGCCAATTACAGTGGCTGAATCAGTACCTTTCAGATGAATACACAGGAAATGAGAGGAACATGGCAGTGGTGACACATCTTCCAGCCTGAGCCCCCTGGAACATGTGGCATGTGCTATTATTTTATGTATAATGAGTAACTGCTACTGTGTTTATCTCATCAAGAAAACCACTTTCCCCCTCGCTTTTGCATTCCCTGGGTGCTTAATGAAGTGGTTTTGCTTTTGATGAAGGTAAAGGCATAAATAATCTCCTCAGAACGATCCTTGTGCTTTGGTCATGGTCTCTGTGGAGGCACTCACATCCCTGGCTGCCAAGAGAAGCAGCTGAGGCCACCTGCAGCAGAGCCCAGGGAGCAGGAGGCTTTCCATGGAGCAGGAGGTTTCCCATGGAGCAGGAGGTTTCCCATGGAGCAGGAGGTTTCCCATGGAGCAGGGCAGTCAGAGAAGGCCCCGTGCCACTCTCATTTCTGAAGATGTGCATAACATTATTTCATTTCCATTAAGCCCCTGTTCAGTTAAACTCTCTGAGACCCCACTCACACAGCAACCTTTAATGGGTTCATTGACTGGATTTCAACTGGCACCTCCCAGTCCAATAAAATGCAATACTCCAGTTGAGAGGAAATTTCCCTGCAATAAAGCATTGATACCATCCTGGCTGAGCACTAAACACTCGCAGAAAAGCTGAGGTATCCTGGGTTTCCTGTTGGAAATCCTATTGTTGAGCAGCTCAAGTTACCCCAGGGCTGGCACTGAGGTGGCTCCTTCAGCAGGGCTTTGTACCTTGAGCCCAGGGGCTCTGGGCTTCTGCCTTGGTGCCACTGGCACCTGAGTGTCCCCTTGCCCTGGGGACACCAGAGGGACTGGTTACCACGGGAGGCATCAGCCCCTCAGAGCCACAATGGGACATCCCACATTAATTTAGCATGGGAGTGATCATATCCCACAGAGCACCCGAAAACTTCAGGGACACCCAACCAACCCAGACGTGCAACTAACAGCAGGGGTTGTGTGAGGAGACCTGCAGAGGCTGAACCAGACAGGAGAGCCATCATTTTCTCATTGATAAGGAAGCTGTCCTTGATCCACCTGGGTCATTGCTCCAGTTCTACAGCAGCTGAGCAATCCTTACCAGCTGAACCATCTGCACCAGGATCGGTAGCATCATCACACTTTGCCTCTCACATCTAACACATTTCCTTCCTGTACCTACACTTTTGGTCTTTAACCTTGGGGGGAAAAAATTATGTGCATTATAATTAAAAAGAAAAGGAAAAAA
This sequence comes from Oreocharis arfaki, assembly GCA_013398015.1. Classification (NCBI taxonomy): domain Eukaryota; kingdom Metazoa; phylum Chordata; class Aves; order Passeriformes; family Paramythiidae; genus Oreocharis; species Oreocharis arfaki. The sequence goes on along the minus strand of VZRR01013417.1, from coordinate 137,428 downwards.
TAATTTAAAGCTAACAGTCATTGCAATCACCATAATAAATTTATAGGAAATACATTTTACTATTGCCATGGCAATCAGGAAACTGTTTTGTTATAATTAAAAGGATAATTACCTTTCTCTATTTTAACAAACTCATGAATTAAAAATTTAGGGCAGCTTTGCCAGAGTAAATTTATCTGCATGCATTACAAATAACACATTCTCATGGCATTCTTCTCTTTAACTCATCGAGTTTTCTCTATGTCTCTTTATTCTGCCAGGTTGTAGAATTCAAGGTCGAGTTGGATGGGGCTTGGAGCAACCTGGCACAGTGGAAGGAGTCCCTGCCCATGGCAAGGAGTGTGCCTAGATCATCTTCAAGGTCCATTTCAACCCAACCCATTCTGTGATTCCATGCAGTAAGAAAACCCCAAGTATCTCATTTACCCACAGATCCACAGAATAAAGGAACTTGTGAAAGTTACTTGGCAGATAATTTCGCATTACAATAACGTGGTCAAATCCCACAGAGCCTAGGAACAAAGCAAGCAGAAGCAAAGCAAAGCTCTTGCTACAAATTGTACAGCCAGCTCAAGAAATCAGGTTGAATAACTCACTGTTATGTTTTGGTTTGTCACCTCTTATAATACAGCACAGAGCAAAATTCCTTGCTGAAGAATGAATGTAACCTATTTAGAGCTCCTTTCAGCAATGATTTTATGTTGTTTGCAGGTGCAGGTCACAGGTGAGATATAGACCATGATCCCTTTTGTTTGAAATATAGATCTCTATAAACTGTCTTACAAAACAGAACTGTCTGGGAAACTGCCTCTTCTTTTTGTTTTTTTTTGGTAATAGAAAAAATAGACATATGCTTGGTACTTAGTTGAAATAAAGATGCTTCTGAAGACTGTAAAGGGAAACAAATTGAAATCATAAGAAAACATGAGCTGCAAGGATATTTAGTATGTAATTATTTAAGTAGAAGACCTTTAATAAACTGGATGCTCAACCTCAGTTTATAAACTCCGTATTTAAAGACCAGTTCTCTTTCTGGGGAAAAACAAACCAGGACTGGTGTTAGATCAGAAATATATTTTGGCATGGCTTTTTCTTTTCTACTGTAAAAATGTCTAATATTAAATGTACAGTATTAAATTGGAAGGGAAAGCAAACATTAGCCAGGGCAAAGAATCAGAAAAAAGCACCTAGAGAGATAATATGCATAGGCACTATACAACCACGTAGAAAACTAGAAATAAAGGTGGTGCATCTCTGCTAGAATAAAGTCAAGAGGTCCAGGGAGCAGCAGAAGTGATGAAAATGAGCTTCAGAATGGGATGTAGCAAGGTCAAAGTGAGACATTTCCTGGCTGTTCATAGCAGGGCTGTCCTTGGTGGCTTCTCTGGTGTCCAACAGGCACAGAGATGCTGCTGTGGGGCCTTTCTGTCTGAAGGATTTTTAACCCAGACACTCCTCTCTCTCTAACATTTGTATTTCAGGAAAGGTACAGGAACTCAGCGTCTTGGAAAACTCCACCTTTGTCAAATTTGGATGCAAACAGGACACAGAGCTCTCTGGGAAAGCAGGCCAAAACCAAACCAACAGATTTAGATGGCACCAAGGACTGAAACATGATTTTTAAATAGACTATGTGTGCAAAGAGTGGATCAGCCTGCAGCTGCACCCCGACATCGGACCGGGAGTGCCTGGGGGGCAGCTGGAAGGGCCAGGCCTGTGGAGGTGTGTGAGAAACAGGAATGATGTGACTGCAGAGTGCTGCAACCAGAAATGAAGGCAGGCTGACCCCTGTGCCTGTGCAGAGCAGCCTGGATGCAGGGGATGCAGATGAGCAGCATCTCTGCTCCATCCACTGGCTGCTCTGCATTTCGGTGCTTGCAGCCTCCATCATCCCACCACAATGAACCAGAGGGGTTTAAACTTTCCCTCCAGGGATTTACATGAACCCAGGCATGCCTACATCACCCTGGCTGCGCTCTAGAATCAGAGCTTTGCCTCAGGAAAATTCAAAGCCTGTGTCAGCAGTTTATCAGACGGCTTCAAGCGAAGGGACACAGTAAAGGACAACACCTGAATGTGCAGCCAAATGGCCCCGTGCAGGCCAGCGACCTGCACACTATAAATATCAATAACCAGCACCCAGCCAGGCTGTGGGGAGGGAGAGCAGGAAATATCCCACATGGAGCAGAATCTCCCAGTTGCTGAGCTGCTCCTTCCTTCTGCTGACACTGAAAAGGAGAAACACCGTGGATCCAGCAGGTCACAGTCCCAGCTCATTGCACCACCTCAGAATAAATGAACAAGCAGGCCATGCTGGGCAGAGGAAGGAATGGGGACCATTCCTTTAACCTCACACCAGGTTTGTGCTGGTGTGACTGCCCTGGTTAGGAGTCCAGCCAGATATCTCTGTCCTACTGTGATCCCAAAGATCCTTGGGGAACGCTGTCTAAGGGAGAGTGCCAGGGAAAGCAAGCAGTGACACACTTGGCCAGCCAGCAGCAGCCCACGGCGCAGGGACTCAGGGGGGAAAAAGAAATTTTAAAAAAAGGGAATTTTAATGTTACAGCATAGATTTTTCTTTTGCACAGATGCCCCTCTCCTTTCCAAACCCACACAAACTTTTATAATCTACAACATCCTCTGGCACGGACTTCCCCAGGGTGTGCAGCTGGTGAAGCAGCACCTCCTTTCATTTTGAATCTGCCAGCTGCCAGTTTCAAGTGATATCACCAATTCTTTTTTGGAAAAGACAGTAATTTCCCTGTTCACCTGCCGCACTGTTCATTTCTCCAGACCTGGCTCATTCTCACTGAGATGGGCATCTTCCTGCCAGTGGATATATTCCCTTTCCTGCAGAAGAACACAGATGTTGCCTTCCTCACTGCTAATTTTTATGTTTTCTCTTAATTGAAATTACCTTCTGCATCCCTAATCTTATAACTAAACATCCCATATGTTGATTATAGTGCAGATTGCATAAATCCAGCTGAAGAAATTCAGTAAATAATAATTATTAGAAAAATATCCATTAAGGTAAATTGAAAACATGTTAGTTGGAAATTTAATTGTTAAAAATTATACTTTCTTTCAGAGTTAGAAATTATGACTGAATAATCCTTCAACCAAGCATTAAAAGACAGGAATTCCAGTGCTCAGCATGACGTAATTTTAGAGGGAAGTGGATATTCTGTTATGATATAATATAAATGAATATACATGACCTAAACCTCTCTAACAGCTCCTTAACTATAACATGTATTAAATGCTCAGAGAAATTCCTTTAGGCAGCAGTGGTTAAATAAATGTAAAATGCTTGCAGATTAAAAATGCATGATCCTGTCTCAGAATCAGGAAGGCAGGGACATGTGTCACTATCCCAGGCTGCTCCAAGCCCCAATGTTCAGCCTGGCCTTAGACACCTCCAGGGATCCAGGGGCAGCCACAGCTGCTCTGGGCACCCTGTGCCAGGGCCTCCCCACCCTCCCAGGGAGCAATTTCTGTATATCCAACCTAAATTTCCCCTTTTTCAGTTTGAACCCAATTGATATCCCTTATTTAAACCTTGCTACTCATTTCACTCGAAAGTGAAATACAAAGCAAACACTGGGGATGTAAGTGTGGGCAAAGCCAGAGAAGTGTTTGCACATGTTAAAAACATTACCTCCAGAACTTGTGAGTTTTAAATAGGTAATTTCAGGAGTGCAAACTGTAACAAGATGTTCAGTGGCTGAAACAAACCCAGCAAACCCTACTGCCCGACCCAAGCACCGCTCAGGACACCTGTCTGTGGGACAGAACCAGTCAGTGTGAGACAGAACCAGCCACTGTGGGACAGAACCAGTCACTGTGAGACAGAACCAGTCAGTGTGAGACAGAACCAGTCACTG
>VZRR01013417.1:101497-133482 GCA_013398015.1 Oreocharis arfaki | reverse complement strand
GGGGGAGAGAACCAGTAACTGTCTGTGGGACAGAACCAGTCAGTGTGGCACAGAACCAGCCACTGTGGGACAGAACCAGTCACTGTCTGTGGGACAGAACCAGTCACTGCCAGTGGGACAGAACCAGTGTCTGTGGCACAGAACCAGTCACTGCCAGTGGGACAGAACCAGTGTCTGTGGCACAGAACCAGCCACTGCCCTCGACACCACGGAGCGAGGGCACGGAGCACCGCCCGTGCCAGGGCAGGGCAGAGGGACACGAACAAAGCCTCCTTGCGCAGGATTGCGGGCTGGCAGCAGACCGTGACAAGCGGGGATCCCCCAAGCAGGGCTCAGGGTAGCAGAGGGTGCCTAAGGAGGGGTAATTTGTGTTTCCTGCTCCGCACCCCAGCCCAGCAGCGATGCCCCCGAGATGGCAGCAGACGCGGGCTGGGAGCGCTGCCCCGGGCAGCCTTCCCCGCACCCCGAGCACCAGCACCTCTCCTGGGGGAGCAACAGCAAACCCCCTATTTTTCCGCAAAGCCGCCGAAATGTTCCAGTTGTGATGAGTGCAATTCAGCCCCTGCTGGTACTCGGCCGTGGCGAGCTGTAATTTCTGTTTTCCTAGCAACCCGACACCTTTCCTCCTCCCATCCGCCTGCTTTGTGCCCCCCTCGCATTCTGCCTCGCACCAGGTTCACGAAAGCCTAGCAGAAGGGATAATGTTTTTGTTTCTACAGCACTTGTCATTTATAATTCCTCACCTCTCCAAGGGTTTGGAAGCGCTACCTGCTGTAAATACCAATTCCAATGATGTTTATTTTTTGTTACCATTGCAGTTCTCCTTCTCCTCTGTGACTTCTTTTTCTTTTTTTTTTTTTTAAGTTTTTTTTCCAACCTCTTAAATTTCATTTATTTTTTAGCTGTAGTATGTTTTCAGGAAAAAAATCTGTATTTTCTTTCAGATTAAGCCAGTCTTCTTCACTACAAACTGTAATTATTTCATGTAATACACACACCAGCACACACATATTTCTTGTCACCAAGTACCTGACAGCATTTCAAATGCTGGGAGAAGTTTTTGCATTTAACAAATGGAACAAACCTGCCACAGTTGATTTTATATAACTTATCTTTATAAGCTTAATAAAAGAATCCCATCCCACACCTAGACCAAGAAATTTGGCTGCCACATATTTAAATTAAATGCCCAGTGGAGCTTACTAACTGCAAACCAGCAGCAGATTTACTGAACGCAGTAATGGTCAGATAGCCTGAGTGGGAACTTTTAATTGAGACTTATTAGAATTGGAGATGCAGGAAATGGAGGCCTGTGGATAATTTAGAAACAATTTTAACTGCAGAGCTCCAGGTTCTGACTGGCACACGTCACAGGCTGTCAAGGACTGGTGTCACTGCAGTCACTGTCAAACTCCTTCCTGACGGCATCAGCCTGCTTGAGCTCCACCTTCACAAATCTCCAAGAAATAGTGATAATTTCAGCTTTAGAAATGAGAATCCCCCAAACACCTCTTTGCTAGAGGGAAAGGGAGAACCTCTCTGACTTTTGGGATAGTCGATAAATAAAGTTTTTCTTCACTCAGGACAGAGAGAAGCAAACTGGCAGCTCAAAGACCAAGGGCAGGGCATGTTTTGCTTTCTCCAATCTCTGGCACTGGGATGTGCTGAGCCCTGAAATGGGTGGAAAGAGAAATCAGTGCCTAAACCAGCAGAACCACCCCACGGCAGCGCTTCCTTCCAGGCTTGCTCCTCATCCTCATCTCAGAACTAAACTCCTTCCTCTTGCACCTGCTTTCAAACAAAAACCATATCTGAGGTCCCCTCCTAGCAAAGCACAGGGACAGAGCTGGGCTCTTTAAAGATTCAACTCCACCAACCCTGAGTGCCAGGGAAATAAATATATGGCATTTTAGAGGCACGGGACATAAATTCTGGCTTGGTTTAGAACCCTGTGGGCAGTAAAGTGCTCTGCCCATTAAAACATAAATTATCATCTGAGTGTAGCTGATGAGAGGCTGGGACTAATAGGAAGTGGTGCTAAATAAGAATTATAGGAATGCTTTTTCCAGTCTGACTGCAGGAATTTACTCTCCTCCCTAGCATGCCTCAAGATGGCAGATGAAAATTAAGGCTGGTTTGTACGGGAGCTCAGAAGCAAATTGTTACCCTTCCAAACACATCCTTATCAATCAAGCGTCTCCTTAATGCCGTCAGCTGTGATTGGAGAACACCTGTTATCCCCAAACTTCCAAAGCTTTATGCCAAGAAATATTCAGTCTCACGACCACCCCCTGAGTCAGGGAGCAGCAGCATTAACAGTAAAAGCGGGTGTGCCAGGAAACCCAGCCTGAGCTGGGCTTTCACACAAATCATTCTGCGTGGTGCCTCTGAATCTCCTTTGAAAATCTGAGCCCCTCAGAAACCCTGGCCCTGTGCAGCAGGACTCAGCACAGCATTAAAGACCACAACAGACCCAGGAATTTAATCCAGATCGTTTCAACTTTTCTCTACAGTTTTAGCCCAGACCAATTCTGAACTCCTCTTCTGGGAATTAGGAAAAAGCGAGCGTAACAAGTTAAAAGTGCTTCAGGAGATCAAAACTGCCAGCTTATTTATGTTCTACAGATAAATCAATACATTCAGATGAAGTTTCTGATTGCCAGTAATATTTTCTTCGACTCCTGAATTTACCCTTTTCTCCAGATGCTTATTTCTGGAGAAATACTAACTCTCCTCTCTTATTTATGGTCCCCCTCTGCCGTTTTTTGCTCTCCCTCTCCCAGCAGGGCTCACAGACACCCTGAGATACGGCTGCTGGAGAAATTCAAAGCTCTGGCAGTGTCACAAAGAAGGATTGCACGAGGTCCCGTTGCTGCAGCCTGCAAGGCTCAGGGCCAGAGCCGTGTCCCTGGGCATTACAGAGGAAACAGGATTCTTGACACACGTATCTATTTCTTAAATGAAGATTGAAAGCCAGAATAAATGGAATGTCAATGTTTAGGAACAGGCCATAGCTATGGGCTCCCAGCACCCACGGCTGCTCTGATTGACTGGGGAGGAATCCTTTCAACTCCACGTTTGGCCTCTTGCACCACATAACTGGAGTTACTCAAACTCTGCTGCAGACCTATATAGAGCAGAGGAGCCAGAAGCTAAAGCAGATTACAACAGCTTCTTGGTTTTTTCCCTACCAACACAGTGATGGCCTATTGTCCATTATAGATAAAGTGGAAAATCAGTCCTGCATTGAAACAGCAGCCTCTGCAACATGCAGCACAATTGGACTCTGTTTCCATCCTGTCTCGACTAAACAGGAGTGGAATTGTTACACAAGTCCCAAGGTGCCCACTGATGTGAGATGTGGTTTTTATTTATTGGAGAAGACACTTGCATACTCTGGGAAAAACTTATTTGCTGGCCTTAAATCATCCATGCAGGAGCAACTAAAGAAAGCCTGTGAATATATCAAGCAAGGATTTAGGATTGAATAGGGAAAGACAGGGCTGAAGAGCCCAAAGAACACGAGTGAAGATAGGTTTAAGAGCCAGGGGTGAAGAAAGCCACGCATTTCAGGATGGAAGAGCAATCCTGCCTCCAGAGCTCCTCTGGGCACTGCACAAAGTCACTGCCACTGCCAGGGCAGGCCAGGCACCCACCACGAGGGGCACAGGGGTTGGGTTTGCCCCCTGCACTGTGCCAATGCTGCCAGCACACGGCAGCAGGAATGGCACGTGGAACTCCATCCCAAAGAGCACAAACCTGCCTGGCCCTGATACCATTTCCTTGTCATTAATCTGTCCCCAGCACATCATAAACTTTTACTGGCAAGAATGCATTGGGAATTTAGAGGAATTCTGAAATCCAGCACTGCCCAGGATGGTGCTCAGTGTGTATCCTGCATGAGGGAGACGCTGTTGCGTCTGTTTGCTGTCGTGAAGTGGCAACCCATATGTTACTCATATCAGGAAGATATTTAATGTATGCCCTTGGCAAATAACAGACTACGGAGCATCTGAAATAAACAGAACCATCACCCAAAGATGAGACATATTCCTGTTAAAATATTTTTTTTAAAAAAAAAGTTCTTAAAAAAAAAACCAAAACAAAAAAGAAGCAGCTATTTACAGTAAATTAAAAAGATATCTATCAAATCTCACTTACGGTAATAGAAAACTATTTCTGAACTTTAATTATTATGACAAACTGGTCTCCTGTGGCTTGTTCATTTCACGCAGCTAAAAAAAAATTGTTAACAGTCTTCTAATTATATCAGTTTTCTGTGTTAAAAAAAACTGGCTCACACTTATTACTCTAGAGAAGCTATGGATCGTCTTGCTATTCACTTAATGCTTTTAATTTACATATCAGAAATACTAATAAGTGTGGTGTTATTAGATCACATTCCCTTTTGCTTCCAACCCAAGAAAATGGTTCATTTTGTTTGGCTGCCACAATTAAATTAATTTATTTTCCTATGGCACGGTTTTTGATAAGGGCCTTTATCAGAAGTTTGACTTTATTAAGCTTAATAGGACATCTCTCATTAAAATAAAATATGTTTCATTAAAATCAAACAATGGCTTGGCCCCCCCCACCTCCATTTTGGCTTCATTAGCATATTTAATAGAGGAGATAATTGTGCCTTTCACATGAACAAGAGGCACAATCGGAAGGCCTGGATTTGTTTAAAATTCAACAGATTATTTCAGTCTCACATGGTGAGGGCAGTGCTTTGCCTGGAGGTGGCCACGGCAGAAATCTGACAAAGAATTCAGATTTGGCACATTCTGGATCTGTTCCACATTCCCTTTCTGTGGTGCTCAGCGAAGTACCCAAGAATTTGCCCTTAACTTCCTGGAATATTTATAGTAAATCCAAATGATATCAGTTAAAAGATATCCGTTAGTCCCCTGTAGCCACTCCTGGAAGACACAGAAGAGTCTGTTTGAAAAGGAGCTGATCCACAGCCGAGAAAATCAACTTCTAAACATGCTCAAAATGTATTGGGAGAGCTGGCTCCTGCTTCCAACAGAAACAAGCCTGATGATCTTTGGGATCATCACTGGTTAGGCCTCCAAAAGGAACAGAAAAATACACATAATTTTTCAAAAGACATAAAAAAACCCCTACCTGAAAAAACCTCGACTTTCAGAATAAGAGAGAGAGACCAAGGTTTTGACCTCTTGCTGTTTCATCTGATCTCAGCTCCTGCTGTTCCCCTGTTTCATGCAGGGGGGACACAGCATCCCTGCCATGCCTGGCTCTTCAGTGGCTCTGTGCCTTTGAAGCTCCCTTTCCATTTCCACTCATCTGGGATTGGAGACTCACCCCAGCTCCAGCAGATACTGGCACTCGACAAAGGAAGGAATAACAGATCCTCATTTTGGCTTGATGCTGGATAGGAAAGGAAAAGGAGCTTAACAGAGATCTTGGGGTTGGTTCTGAGCCAGACAGAGATCCTTTCACAAAGCCCAATGGCTGGGGAAGGGTCTCAGTGCAGGTGGGATTTGTGCCTCTCAGGGATGAGCAGAACCTGCTCAGGAATCCAGCAGTAAACCCTCGTGGTAGGGAGCAGCCAGGCCAGGGCAGTGCAGAGTGCAGATCCATGTCGTGTACACCTCCCATCCATCATCACCAGGCAGTGATTTTATCCCAATAAGTCACTTAGGATCATTCTTCTGTTCTTCTGGCACCCACTCCATTTCTTTTGTTCTTCTGGCACCTGCCCCATTCTTCTCAAGAATTTTCTGAGGTGGAAACTTTTGTCTACCCAGCACTATTCGTGCCTCATATCCTCTTCAAGCAGATTTCTGCTCACAGTTGAACAGACATTAGCTGCCGAAACAAAGCAGCAGCCCATATGCAAAGTTTGTTTATTTGCACCATAGTGTCCTGTGCTTCAACTCAAAGCCAAAATGCCCATATGGCCGCTGGAAAAAAAAGAACTGGGAAAGAAAAAAATACCAGGAGAGTAAAATATTGAGTTGTTTCTGCTGGAAGGAAAGGGGGTTGTCAATACAGAAAGTGGGTTAACACCTCAGCAGTGTAAACACAGAGTGTGTCATTCTGCTGTACAATGCAGAGGAGAGGAGCTGAACAGACACAGCACAGCAATTTCTTCTCGCTCCTTCCTCTGTCCTTCCCCTCTCTGGGCACAACCTCCTGCACAGAGGGCCCTGGGAGCCCTGCTGGGATCACAGAGTGCTCGGTACAGACCTGAGCAGCCCACAGACAGCGACTGAAGGCGAAACGGCACCCCGGGCTCGTGGCACTATTTATGTAAGGCAGAGTTTCTCATCAAGCTGTTATCAAAGGGCACACGTCGTAAACTGCTCAGATACCACACACAGTGCTGCTGAATAAAGAGGGTTGTCCTCAGCATCAAGAGCAGTTTTAGGGGAGAACTCGGGGTTTAAGCCACACCAGAGCTAGGATGAATTTTTACTCAAACAGCTTCTAAGATACACTCTTGAAATTCTAGCCCAAAATAATGAAAAAAACCCCAAACCTTTCTGGGTTCTCTGTATCCCTGGGCATTTTTTAGGGCTATCCCCAAAATGACCCCAGTTTAAGGTGCAGTGCTCTGAGAGCCCCAGCACCAGGAATACTCAAAGCAGGACTGGAAAGGCTGTGTTGGTTTGAGCCCTGCACTCGGGCAGCAGCATCGCAGCATCACAACCGATGGCACAGAGGAAGCAATCTGCCAGCCCCTGTGGAGAGTACCTCGAGCATATGTTCAGTGCAGCATGCAAACATCTCTGATTGTCCCCGGCAGATCAACAATGCTCTGCCTACACGTCTTGAACAGTGGGGAGCGGGAGATTGTGGCATGAGGCTTCTCTGGCTCTGCTGCTGCTGTCTGAGGTTATTATATTTATACGTGTTATGGATCATCACTTCTGCAGCTCTGCAGGTCCAGCGTGCTGGCCACGAGAGCAGAGCTGTGTGGGGCGTCCAGTGGGGCCTGGGGACACACAGGAGGCTTCCACTGCTGCTGCTGCACTTTTCTTTGGACTTGTCTGAAAGTGATTTGCGTTTTCCATCCTGCTGTTGCTTTATTTGCTCCCGAGCCAGAGTGAATTCAGGTGTCCTTCCTGCCTGCCTGGGCAAGGTTTCCTTGCACACAACCCTTGGGGCAAACCTGACACAAATAGCAGTGCTCAGTTTCCTGTTGTGCCCTTGTTTTCTTCCCTAAATGGCTCCTAAACTCAGCTCTCTGAAGACAGACCCATAAGTGTCCCAACTACAGAGAATTGTGCAGAGAATTTGTTTTTCTTAACGTGATTGAATCTGAAAAAGAGAAAAGTTGCAGTATTTCTTCAGATCAGACCAACCAAAATTAAAAGTCTTATATCATTCTTTCAAGGTCAGAGCCTGTACATTTTAAAAAGCCACAGTAAAAATATTTTAAAATAAAGCAACAACTTCAAACAAGGACATTAAAAAGAAAATAAATGAACAAAACAAAGAACAACCCATCTATTTTTCCAAGGTCTAGAGAAAACATGGGTCAAGTGGTTTTCCTTATTTATAGCCTAAATGGTCTAAATATATAACTACTTTGGGTTGACACAATAATTCACTTTTTTCAGTGAATAAGTAATTTTTGCTTCAGTTCCACAAATAACTACAGACAACTGAGAACTGATGAGACTGTTTCAAAACAAAGCAAGCAAACCAAAAAAAGCAAGGAAATGAGACTGAACTTCTGTCCTCTCCCCAGCTCCCCCTCCACCACAGCAGTTCCCAACTCCTGCCATGCTCTCTCCATGCCAAATTTTGCAACCACAATAGCAAGAACATAAAGATATTTAGTGCCATTCACTTGCATTTTGAAATGTAAATTAACTTCATAACCTTCATCAATAGCTTCAGATAATTGAAAAATCAATGGAAATGTTGATGTACAAAATGTGATTCCCCAAACCACAACTGGGCCAGGACCTGGGGACTTACAGCCACATTTCTGAGAGGAAAATGAAAACTTCTCTTGTGTCTCTAAGTATTACAGTCTTACTTTAACCTCTGACAGCAAAAATTAGCACTAAACCAGTGTTTTATTTCCCTTTCTTCCCGAGAGGAAATGCCAGAGCCTTCCCTGGTGCACACAGCATTCCCCTTTTTAGCACTTATTCCATTGATTTTCTGAATCTTGGCAAGACACTAACCTAGTCTGTATAACCACAGGCTACAGTATTTCAACTGCCAGACATTAATACATCTGTTTTAGTCACTCATCCACCTCCAAAATTGACAGTTTGAAAAATATCAGCTTCTGATACATGAAACTTAACTAAGCCTGGACAGCTGAATCACTGAACAACCCAGATTTCCATGTTAATACGACCTTGCTCGACACAAAGCACTTGAGGTGTTTTATCAGTTTGTCTGTGAAAAGCATTCAATCTTTTCAGAGGAATAAAGCAGGAGAAGGAAAGCCCATTTTGCCCAGCTGTGAATTTCCCATGCACAGCTGAGATGCACAGCATCCATAACTAAAATGAAAGGAGCCTGTCAGGGGTGGATTGCAGGCACTGACCACCACACTTCTTCCTCTCCTCCAAGTGCTCCTCCAGCCCACTCTCTATAAGAAATACAGAAAGTGTTCCCCTGAGAGCCATTGAAAAACCTACAAAAATAAATATAAAAATCTGCAAAAAGGAGAGCAGGGAACAGCCTCACTTGTAACCTCCCCAGGCCCTACATCCAGGCAGCCAAGCTGATGGGGGAATGCAGACATCCATCCCTGCCACGGCCTGCCCGACTGGGAGCTGCTCTCCCCACGCAGCTCCTGCTCCAGACACACACCATTCCCACTCCACGCTGGCATTGCTTCAGAGTTCGGTGAGGGTGTGAAAAACAGAGAAGGGGACACAGCTACAGAAGCTGAGAACCAGCAGCAAACACAGGAATCAGCTCAACCCAATCTCCTCTACCACACAGACCATCAAAAATGCAGCTTCTCAGGCAAAGATTATGTTGGCAACAATTGGTCGAGGCTGCAACAAAGCAGGGAGGCTCTGGGATCATAAGAAATACTTCATAATAATGAAAATAAAAACTTAAGTGTAAAGGGGACCACAAGAAAACCAAAACAACCATCTTCTTCAGAAATCTATTACAGGACAGCAAATGTTGCAGGGCAATCTGCAAGAGACTCTCAAGAGCAGAGAACAAGAGACAAGCAGAGCTTTCACTGTAAGAAGTCAGAGAGGCTTTAAAGTAAAACCACAGAGCTGCAAATTATTGCAGAATGGGAGAAAGGACACAAATGCCTCGAACAGTCACACAGTGACAGCAGGACAAATGGTTGTGTGGCATCTTCCAGCATGGAGCACAAAATGTCATTATCTGAAATGGGACTCTCTCGGTCTGTCAGTGGGATGCCAGCACTTCAGGAAGTGCCTTCAGGCTTGGAATTATGGAGAGAAAGATCATCCTAAGGCAGGCAGGACAGACAGGCCAGAGAGGCTGGAAAAGAGGAAGGGTCCGTAACAATGGAGAAGCATCTATTTTCTGGGGCACCACACAGCTATGACCAGCACTATTCCTGTTCAGTTGAAGGAGCTGGGACATTGACTTCAACAAAAATAAAATTTGGCCTAAAAGTTGCAATGAACTATTCATTAATTAGTACGCCCTAAATGTTCAGAAAAGGCTATTATTTAAAGTTCGTTATTCCCCTCTCCAATCTTCTTTATATGAAAGTTGATTGGACTGATGATAGGATGGAGAAATACAGACTCTTGCCATCTGAAGAAGCCCTGTTACATCCTTTTTGCCTAAATTTCATCAAAAGCTAGCACAAAAGGGATGTCAGTGACACAAGAGCAGAGCCAAATGCATCTGGCTTTACTGGGTATAATTGTAGTATCAAGTGCCTTGTTGGGTTGTGTCTTTTAGAAACAAAAACAATCCATTGTGATACTTTGGAAAGGTTCCTTCTCATCTGCATGGGACTCGTTTAAAAAGGATGATTTAAAACAAAAGAAACATTATCCAATATTAGAAGTAACGGACAGCAAGGCTCATTAATGCAATGCACTGAAGCCTCAGCCCCTGCCATGCCATGGCACAGCTAAACTGGTGTAATTAAACCACAGCTCCTCTGTGTTATTTAGCAAAGTAAATAATTACACCGTGCCCCTGAGCTTTATTGTTAATTTGTAGCATCAGGCAGAAGCCCTTGCCTGGGTTCCCAAACCTCAATTTTATGGGGCTGTGTCCTGTCCCTGCTGAACATCAGAGGCTTTTCTGGACATCTCTGACGTTCCCCTGCTGGCTCCTCGTGCTGAGCACCAGGCCTGCCCTGCCTCACACACGTGTCCTCGTGCAGCCACCAACACCTCAGCCTTTCAGGCAGCTCCTAAATACTCTGTGTGGGTTTATTTCACAGGGTGGGAAAGGCAGAGTTACCCCTAAGCACCAAGAAGGGTCGGGATTCATTCACTTACCGAAATTCAATATTTTTTTTTGTCCAGAAACATAAATGTCACCACAGCAGGACTGCAGTCACTTCCAGCATCACTCCTCCTTTGATAAGTGTGGCTCTTCCTGCAATCTTTTTACCTCCCAGACAGCAGGACTGTATCAGCCCTTTGGAGAATACCCCGTTTTCTACAACTGCTTATAGCTAATTTAACTAAAGATGGAGAAAAGGATGACAGGTAATGATGATTTTTTTAAAAAAAAATTTCACTTTTCAACACCCCTTCTATCCCTGAAGATTTTAGGTCATGCTGGGGGGCACGTATCTGTTCTGGAAGCCCCAGAGCTACAGCAGGGCTGGCAGGATCACAGCTTCATCCCAGCACAGCAGCTGTGAAAGGGCTGGGACTGCACAAGGTGACAACCAGCCCATTTTTAATGGCTCACTTAGACAAACAGCCAACATCCCCGTGCACTTTGGGAGCTTGGAAAGGGGAATCAAAAGCACAGTGCCCCAGTAATCTCAGATTCATGACAGAAATATTGTATTCACCAGCATCCCAACAGAGGGGACCAGTAATTCCCACATATCAGCAGGAAAATTAATCCAGGTGTCAACTCTAGTCCTTCCAGTGCGGGAGTTGCAGCGTTTGCTCGGAAGGAGGGAGATGTGGTTTCCCTTGTTTTCATGCTCCTCCCAGTGGCTGAAAGGAAAGGTCTGGCTGCTGGCAGCAAAGCACGGACTTTTCTTCCCTTCTGACTGACCATTCCCACGGTCCCTTTTAGCCAAAAGCCAGGAAGGGCTCATCGTGATGCTCTGCATGCCCAGGATGAACCAGGAAAAAGCTCTTACATGGCCATGAATTAATATTCCATTGCCTCGAACAGCCTGTGACCGCATGTCAAATATGGTAATGGCAAAGGTGATGAAATAAAGGCATCAAAGACAGGGAAAACAGATTCAAGAAAGGGGGAAAAAAAAAAGAAGATCTTTCCACAGGGTATTATTTTTGTCTGAGAGACTCCGCATATTTGCTGGCACCTCAATCAGCAATTTGTACCTACTCGCCCAGGACAAGAGATTGCATTTCACTCCCTCTCTCCCGAGACTCAGAAGGGAAGCTGTCCGGAGCTGGAGGTGATGCACACACACAGATAAATAACAAAGCCTTTAAATGCCTAAATAACAATGCCTTTAAACTCTGCCTTCAGCTTCGGGAGCCGCGGCGCTGGGCCGGAGTCTCAGCCAGCACAGAGATGTTCTGCGGATGAGCTCGACACGACGAGCGCACATCAGCATCCCCGCCCGGCTCCAGCCCCCGCTGCCGAGCCGCAGCCGCCGTGTTCCTGCCTGGAGCTCGGCGTTCCTGCCTTTCCCAAGGTGTTCCAGACACATCTGGATCCCCACCGAGCTCCCCACCCCGTGTGAAACACCAGCTGCTTTCCAACTCTGCTCAGAGGAAACTCCCCTGGTGGATGGAAGCATCACGCTGCCATCCCTCCGCGCTGTTCGGGTGAAACCGAGAGGGTTTATAAATATCTGGGTGCTGAAATATACCCGTGTAGTACCCAGGGAGCCAGCCCACACACCCAGCACTGCCCTCACAGCCCCCGTGCTGAACCAACACCAGCAAAACGCACTTTGCAGATCAGAGGATTTGTAAAGGATTTGGAGATCCTTCCAAAGAAAGGACGCTGAACTGTAAGATATTTCTGTGAGGTCATTATGGTGCGCCATCATTTCTCTTAGGAAACACGTTTTGAAGCTGATATTCCAACATAAGTAAAGAGCTGGAGGATTTATTTATTATTTTTTTGTCCAGATAAACTATTTGCACCTAAAAATTAATATCTTGAAGGAAACAAAAATAGACTTCCTGCACAAGTAGGACTGGCAAGAGAAAGACATCACATAAAATCTGAACCTTTCTACAGATGCTATCAATCTTAGTGGATCCCTGCAGCTCTGCAGAGCTAATTAGCAACATATCTGAGACTTGGTGTTTCTGGCTAAATTTTGAGCTCAGAGTGATTCCTATACACCAAAATTTTACCTCTGTGGGTAGCGTGTTGACTTTTAATATCTTTACTTAAGCTGACAAATGCTGTCACCATCCAATCAGTCCGAAGTTTGCCACTCATGAGCTTTTCCCTCACTGCTGTCAGAGCTCTGTATTCCCCAAAAAAAGAGAAATAACAGAATATGGGATGGCAAAAGACCACACATAAGCTATTATTTATTTTATAGTAATAGGTTGTTGGAGTCCTTCTTTCAAGGTTGGCATTTACTTTAATGAATCACCTTTCTCCACAGTTATTTTTAATGTACTGTGCCATGTTTCTCATGGAGCCTCACTCTCTTTTGCTTAAATGCTCTGTTGGCATTTAATTTACTGAAACAAAAGGATTATCACTATATCTTACAGTTAGATCAGGGTGATTAAATGCCTGCCACCAAACTATCTTTAAGCAGCAGCTCATTTAGCCCCAGTGAATTGTTACATGTACAATCCAACTTCATTGCGTGTTGTCATTGGAGAAGTAAAATATTGTCACTTTAGCATAGTTTAGGACACTCTAAATTGACTCAGAGCTTTCCTCATGCATGAGCAAGGACAAAGCAGGATTGGAGGTGACCCACTGGATCATTGGGGCCATTTGCTACCAAGCTGCACCGCCCCACTCGTGAGCTCTGTTTTGGCAGTGGTGCTTTGCCTGTTCCTCAGGGGCAGGGAATGTTCCAGAGCCTCCAGAGCTGCCAACAGGCACGAGGCTGCTGGACTGGAGTGGCTGCAGCTCTGTTGCCAAAATATAACACAACTCCCCCCAAAATGGCTTTCCAGTATAAAACTGTTTGTGAACCCTAAACACTCATGAAAAAGGCTGACATTTCAAACTGCAAGTGAATTCATTCACTTTGAGCTGCACAAAGTGCACCTCTCACAAGATAAATCTCCAACAAATGCCAGCCCCAGCTATCTCTCACCTCAGGCAAAACCAGAGGCTATTGGAGAACCCGTGTGCATGCTGTTGGTACCACATAAAAACAAGCATTGTGTTGGATTTTGTTCAGGGGAGCTCCATAAACACTCGGCCCTGATGCTCATGATAACTGCAAGCCTGCAGTTAAACACGGCTGGGTGTTTTCCTCTCGATTCCCTCCCACCTCATCCTGTCCTGTACCAAAGTGTGACTCCAGATTTCTACCACCAGCAGCCTGACCAAAAAAAACCAAGGAATCAGGGAAGCTTTCCCACCAGCTTGGCTGGAGGCTGGACGAGGACCTTTAAAAGAAGGTCCAAACACATCAAGTTTGGATAAATGAGCTGCTTACTCTTGGCAATTCATGTCCAGTCTCCAAAACCCACAACATCCTCTTTCCAAACCTTAGGATGGACTCTCCTCTCTTTCTCTGTGTGTGCCATCCCTTGCATTGTCTCTTTTAGAAGAACAAAGGCTACAGAGAAGGCAAAACTGGTCATTTACACAGCTCTCCTCCCAGCCTGGGCCCAAAGTGACCTTGGCACACACATTAACACGCAGCCACTGCTGCTCTCTGAGCCCCTGACAGCTCTCCCATGGCATTCCCACAAAGCATTCCCTGCTCCACACAAGTCTCCAGCTCTATTATTCAAACACTAAACGCATCCTTTGCCTTATTGGTCTTGATAAGTCAGATTATCTCGTTAGTGCAGACATTTCACTTTTCCTGTCAGCTTCTGATTTCATTTCAGTGAGTGAAAGAAAGCCAAGGAGTTACATAAGGAAGGATTTGTCTTAAGATGCTTTACAGACAGCAATCCCTCATCTTGATAATTTTTAACAGGTAGTTGCTTTCTTCTCTTTTTTTTCCCCCTCCTCCTATCAGTTTCTCTTTTTATCAAAGTACAATTAAGCAGGCTGACTGGATTGCAAAGTTTTTGTAAGAGAAACCCCACTTCTCTTGTCTTTTCAGTTGATCTTTTCAGGCTTGTCCTTAGACAGTGCTTTTAAATGTTGTTGCAATTGTGGAAAAAAAAGAGAAAGGAAAAAAAGGCCTAGATAGGTTGCAGACATGGTCCTTGGAGGCTTATTCCTCACCTCAATCTCTTCAGAACTCAGGCCAACAATTCCTTTACAGCCAAGCTCTTTCCCCAAGGAACTGCAATATGCACGATATCTCTGCTTTCTCCCTCTTTGTTCCCATTTCTATTTTCCACTTAAGCCCTGTGGACAGAAGCTTCTCAGGCACCAGCAGGAAGAGGGAAGGCAGCAGGAGTTCACACACCCTGCTGCATTTGGGAAAGAGCAGCATTCCCATGGCTGATGTGCACCACAACAGCAATAGGCCAGAGCATAAAATTCTCACTTCTACCACAAAAATTGAGTGTTCTCCATCTCAGCCATTAAAAAAAAAAATAAAATAATCCTTAACATGAAGCTTCCTCCTGGAGGCTGGCAGAATACCTCCTTGCCTTTTACACCCTCCCTGTCTTTGCCAAGTGCCCAAATCCATTACCTTGACAACACTGTGCATCACTGTAATAGCATGAGTCAGCCTCGCACTTTCTGTGACCATAACAAAAGCAGATTCCCATCGATTGGCGTGGAGCTCCCTGTTCCAAACTATAATTTCAGAAGGATACTCACTTTAAATCTCGTTGCTCTGTGCTTTGAGTCTTGCCAAACTTGTACATAGACCAAAACCAGTGGCTTGTTTTATGGTCTCATTTTAATGGGTTTGTCTGTATTCCAAGCCCCAGCAAACAAAACAGATCAAAACCCCTCCATTTAGGGTTCTCACTCACAGCTTCTTCCTCATCCTTCACGTACCCCATCTCCACAGGCTGAGCTCACTGTCTGCACCATCTCCCAGAGTTTCCAAGTGATGGTCACAATGTTCTGCTCCAGACTAAAATCCAAGCACGCAGGTGTTTCACTCAAAACCTTCGGCATCTGCACGGCTGAACCAAGGGCTTAGAGCACTGAAGGAAGGAATGAAGGGGATAAACCAACAAAACTGTACAACAGGTTTTCCATCAGAGAAACTACAGCTCCAACAGGTATTGATCCAAGGACAGGGCTGTCTGCTGACCAGCACAAGCTAGGAAAGCAAACAGGTTACAATAATGTCAAAAAATAGCTGTCACCACGAGCACACAGCAGTACATCTTTTACAAGAGCCAGGAGAAAAGTGCTCAGATTTCTTGTGTTTTGGTCTCCTTCCCTTGTCAACATCCCCTTTTCAGCAGCTTTGTCTATGGACACATGACAGGGACACCTGTGCACTTCTGCTTTGTGCCACATGAGGATATTCCCAAGCCTGGGGATGGGTACCAGGCAAAAAGCAGTGTCTTACTGGATACACTGCATGGCACTGTACAGCCTTCATTGTTGATGAGAAATCTGATTACCACTGGATGTCCTGAGCTTTTCCATGTGCTTCTGTGGGACAGCATGGCAGTGCTCACACAGAAATTCATAGCTTCATCAGATTTCTCATCACGAAGATGTGTTTCTGCTAAGCCAAAATCCACTCAGAAATCAGAAATCCTTGCAGGGAAGATGGGCAGGTCACCTCAGCACTTCCCCAGGGCTGCTGAGGTGCAGGGAGATGGGAACGCTGCAGGGCCAGGGAGAGCCTGCAGCACTCCACAGGCAGCAGAGAGCACACACACACTGCCCTGGCACAGCCCCACAGCAGCCCTCGATGGGCATCACTGCTTTCGGGAAGGGCTGGAGGGCTCTTCCTCAGGCATCCCAGGAGATCCCAAGTATTTCACAGCCCTGAGCCTCCCATCTGTTCCTGAGAACGGGATGAAGGATCTAATTAAGGGAGATTAACATGACAGGCTCGAGGCAGAAGAGTCTCTGCTGGAGAAAACTCAGTTACCTGCTGGAGCTCTCTGGACGAGTTAATGCAATAGTAGAGAATGGGGAAAGACAACAGAATTTTCTACAAGTTTTCAATAACGCTCCACGTAATAGAGCACAGGCCCTGTCCTGTCCTTGGGGGAAACAGTGCTATAGTTCAGAGAAAAAAATGAAAGAGGAAAAACATAAATCAAAGCAAGACACAAATCAACTTCCAGCCCAGCATTTTGGGCTACTTAGTATACACAAATAAAGATAAACCATCGTGGCCCATCCAAAGGAAGGATGCTCCTGGCAGGACTTCAGTGACCCAACGTGCACAGCACATGTTCCACCTCCAGAGCACCAGGACACCAGTGACCAGGCTGTGCTGGACAAACCAACCACTGCCAGAGAGGACTGAGAAGTTCTCCAGTCAAGCTCCAAGGGTGACTAATGGTGGTGCAAATGAGGCCCATGAGGCAACACCTCAAGGGAACAAACGGCCCTTCAGTAGAGGATGAAAAGAATGAAAAGAATGACATGAGTGACCAGAAGACAGAACTACTGAGGACCTGGCAGAAGTTTCTGTCATACTGCTGCAAATGTCAACAGGAGTTAGGTACAAACATTCCTAAAAATCCCAAGGAAGTTTATGTTCATTTTTAGGCAGAGGAAGAGAGTGTCCATTTCACAGTGTTCCCTTGGTTGCTTCTCTTTCTGTGGCTATCAAAGACTTCAAGTTCAGCTGGAGCTTTGCTGGGGAACTGAAGCCAGGGCTTGGAACTGGTGCTTTAGTCTCCCTCATCTGAGGACATGGTCCAAGCCAGAGTCACACTCATGGGTGCTGCTCTCTGCCTGCCTGAGGAACGTGGACCATTCCCCCCAACACGCTCTGAGCGTTCAACTCCCTGTGATTACTGTGTTCCTAAGTCTCTTGTGGGAGAAGCAGACGTTAATATTCCCATTTTATGATTAGAAACTGAGGCACAGAGAGTCTAAGTGACTTGGCTGGAGTCACAGAGGGAGCATCTGGTTTAGCAGAGCGCTGAAGCCCAGCTCCCCAGCACCAGGCGAGCAGCCAAACTCCTGGAACAGCTTCTGTCAGGAACAATTCCCGTATGGAAACACGCCACGAACACAAGGACAGCCTAATTACAATTAAAAAGGAATCTTCCCATACACAAATAGGGTAGCAGCACACAACGTATATTTAACCCCTTAGAGCACTGAGCAGGAAGGGTCTCACCATCCAGAAGGGCTTTGGAAAGCACCTCCTGCCCCTGCCACAGCACGGAGGGCACAGCCATAACCAGGCCTGGCTTGCTGCTCGGGATGGTGCCACACCTGCCAGGCAGCCCTGCCTTTCCCTTTCCATGGAGCCACACACCAACCCCGACAGAGAGCCCTGCCTCAGCACAGCCGAGCTCATTCGGAGCCTCCTCTCCCCACCCCGCTCCCGCTGCCATTTCCCTGCAAACACACTTGTTCTCTGTAGTTAAATCCCCTCTGTGCTTTCCTTCGGAAGGGAGGATTTCAAAATTTGATTTGTTTTAGTCACTAAGTACTCTGTGGTATTCCCAGCAGATCCTTTAGCTGACAAGGTTTGTACTTGTCGCCACTTTGTTGTGTTTTATGAACAGGGCCCCAGCAAAGCCCCAGACACCGTTTAGCACAGCACACATCAGTCTCTTACCCCGCGCGGCGCCGGGATCGCTCTCGCTACCACAGCGCTACACAAAATGGTCCCTGCAGGCAGAGCACTCAGTCAGGGAGGATATTCACTCACCCCAGCAGAGCGTGTGACACAAATGCCGACGATCCCTGCAGTTCAAAGCATGACTGATGAAACATTCGTGCAGATGGAGAGGCCCTGACCCGGGTCACCGTCAGTGCCCCGCGATGACACGGGCAGTGTGGCAGTGCCCACCTCAGTGCCCGCACAGGAACCCCTCCTCACATGCCTGCTCTGGGCTTCACGGTGCTCCTTCCCAAATCCCAGGCTGGACTGCCATCCACGGGAGGCTTTGAGGAGCCTGGGTGAGCAGGGCCTCCTGTTTCCTGAAGGTTCCGCGCCTTCCCCTCACCTGCACCCTGCGCTGCTCACCTCGCCCACTGCTGGTTAAAGCATGGGATGAGCCACAGAGGGTTTGCTAAAATCCATTTCAATTGTTTCCTCCTCGACTACAGACAACTGGGCAGTCCTGACTTGCCACCAGGAGTCAAAGGGTGTTTCACCAGCACAGGGATGGGGTGAAAAACCTGCAATAATCACATCAGCCCCAACGCTGAGGATGAGAGCAGCCCACAAGGAAGGGGCTGCCCAGCAGTGCATAAAAACTTCATCCCAGAGCATGATCCCCCATTGCAGGCAACCAGAGATGGCAAACAGCAAAGAAATACAAAGAAAAGGAACTGGAGATTTGAGCCAGTGTTCAGCCAGCACATCAACCCATCTCCCACAGCAAGCATGGAATAAAACCCGTGTATGAGGGAATTGCAAGACAGTTGTTCCACAATCTCCCTCCTCACACTTCCACGGGAGGATGTTTCACCCATGCAACGCTGCATTCAAGGCTGACAGCAGAATCAGCAGGACTCCTTGCCCAAACTCCTTAACAAAGTTTGCTGTCTTTGAAACTGTGTTTTGTAAATCCTGTTACACGGTGCTCTCTGCTGAGCAGGGAGAGGCAGGGTGTCTGAGCAGCTCCAGGACCCCTGACCTCTCAGTCCTCCCAGTGCCTTATGTTACAGCCACGAATCCAGACAAAGCCACCCCTGCTGCTGCCTTGCGCTGAGAAAATGTACCTGGACGAGAGCAGTGCAGGTTACTCGAGCTCCCAGTGAAATTAGCAGGGGTTTTTTCACTCATCTCCTCAGGAGCAAAACCTCTCTGAATAATTCCTGCCTCCCACCAGTCTGCTGCTCAAAAATCTTTTTGGCCGGGATTCATCAAAGCAAGCCATAAAATCTAAGTGAATTTAATTTATGCCTCGGGTCAAGTGTACAGCACCTTAAACCCCCAGAATCTTACTTTATCTTACTTACTTTATTTCCAATAAAATTCATTTTTCAGGTGAAAGTGAGACCTTTCCAAGTATCTCTGCCTTTAAAACTTGTGATGTGTCATGTTCATTAGCATCTGTCACATTACACCCAGAGACAGAGTTTACTGTGAGTGACAGAACATGGCAAGTCAGGACACGCAGGTGTGTGACAAACAAAATCAGTGTAATCATGAGGCTCAGAAAATTGCTTTTAATGTTATGTTTATATATGTAATTCTGTACAATTACCTGGGCAGGATACAGAAGGATTTTGCTTTACACAACTGCCTGGAAATCCTAAAATTGCAGGTATCAAGTATTCACTCACATTTTACTGCAAGGACATAATGCAGAGGGTAAAGATGTGTCAAGCAGCAAAGCGACATTTCAAATACTGATAAATAAAACAGCATTCAATCCTTTCCAGTCAATGGTGGGAAAAGGTTTTAATTACAAGTAAAGAGTTGAGGAGGGGACTGGGAACAAAACCTTCCAGCCCATCCCACAGACAGTCTAGGACCTACAGCAAACATGTTAAAAACATTGCACTTGTAACTAAAAATAAAATGCCACTTCATTTGGTGGCTGTGCAATAGTGATTTTATACAGTGCCATTAAAAGTAAAATTCAAACAGGAGGAACTGCTGAGTGCTGCTAAACTGCAGAATTTTTAAGTTCTTCGAGGCAAGAACATGTCAATCTTTTATATGTCTGCAAAATGCCATGAACATCTACAGAAGTCTGTAAATCATAAAGGGAATGATACAAGCAAACAGGAATTATGGGATCTTATCTCCCTGGCAGATTTTGCCCTATGGATAAAGTAGCTTACAAAGCAATAATGGAATATTATCAGCAAAATAAAGTTTTAGTGGCTTTTTATTCTTAGCAGCATTTTCCTAGCACCATGTCAATAGAAGGGAAGCTTCATCTGGGACCAAAAAGTTCTGATTTGCATATGTTATCATGCAAAATGAGATTTTATTCTGCCCTTGCCTTCAGAAACACTGAGCCATGCATAAGATCAGATCACAAAATTAAAACAATTTATTGTACTGGAAGTCTCTTCTGTTAGCTTTGGCCAAGTTCCCAGTTCAAGTGATTAGTGAGAGCACAGAAATACTAATTAGCAGGGCAGGCTCCTCAGAACCCTCCCCCTCCATGTTCATGGGGTATTAACAGGTAGACTAACCATGCTCATATTAAAATTACTGTCTGCTCCATCATTAATCACCGAGACAGGAAATTCAATGAGCACTTTCAGAGGACAGATAATTTATGCCTGCAAGTTTAAGCCCTCCCTACCACGCTTGGTCCTTCTGAGAGGGCCCCAAGAGCTTCACCAAGACACAGACACCACACACCACACCCTGCACAGTCAGGAGCTCATCCTAAGGATTCCTAAAGCTCTAACTGTTCTTTATTTGCTCTCATCTTTTGAGTCTTGTGAAATTTTCAAGACTTTTCATCAGTCAAAACAAGCAGAATCTCACTTTTTACATTCAAATGCAAGAGCAATCCTTCTTCAAAATCACTTGACTCCAGAAGTCTGGGATTTAGAATGTAAATATTTGAAAAGACATAATAAAAAAAGTGACTTATCAATATTCATCATCATCACTGCTTAATAAAACTCCTCTGCACATGAGAGTACCAGCACTGTCCTGGCATTTTACGGTAAACAGGTGGAACCAAAGCTGAAATAACAACCAAATAAAGCTTTGATCAGCAAGAAACCAAACTAGATTAGCTATGAAGGGTAAGGGCCTTTCATGGCATCAGATAAAGAGTTGCTTCCTGGTTTCTGTCAAACATCAGCTGCTGGTATGAATTCAGAGCTTCCCTCTTGCTCTCTCAAAATCAAATGGGCCCTTAAGAAAGTCTTGTAGCATGAGGCCTCCAAAAAGAAAACTTTCCACTTGCAAAAAGCGCTCGAGAAATAACAGCAGAATTGGCAGCACCCCAGAAAATATCCAAAAAGCAATTAAAAGGCTCCTCCTGGGCTGGGCCCTAACCCTGCCACATCCCAACTGCAACACACACTCCACATTTCAGAAGGCAGCTCCCACATAATGGTTCAGCAACCTACACTGCAGCCAGGAATAGAAAAGTACATCAGACTTCAGCAATTAAGTTTTTCTGTGCTACGTAAGCCAGAGAAGAACCATACAAAAAAAAAAAAAATAGCACAGAAAATGAACAGGATGAATTACAGGCATCAGCAGTTGCAGATAAAAGAATGGCTGCTTTCTTTCATTCAATAATATTTTTGGAGGAACAAAGCTTGTGCTGACAATGAAAAATGTAACAAGTGGGACTACAAATAAGCTTGCAGTTAGTACTCATTTCGTCAGAGAGAGTCCAAAATTCAGCTTAAGATTCCCATTTTGTACAAAATTTCTACCTAGGTCAAAGACTTATCCTACAATTTAGGGCCAATATAGACCTTTAAATTGAATTTTATTTGTAATGGGAGGGCAGATTGGGTTAAGGAAGGTCAGGCTTGCCAAAAAACATTTCAGTTTTGTATTTAAGCACGAGTTAGGAGTGGGGGGGGGGAAGAAAAAGAATAAAATATAAATGGGGGCTTTTGTGTTACTATGCTTTGTTAAAAAAGAAATCCTTATCTACAGTATAAAGGTACTAGAATCTAATCAACTGCTCACAGCAGGAACCCAGGAGTAGCACTTTCAGTGTGCAGCAGGCTGACATATAATCATGGCTGGAACAGAATTACAGCTCACACAACCACAGCACTCCTGTTGATCTCTGCTGGAGCTTCGGGGTGGAGGAAGAGGTGGAGGGAAGAAGTCCAGCAGACATCCCCTCATCAAAAAAGGGAAACTAAAGGATTAACTGGGGCCAGCCCCAAAGCTTCACCAATTCACTGAATCACAAGAGGCAAAAGCACAAATTGTCCCGCTGCAGGTGATCAACTTCTTGTTCCATTCAACTGGTTCCATTCAATTCCTGCTCCCACCCATCCACTTCTCCAGCTCTTTATACTATTTGTTATTATATATATATATAAAAAAATATATTTTTTAAAAAAAGGATCATAGAGTTTGTTCTGTAAAACCCAAAGAAAGGAGCCCTACAGTGGTTTTCAACACTCATGCAAAGAATAAAGGTACAAATGCCTGGAGAGCTCCAAACCAACACACATCTGCTGGTATTTTCAGCTTCTAAGAAAACATTTGACACTTTTTTCCCCTCCACCACAGTCTTTTCAGAACATGTCTATGTTCATCTGGCTTGGGGTTACAATGTATGTAAATTGGAAAAGCTGAGCTAATTGGGGAGCAGCAAACAGCTCCTCCAAGGGAGCTCAGATCTTCAGACACAGCCATTGGAAAAGCTTTTTTGGGATGGAGAGTACAGTGAGATGAGGGCTTGAACTTCTCTTTCCCTGTCTCCTTTTAATGCACGAGAAAGATAAATGTTCCAGGGTGTGCAGTGAGGGACAGAGCACTGGTTTCTGCCTAAATCAGATGCTGGGCTGGGCTGGGTCCCGTTTCATGCAAGTGTCAAGTTTTCAGTGTTCCTGAACTCCAGAGAGCTCTGTCTGATACCCAGACTGCTGGCCACACTGCAGAGGAGCAGGGCCTCGCATTTAAAGAAAAACCTAAATAAAGGCATGAAAACCAGAGAGAACAGCTGCTCTCTGGCTCCGTGAGCATCAGCTGAGGCTCCGTAATGAGCTCCCCAAAAGTCTGTCCCTGAAAGAAGCACGAGCCCACTGAGACCTGGGGACAGCATCCTGCACGTGACTCCACACCCAGCACGGGTACCAGAGATGGCTTTTTGGAGCCCTGTGGTGTTGACTAATAAACAGCTCGTAACAACAATAGGATGACAATTGGTAATCAAATGAAAATACTCGGTACAAAAGAAGTCATTTTCTCCTACAAGGTGGTGTTAAGCAGCAGTCACAAGGTGTTGTTGACTGAATAAATAACAGTTTTCATTATTAAGGCATTCATAGTCAGCATGTTCCATACTCATCATTACCATTTTTATTAAAAAAAAAAAAATTATCTATTTTTCCTTTATGGCAAGGCTTGGGAATGACAGATGATCCATCAGCTTATCTGCTGATTTTTAATGACAGCATTTTGCATTCATTATTCCCTACTTAAATCACTCTTTTTAAAAGAGGAATAACTTCCTTCTTCCTCTTGTCACTAGAGAAATTAACTGGTACACCATTAAGAAGTGCTTGTCTAACAAAAAGCTACACCAGTCACAGACTTAGAAAATCAGCATGGACATAAATTGTCCAAGAGGGAGAGTGAAAATAGCAACCCATATATCCAGAAACCTCCACTCTTCCCTCACTGCCGAGGTCAATACTTCCAGCTTTAAATCTCTGCACTGAAAACCCCCAAGAGAAAAGGCAAAACAATTCTTTTTGCTTGTGCAATGCTGATCCCTCTCTCGGCTGAGGAGTGTGAATCCTGCAGGGTCCCCACCGTCCTGGCTGCCAGGAGCAGGGACATTTCCCTGGGGAGCCAGGCTCCAGCTCAGCCAGCAGCTGCAGGAGTGCTGTAAAATCACTTATCAGAAGGGGTGAGCTCTGTCAGTCCTTCCCACCAGCCAACCCCACCCCAGCAGACCCCCAAAAATGCAGCACCCAGACCACACATGCAGAAGAGCAGCCCTCAACAGCAAAGCTCTTCTCGGGACTTGTACGTGCCAAGCTTTCGAGCCCAGTGAGCCCAAGAACCCCAGAAGAATCAAACCCGTTCATTAATTACACCAACAAAAAAAAAAAAAAATAAAAAGGCATTTTTGCAAGATCAAGTTATTGGCAGTTGGTTTTAAGGAAAGCTTTTTTGCTAAAGCTTTAGTGATTTGCCTTAATGACTGCAATATTTCACAGCAAACCCCTTAACAAGTGTCCTGGGAAAATCCACACAGACCACCAGAAGGAATAAACACAGCTTCCAAGAGTGAGTTCCCAAAGACAGGATGTCCGAGTTTATAATAAAATTGTATTTTCTGCCAAGTGCCAAGGGGAGATTCCCCTGTCACAGGCCCAGTGAGATGAGCTGCTGAACAGTTCTGCTGCAAAGTGCTTAACTCCTGTTTAATTCTCTTCTCAAATAAACACCGGGGTTTACAGGAAACAAACAGAACTCACATGCTGACACTGACAAAAGCATCAGCCAATTTTTTTTTTTCATTTTACAAGACTTTATAACTTTTTAAGTTAACCATAAAAACATAAACATGAAAAGTTTGTAACTTTTGAAGTTGTAAACACAGGTGAGGCATATTAATGGCAAAATGAGTGCAAAATTCTAACTAAAGCAAAAAATAATTTATGCAAAGTTAATTCTGGGCTGGTTTATAATGTCTTTGGCACAGATGATTCAAATAAATCAATGTAACAAACTTAATATTTGCCTGTCTAGCAACAGCACCTCCTAACAATAAAATGAGTTTAAATTTTGGCTAAATGCCTAATAAACGAGTTGTTAGCTTTTGTACTTTAATGCACTGGCTATTAAGTAAGCAAGTCAACACATCACGAATGGAATCCAAATGTGTGCAGTAGGCTTTCCTCAAGCCAAACTCGTAAATTGGTAAAAGAGGGAATTAAACACACCTCAAATACCAGCTCCCCGATTTCACATCCATTCAACAATCTTTTCCAGTCTATTATATCAAAGAACAATCCAATTATGGTACTTAAATCCCTGTGTACAGTTGCCAAAAATAAATTCCTTAGCAACACTTGAAATATACCCAGAAACGTTCCTGCGCTAGAGAAAATTCCAGTTTCTGATTTCCACAGCATTTCAGGTGTGACACACTAATGCCTGTCATTACACAGAACATGGCTCCCCATCAAGGCTTGTATTTTCTGCAGATTGGTGTCTCTAATTGCAGGCTCTGAGTACCTCCTTTATCATCACACCTGCCATGCACAGAAACAAGGCAGGTACTTCAAACCAAGTGGGTACTTAAGTGGCACCCTACATAAAGGTGCTCTCCTGAGTCTGGAATAGGTTTGCAAGCTGGGGCTACGTGAAAAAAGTACAATATTTACAGAACAATCAGGTCATGCTTCTGTGGCATAATGGTTTGGATCATGTCTCCACCTTCCTTCTGTGATCTCCATAAGGGTCAGGGAAGCTTTCCCATCAGTGGGGCGATGGGAGGTGTCTAAAGGTGCTGCACAGGCACCTAAACATGAGCAGACCCCACATTTATAAGATGAACTGTACTAAGAATTGTGTTTCCTGGGCATTCAGCCCAGCAAACACCATGGAAAAGGCTACTTCAAGCCATCAAAGGAAAAAGGTGATTAAATTATAGAAACAACTCCCCAAAATCCAACACACAATCATTCTGTTCCTGGAGTCAGGACATCTGTTATGAGACAGATGAGTTCAGCAGCCATGGTTACCTGGGCTTTATCAGCCAGAGCTCAGTTATCAGTTGAGCACGGCTGCAATGTGCACGCAGGACTCCACAAAGCTTTAGAAATTCCCCACAATTGTACAGATTTTCGTCATGGACCTCCCGAGGCAGCCCACGTGCCACCATCCCCGTGGCCATTTAAACACAGTGCACAGGAAAGAGAGACAGGAAGCCAGCAGAGACTTGGAGAAGCCCATTGATTGTGAATATGTCATCATTCCCTTTGGCATCCAACGTGGAAGAAGCTTGCAAGCTGCAATGGATGAATAATGATTTCAGCAGTCACTCACTCATCTGCATGCACGGGAAATTGGCTCCCAGCCTCCCTGCCACGTTCTTGCACTCCTAATTATACAGACCACCCTACCCTGAAATTAAACTTTCCCAACTGTTACATCAATATTAAGCTTCACATCGAGGAATGATATACCCAAAACGGAGGTAATTAGGTCAAATTAAAAAACAAGACTGATTTCAGAATGATTTGCTTCGCTTTTCTGTTGCTCAGAATAGGCTTTAGATCAGGTTCTATGGACCACACTCATGAAGAGTTTATTTAAGCCACTCCTTTGCATGTTCACATCTGCATCAAGGGAGAGACCAAAGGGCCTGGAGTTCCACTGTTTGGGTTTTGTTGGGTTTTTTCCTAATATTTTTCTAATTCACTGCAGTCCCATCAAAAAAATGCTGCCAGAAGAAATTTTCTGCATATTTCTCTGGATTTACACAAAGCTTTCTACTGCTTTGGCAAGGCCAGAGATCTGTATCAAGCATCAATTTTCTAAGTAATTTTCATGCCTCTGTTTGTATTGAGTTCTTCCAATGAGATATTCCTCATTTTCCAAAATTTCCAGACAACAGAACATTGACTTTGCTGGGGCTGCCTGCACTGCACACCAGGCTGCTCCAGCTACCAAAGCTGCATTTGTTCAAAAGATTCCCTTGGCTCATAAATGGAATGGATTAAGATGGAACAAGAAGAGTGGTTAAGTCATGATCTTCTTGAGGCCAGCAGCAATTATCTGCTCTAGCAGTCAGTCTTCCCTCTGAGCCAGCTCTGCTGGAGGTTCTACCAGAGCAGCACTGAGAGAGAGGCACAAACAGCCATCCCAAAGAGCTGGCTGGCCAGGAGGGAATTCATGTGGCTTCCAGGCTATCAGGCTCCCTACAGGAGATGGAGACAATTTCATTGTTCTTGGCCCTGAATGGAAAAAATAAAAAAAGGAAAAACTAAAAGAGGAAGAAAGACCCTCCAGAAATGATATTTGATCCTTGCACCACAGTTTCCGACAATAAGTTGTCCCTCCTACTGCTGTTAATTTGTCTATTATTTTTATGTGCTCTCTGAGCTACTGTGAGGTGTCAGTGCTTTCATCTAATAGGAACGTTTCCAAGCTGGCCTGGGTTCTTTCATACAAAAAGGCAGAGATGTAAAGAATAAAGGTTAGTTAAAATTCTTCTAACTCAGGTTTTCTTTGTGACTCAGTAGAGTCGCTTATGTTTGAAAATGTGTGCAGATGCTTCTCACTGGAACACTCTTCACACAAAGCAGAACAGACTCCGTCACTCACAATAGAGGTCACAGCCTGAAAACTGGTGCATTAAAGATAAAATCTTCCTTATCAATGGCTCAGGAGACAGAGCTGTCTTGGGGGTGGCCAAAGGCCAGGGAATGAACTCCTGCAGGATCTAAAGGCCATGGGCACTCTACAGCCAAAGCACAATTCTTTGCCCATGACACCTCTGACCTAAAGCAAGCAGCAAGTGCCTAAGAAGAGGAGGGAAACACCCAAGTACACAGCACCAAGGCATTTGTGGCTTCTTCCCACACCTTAAGCACCCCTAATTTTTAATTCATATCTTTCCTTTTCAAACTAGCTGAAGTCTGGCTTCATGGAAATGGCTTTTACGGTGGGAGGAGGTCCTGAGGAACTCCAATGCCCTCACCTACATCAGTGTGGCAGGGGGTGACAGCAGCGGCTTTCCCTTCCCATCTCCCTGGCTTTTTTCCCTTCCCATTCCTTGCCTTTTTTCCCTCAGCTCTTCCCGGTTCTTTCCTGTCTGCTTTACACACCTCCTTGTGTTTCTTTTCTCCCTCTGCTCCTCTTACTCATTCACTTTATAGTACTATGTGAACTCCATGGCATCCAGCCCACTGCCTTTGCATGGCATAAAATAAGGCCGAGCAAGGCTGCCTGTCTGCACCAGCTACTGCTCTTTTGTGCACAGCAACACATGCAATTGATCTTCTGTCAGACAACTGCTGCTGCTGGTGGCACTTTACACACTCGGCGTCCTGGGGCCAAGCGAGTTCCTCTGGCAATAAACACATCAGGAAGTGTTTGAGTGCACGGCCTGACGCCCTCCCCAGTGTGGCTAACAGCACTGCTGTGTGCTACAGCGGCTGCAGCCGCCCGTCCTGCTGGGCTTATTTATCCCACAGGAGCACCAAACTCCTCAGTGCAGCACCAGCCTGGCCTGTGCCGAACTGACGCTGGGCACAAGCACGGCACAGGCTCCAGGAGCCAAGCCACTGCAGTGAATCAGCTCAGCAAAGCCCCAGACTGCAGCAGCCTCCGCCCTGGAGACAGCGGGGTCTCTGCCCCACGCTCCCGTTCTCACGGGGGGCAACACAGGACCCAGGTGTGGCATTCTGGGGCAGAGTGCTGGGGGAATCGATGCAGAAACACCTCCACAGAGCTCTGAGAGAGCTCTGGCAGAGAGGGTGCAGAGCACCCCAGGAAGCCTCAGGCTGCAGGTGGAGCATTTGCTTATTGCCCCCTGCGAGGTGGGGACTGGGACAGGCAGCGGGGCACGGGGCTCCCCCGGGGCAGCACAAGAGCTCAGAGCTGCCACCTGTGCCAGCTCTGCCACAAACTCTGGCAAAGCCAGGGCAGAGAGCAATGAAACCCAGCTCTTGTTTTCCATACATACCCAAAGCTTCGAAAACAAACCCAAATGATGCATCTTTGCTCAGCTGATCATCCATTCCAATAACACATATTTACGTTAAATAAATATATGCACAAGTCTTAACTGGCAGCAAATTTTGTATCTTTCTTCTGGCTGATATTCCTGGTTCAAAGGATATTCACAAGCACAGGAAAAGAAGTGAATTATTTTAAAACAGGAAGATGTATTTGCATGCTTATGAGTACACAAAATAACTGCTTTTCCTGTTTTAAAGAGATATATATGTACACATTAAATTACAGTTTTATAAAATAATTTAATTTTAATTCTGTAAACACCTCTTAAAATAGTAAAGCAACTGAATGATCATAATAGAATCTTAATTTTTCATTCAAGTTTAAAGACAGAGGATGTCAAATGTTAGAGCTGAGCTGGTCTGCATCAATTTATAAAATACATAAATTTCCAGGTAACAGAATAAATACTTCTGAGGACACTTGAAAAAAAGCCTTCTGAAGATTTCACTCTTTCTACTCCTGCATGCTGAGTGCCCCTCATGCAAGTTTAATCTATGCAGTGATGAATATCCTGAGAGACAGAAGCTGTATTATAGACATGAAGATAAAATAATCCCTAGGTGAGAAGAACCAGTTTGGTCTCAATAACACTACTCAGCACTGCAGGTTAAATCGATGTTATTAACTTCGCTAGTTAGCATAAATATAACCTTCCTGATTAAAATACTAGTTTGTCAAGGATCTCTTACTCTCCTTACCTGGTAATAATCCAATACAGTTTAATGACAGTGTTCCTGAGGAAGGAAAATCATCTCTCAGTATATTCCCTCTCAGAGCTCAGCTGCAACTCTCTGGCCTCCGCTTTTGTGTTGGTGCCACCTCCTCTGTCCTGAACCAAAGCTGGGGCACATGAAGTGTTTGTTCTGCAGCTTCCCAGCAAGGAGAGCACCGAGCACCATGAAATACGTTCAGTTCCGGAGCCTTTCGAGCGAGACCACAGAAACTCAGCTCCTGCCCAGCACTGATTTGAAATAACCCAATCCTATACAATGCTCAATCACTCTGGCAAAGCTCCTGAAATCCTATTCCTCAGGATATCAGCCCTGAGTTATGGGGTACCACAGCTTGCCAAGACGGACCAGGCTCTCAGGGTATTTTTTCCAAGCCCTCTTGCCCTGGTCCTACTGCAGACTAATTTGTGGTGTGTTCCTGAAATGCTTCCAGAGAACTCTCAGGAACAAAGGACACGAGAATTGCAAGGCTCCATCCATCTTTTGGCAAATGCAGTGCAAAAAGCCTGCATGGTCTTCACAAAAGTGGGATCTGTTTTCTGGAAACCACCAAGGACTCGTGTCTGGTAGAGTCCCAAATTCTGGCCATGTATTTCAAAAGCATTTCTTGCACTAATTCAGCATCCAGCCCCACAGCTCTGGGTGAGATCCCAGCCCTTCAGCAGCTCAGCTGTTCTGCACAGACGGCTGAAAACACCTGGTTTTCAGAAAACCCACCAGCCCTGACTTCCTTGCAGGACGTGTCTGAGCTAAAAGCAGAAACCCATAAAGATCCTTTCCTATGGATTGAAGTGCTGGGTCCCAGCTGCAGGCACAGAGCAAAACTATTTGTGCTCGAAGTAGAAACTGTGTCTTTTTGAACCAAAACACTGCAGCTTCAACTATCCCCACCAAAATGAGATTGTCAGAGTTCTGCCCCAAGGAGAGAGCTCGAGGGAGAAGAGATGCAGATGGCAACAATCAATCTCCTCACTCAACGAGCTACCAGAAAAGTCCTTTGAGATAGCAAGAGTAAGGGCAAAGCGAGGCTCCACACAGATCAGAAAAGATGTGGGCACATATACTGGTGTGTATTTAAAATAAATCTCTTCTTTTAATGCTTTTTGTTCAACTACATTATCAAAAAGGAGGTTTTAAATACAAGCTTATGGGACTGCTAAAGAGGTGAATTTATGAATGTATTTCTAACAAAACACACTCTGGAAGGCTTTAATCTGTGAATTGTGACAACGTTGGACAAAATGGATTTTTAATAGAATATAATGTAAACTGCCTGAAACATTGTGATAAGGAATTTTTTTTTAAGTAATGCACAAAAAAGGCAATGATGCACTCTGCATGAAAGGAGGAAAGGTCTTAATTTAAAGCATTTTAATGGACACTCAATTTGCGTAGGGAAATGTGAGAAACGGAGATGAAAAACTCATGATAGCTGTAACACTGCAGAGGGGAGAAGGAGAAAGATTAGAAAAGTAAGCAAATTTGAAAATGCTCCAGCTGATAACACGGGCTGAAAGGAATGCAGACGGGATTAGGAACATGTCACAGCCCAGAGCCACCGCTCTCCTTGCAGGCAGTGTCTGGCAGGGGCTCTTATCAGAGCTGAGCACTGGGCAGAGCAGAGCCCGAGCGCACAGCAGCCAGAGCAGACGTGGCTCGGGGTGAAGGGCAGGGGAGGGCGCGGATCCCAGGGAGGGCACCTGTGACTGGCAGGGCTTTCTCAGCTTCCCCGAAGCTCCCGGAGCTGTGCCAGCCCTTGGGGCTCACAGGGCTCTCCCCCCTGCACAGGGCCCGAGGGAGGCTCAAACCCATTGTGAACTCAGCCAGTTTTTACCCAGAAATTAACTAAACTCGGCTCAGAGGCTCAGTCCTGCCTTAGCCACTGCTCCTCTACCAGCTGGGCGAGTCAGCAGAAGTGAAATTAATTCCAAGAGAGAAAAAAGTATCTCCCCGATTCTCTTTACTAATAGCTTCTGCTCTGCCATGAGAGAGAGTGATCCTGCACTCTCACTCAGACATAAACTGCCTTCAATGAAGCTCCCTGGATTGCTAAAATGAGAAACACATGAACGGGGTCCAGTGACAATTTTGTCACGTTGACCTGAACAGAAGCAAGTTCAGGTCTCTGATCATTGAAATGAATCAGCAGAACTTCCACATAAACACTTGACATTCTTCAAAAGAAACAGGAGGGCCACCATTATGACAAAAAGGCAAATTAAAGTAAAGATCAAAGTTAAATATTTACTCTAAGCACTACAATATTTGCAAATCTGGAAGTGATCTTTCAGCAGTTTCTATTTGCATACTTTAATTAATCCAAAAATATTAAACTAATCTCACAAAGGAAAGGGTCAAAGTATTAATTAACTTGAGATTCATTGCTTTTGTGCAATTTAACAGTTCGACACAAAGCAAAACTCGGTTTTAATAAAAACTAAGTTACTGTGACAGGTATAATTTCATGGATTTGTGAAACCACGTACAAGGCAATAAGTTTCAGTGTTCAGGCTATTTTTTTTTTTTTT